>JARGCU010000023.1:19810000-19820000 GCA_029227775.1 Morpho helenor
ACAGAGAGATTATTTATCACCCCTGCCAACCTGGCATTTTCAGCCCTCAAAATCCGGACCTCTTCCGACGGTGTCCGCTTTAAGAGGACTTTGACCGCCTCTTCCACGCATTCAGCGACCGAGTTAAGAGCTCCTCGGCACCTACCATTTAGGTTTTTTGATTTACCCAAAGTCAGCCGCATCTTCTCCATATTCTCGGCAAGCACATCACAAACACGTGACGTGTCAGCCATGTCCAGTGACTCCGGACTCTCAGAATTGACTGGGTCTTTCGACCTGGTCGAACCGGAATTCCGTGAGTTCTCCGCCGGCGCCGACCTGGTTCTTCGGCCACTCGGCTCAACTTCACTAACGTCCATATCGTCTTTAAGAAACTCGTGACGCCGAACAGCATCACGGGCTTCCTGGAGACCCATTTGAGAGCCCCACACATGGGTCCTGGTATCCGCCTTTTTGGCGTCCAGGTCACGCGTTTCGGTGGAACCCTCGCATTCAGCCCACAGCCGTTTCTTAGATCGGGTACGATTTTTAATGCCGTCTAAGTTTTCTGCTGATGCACACCTCGACATGTCCAGGGAGGTGTACGATCCTGCACTAGCACTTCGAGTGCTGATAGTCCTCTCTTTTTTTTTATTGCGTGTCGTATCACGCCTCGTCTCTACTGGATCCGCAGAAACACCAGCATAGCCGGTCTCAATTTCGCAGATCTCTACTCCTCCATCTCCTCAAGCACTGGTTGCCCCCCCAGATACGATGGGGCGACCGAGGCCAGTATTGCACGGCACCCGCAAAATTAAATTCGCGGAATGCGATGAAACACTGGTCTCGGTGAGGGATTCCCCGGATGATCCGGGACCCTCTTGGGTAGTTATTACTTTTCGTTTGTCCATTGCTCATTAGTGTTTTATGTTGGTTACCCTAACGACCGAACTCCCATCGGCCATTCATCTTTTCGGCGGGTATGACCTTAAGATTGGGTGAGGCCCTCGCGACTGGATTCCCCCCAGCCACTCATCCCCTCAGCGAGCCCCAAAACCTTGGGATTAGGGGTAATTTTTTAGAGAGGTTTTCTTCCTCGCGACCCGAAGGTCCCCGCTCCCATCGCTGGGTTTACGGGTTTGGCTGACGGAGGCCGAAGCCGTGTCCAGCAAGACTAACTAGCCAAAACCGAACGCGCCAACCAGTTGAAGACTCATTCCCCCCAGAGCCCCCAGCCTATCAGAATTGCCCTCTGCTAACAGAGGGACAATCAGAATCAGCAACCCTACCCCCCCTACCCCACGGTCCGTTCGCCAGGTCCAGGGAATACATATTTCATTATTCCGTAGACCCGCCCAGGGTACGCCACGAGGAGGCCAACCGCTAAAGCACCCCAACCTAACCTAACCATTTTTTTTTTTTTTTTTTATACAGGAAAAAACCCCTTATGGGTACCACCGACCGACGGGGACGATCGGTGGTTATGTCGGACTCGCACCGACTAAAACAACCTGTATGCTCCACCACGCTGCTGGTGGCGGGAGCAGGGTGCCTTATTTGACCCCACTCCCGTCAGCAGCAACTCTGAACCCCAGAGTGCGCCACCTCTGGGTCGGGGCCTCTCTAAAAGTGGCCCCTCCCTCCGCTGGACGATGCATCGGGAGCACCAGATGCATCGACCGCCTCGGGGACCTTATAAGGAGGGCGTCCGATTAACCCCGTTCGGAACGCCCAGAAGGTCCCCGTTAGGGCGGCATGCGATGGTCTTGGACGAACCGCCTGCGCCCGGCTCGCCTGCGCGGATCGGATCCCGAGACTCGACTTCCCGGACCCGCTCCGCCGCCTCCTTCTGCGAAATGACGTGCTCGCAGAAGGAGGCCATCGCTGCCCACGACCTCTCCCTGTCCACCATGGCACGAACCACAGTGGGCAAGGAGAGGTCGCGCCCCACCTGTGCCACGAGCTCCGCCCGCTGAACCGCCCAAGCTGGACAGTCCGCGAGCGTGTGCAGCGCCGTGTCGGAATCGGCGCCGCACTCGTGGCACTCACCGGACGCTTCGCGCCCGGCCACCCGCCACAGATACCTCCCGAAGCAACCATGTCCGGAAAGCATCTGTGTCAGGCGGAAGGTGAGGACCCCATGCCTCCTGGCGACCCAGCCCTGGAGAATGGGCTGGATGGCCGAAATCGTCCAGCCTCCTGCACTGGGCGATTCCAGCCGCCGCCTCCATTGGCGGAGGAGCTCCTCCTGAGCTTCCCTCCGCCAATCCACCTCTACCACCGCCGAGTCTCCCCCCGATGAACGGGCTTCAACTCTGCGGCGGTAGGCCTGAGCGAGCACCTTGGCCTCCAGGTCCCAGGGAGGGGACCCAGCCAAGGCGCAGGCCGCCTCGCCGGAAATGGTCCGGTAGCCCCGCACGAGTCTGACCGCCATGATCCTCTGCGCTCCCCGCAGCAGAGGCAGGGACACCGCGGTCAGCCGCTCCGCCCACACGGGAGCGCCGTACAGGGCCATAGAGCGGACCACTCCGGCATAAAGGCGCCGGCAGCCTGCATTAGGCCCCCCCAGATTCGGGAGGAGCCTGCTCAGGGCTCCGGCGGTCGCCGTTAGCTTGGGGGCGAGCCGCCGGAAGTGGGCCTCGAACGTCCATCGGCTGTCGAGGAGCAATCCCAGGTACCGTAGAGTACCCGAGATTTCGATGGACGTCCCGCCCACCACCAACCGGGAGCCCACTGGGGGCGCCATCCGAGGCCTGTGGAAGCAAAGGGCCTCGGATTTCTCCAAGGCCACCCCCAGTCCCAACCGGCGAATCCGGGCCACAACGTGAGCCGTGGCCGCGGTCGCCAGCACTCGGGCCTCCCGGTGGGTGCTCGCGCGGGCAGTCACGAGGGTGTCGTCTGCCTAACAGAACAGACGCACCCCCGGAAGCATTTGCCCACGCAGCACCCAGTCGTATCCGATGTTCCACAGGAGGGGGCCTAGAACCGACCCCTGTGGAACACCGCACGACATCCTCCGCTCCTTCCACGCACCCCCAGCCGTCGGGTACCTGACAGCGCGGTCAGCCAGATAGTCACTGACCACACGCTGCAGGTACATGGGGATGCGGTGGAAGCGTAGGGCCTCCTTAATCACCCCCCAGGGCAAGGTGTTGAATGCGTTAGCGATGTCCAACGACACCGCCAACACCACCTCGCGCCGGGTTGTCGCCTCCTCCGCCAGAAGTCTCACACCCTCGATACAGTCGAGGGTGGACTTGCCCTGGCGGAATCCGCACTGGAGACGACTGAGGTCGGGCCCTACCTCCTGGAGGTGCTGGACTATGCGGGAAGCTATTATTCGTTCGAGCAGCTTCCCCGCCTCGTCCAGCAAAACGATAGGCCGATACGCGGAGGGTGTATCGGCCGGTCTACCCTCCTTCCTTAGCAGGACCAGTCTCCCCGTTTTCCACCTACGGGGAAAGAGGCCCTGCTCGAGGCAGGCACTGAACGTCGCCCTGAGTCCAGACTCCAACGGACCCAGGGCAAGTGACCAGGCGCGCCCAGGGATGCCGTCGGGGCCAGGGGCGGTATTTTTCGCCTTCATGCGACTCACCGCCCCGGCCAACTCCCACTCCGACACCCCCGGCGCACCCTCGGCCGCTTGCGGGAACAGGGTCTCCACCACGGATTCGAGGAAATCCGGCCGAAGGCTCTCGGTGAGGGGGGGAGCGCGGGCGCGAAGCTTCTTCCGCACCGCTTTGTACGGCCTCCCCCACGGATCCCGATTGAGCTCCTCGGCCATCTCCTTGTGGGCCCTGTCCTTTGCCTCGGCGATGGCCGCCCGCAAAGTAGCGCGGGCAGCACTATAGGCCTCATAACGGCGCCTCTCCTCTTCGACGTCGCGTCGCCTACGACGCCTGTAGCGGGATAACCGGTAGCGCACAGCTCTGCACTGGTCACGCAGCTGCGCCAGCTCCTCCGACCACCAGTATACCCCGCGTGCCGGCCCTGTGCATCGCACCCTCGGCATGCTGGCGTCGCAGATGAGCGACATCCGCCGCTGGAGGTCCTCGACCTCCTCGGCAACCTCCCCACCCGTGGGCCCAGCGGCCCACGCCTGGACGATTGCGGCCTCGACAAGGAACTCGGGATCCATTTTTCTGACGGAACTCCGAGGGCCATCATCTCTTCCCGACCGAGGGGAAATGGGAGTGGGAGCATGGCGTGCGGCCACCTCGAACCATATATATCGATGGTCCGAGAGTGACTCCGCACCCACAATTACCTCCCAATTTCTGACACATGGTGACATGGCGGCGTCGACAAAGGTAACGTCGACTTTGGAGCCGCCATTCCATCGCACACATGTGTCAGCCGTCCCTCGGTTCATGACGGCCATCCCAGTCGAGGCCAACCAACCGTCCAGAAACCTCCCTCTCACGTCCGTGACCGGAGACCCCCACGCGGCGGATTTGGCGTTGAGGTCACCGGCCAGGACCACCTTGCCGGGGCGTAACCTATTCACCAAGTCTCCGACTTCAGCCATAAAGAGTTCGAAGTCGGAGAACGGTCTGTTGGGTGAAAAATACGCCCCGATGACGGATACGTCTCCAATCTTTGCGGAGACGTACCCGCGCCCCCTCACCACGCGCTCCAGAGCTGGGGAACCAACTGCAGCCCTGGACGCGATGGCCACATCTCCCAAACGGTCTCCGACCCACTCCTCACCCGACGGAACGAAGAGGGGTTCGGAGACCACAGCCACGTGCACCATGCGCTCCGCCAAAGTCTGGAAGATAAGGTCCTGGGCCCTGCCGGAGCGCATGATATTCGCCTGGAGGAATCTTATGGAGGCCATCAATTAGCGACCTCCATCGGATCCTCCATAGCCCGGCTCGTGGTGGGCTGAGCCGGGTTGGCGGCAGGTGGCGAGGGGACCCTCGGGCCATCACCCCCCCTTCCCCTCCTTTTTGGAGCGGACGGTGCCTTACACTGTCCGCTCCCCGCCCGATGGTCGGCCTTTAATCCCGCTCGTTCGCAGCTCCCACAATGCGGAGCTACCGAGCAGGATCGGGCCTTGTGGCCATTTTGACCGCAGCGATAACACTCGCCGCTGCGGTCAACGGCCGACGAACATTCGGCCCTTAGGTGCCCCTTTTCAAGGCACCTAAAACATCGCTGCGGGCGAGTCTCGAGCAACTGGACCCGAGCCGAGACCCAGCCCACCAGCAGCCTGCCAGCCGCCACCACCTTTTTCGCCGCCGCGACAGGGACCCTGAGCCAGAGAGAGCCCAGGGCATTTCCTGTCCTGCGGATCGCCCCGCACTGGATTTCCTGTGCGGTACAACCCCCGATCCGCGCGACGGCGATGGCGACATCATCCTCTTCGGCCGAGTCGTCCAGACCCACAACGCGAATCTCCGCACACTTTGTGGGCGTGGACACTCGTACCGCCGGCTCATCCTTAAACAGGTCCTTGAGCCGGCTTGCAAGAGCTACCGCTTTTTCTGCCTTTTCGGGCCCGGAGATTTCAAATTTACGGGCCCCAGTCGCCGCCTTCTTCAGTCGCATACCGACATCCAGCCCCAGGTCGTCAATTCGAATGCCTCGACGAGCTCGGGCCAGTATGTCGCCATACGTGAGGCCTTTTTTCACACCCTCCTCATCCAGAGTAACCACGACAGCAGCGGAGTTTGGGGTTTTAAGATTTTTACCACCACCACCAACTTGTTTTGGCTGCCGCTGCTGTGCTTGGATGGACGTGGGCTTCGCTGACTCCACCTTCCCTGCCTTAGCTTTCGGACCTCTACGAGCAACCACGTTCCAGCCTTCGCTCATAGAGGCCGGGGCTGGTGGTAGAGGCCTGGGCTCAGGACGCTGCTGTGTCCGCGTTTCAGGCTTTTTTCCGGCTTTCTTTTTCTTAGTTTTAGACTTTTTCAAGCCTGCCGATGCCGGTTCGGCGACCACTATCTCCGGTTTACTTCGTTTTGGCGGCTGGCTAGCAGAGGCCTCCGGAATCTTCCGAGCCTCTACTTGTCTCTCCTTCGCCGTCGTCACAACCTCCTTTCTTTGTGTCTTTGCCGCCACCGCCGCCGCAATTTTCTTATCCGCGGCTAGCGGAGGGCGGATTCTCGGCTCCGGAGGCAACCGACTCTCCATGTTGTCCAGCCGAGCCGAGACCATGTTGTGGAGCCTGACAATCTCCTCCTCAACTGTCAGGCTCTTCTCAGGCTGACGGACTGGCGGAACCACCATGTTCCCAGAAGACCCCATATTGGCAGAGATGATCATCTCTTTTAACGTGGCGATCTCCACAGAGAGATTATTCACCACCCCTGCCAACCTGGCGTTTTCAGCCCTCAAAATTCGGACCTCTTCTGACTGTGTCCTCTTTAACAGGACCTTGACCGCCTCTTCCACGCATTCGGCGACTGAGTTAAGGGTTCCTCTGCACTTACCATTAAGGTTTCTGGACTTACCCAAGGTCAGCCGCATCTTCTCCATGTTCTGGGAGAGCACGTCACAAACACGTGACGTGTCAGCCATGTCCAATGACTCCGGACTTTCAGAATTGACAGGCCCACTTTTGGACCTAGTCGAACCGGAATTCCGGGAGTCCTCCACCGGCGCCGACCTGGTTCTTCGGCCACTCGGCTCAACTTCACTTACTTCCATGTCGTCTTTGAGAAACTCGTGCATGCAGGCATGCATGCATTATTATTATTGTTTATCCATATATCCCTATGTAAAACAGCATGTAATTTAAGTGAACATTTTCATTGAGATATTACATTGAGATTTAAAATGCCGTGAGCACTTCGAATCTTTTAAGAGTTTGTTTTGAAGACATTCTGTAATTAATTGTAAAAATAAAACACATAGGGAAAATGTAAAAGTGAATAAGTAAACTTACACTGACTGACATTGGATATACATATATATTTTGTACCCGTGCGAAGCAGGAGCAGGCCGCTAGTACTAGATTAGGCGGACTAACTGTACCCTGTAGTGAAGGCCTGTAGTTAAGGCGGTTTTCAGACTTCGGTGTATTATCGTTGTATTAACCCATTTTTTTTTTTTTTTTTTCTCCCCATTCGTTGCGTTAGCGTTTTGAATAGATATCGGATTGGAAAAGCTTATGGCCATTTCGATGCTCTGTCGATGATCGTCGGTAAGTGGCGGTAGCCTTCCGTAATAGCAAGCACGAGTGAGCGGCTTGTGATCTGCGTAGATTATTAATCTTCCTCCTTTTCAAACATACGACGAAAATGTGCACGCAGGTGCTATATTTTTGTTGAGCTACAGCAAAAGCTTAACATTTTTTGTAAAAAATCCAAGTGGCCCCCAGCGCCGGCTTGAAATTTTTTGTTGCGGGACTCCTCCTTTCTACGTCTTGCTTTCATTGTTGGAAACTTCGTTTCGCTTCTTCTGTCCGTTGAATTTTTTTTCTTCTTGTCATAAATTTTTGAATTGTGAAGATATGTATTGATTGAGCTCCATTTGATGGTGCGCTGCGTAGGTGATGCCTCACCTATGAAAGTTTATCATTCCCATAAAATGTCGTAATAATCTTGAATTGTTTGAGGTAATGGGTATTATTACGTCAGAGTTTGAATTCTCTCTTCAAGTAATTAATTTAATTTAAATTAATTTATGTATATTTCAACATTCACAACATATAATGTTCAAACAGATGCCTTCAATGTATAACAAGCCCGTGCGTGTATAACGCTCATAACGAACGACAACTACATTAAAATTAATAATATAAAGTACTTTTTAAGCTGCCAAAAAAAAAAAAACAAAAAGAAAAAGAAAAAAATATATAACCGCGCAGCTGCGCACGTTATCATGTCGCTTTATTATCCTGGCCGGTGATAAATTCGACTGTCGGCATTACACATACCGAACTTTCTAAGAAATTCGTTCTTTTGTTTACAAACTTTTTTACCATTATTTATTCGCAATATATGAATGAAATATATAGTTTAAAAAAAAAAAAAAAAGTACAACAAATTTAATAATGGTGGTGCAGCCAGAGACGTCACACGAAAATAACAGAGCACTATACGCGACAGCGATCAAATGATTTCCTTCTTTTTTTTTTTTTCTTTTTTCTTTTTTATTATAATATACATATTATACTACTCTCCATTTAACGACAACTCAGTATAACGTCAAATATATGCACAGATGCACAGTCCCTTGATGGGGGTTAGGTTAGAGTTATAGGTAGAGTTCGCACTGTATACACGCGTACAAGATTAACTAATTTAAATATTAAATACTAGCGGCCTGCCCCTGCTTCGCACGCGGGTATGTAGCCCATGTCACACACGGTGAAAAAAAATTATTAAAATCGATCCAGCAGTTTTGATTCATTCATTACATACTTACTGTCCGTGGCCGGCAAGCGTTAAATTTGGAGATGAACAATTTCCCTCTCCCTGTCTGTCCCCTGTCCCCTGTTCCCTGAAGATTTACTGCTATCTTTGGAATAAGAATAAGAAAAATTCATATAGTTGTATATATTTGCTCATTTATTTTTACATTTTTCCCTATATATTAATTTACATAGATATATGTATATATGTATACATGTACCATCGCGGACCTTTTGTGTAGACCTTTTCAAGTTGTACAAATACTTTGTACATCAATTTTTGCGTTTGCAATGTGAGCGTAATAATTATTTTATAACATGAAAATATTTTTTTTTTTTTTTTTTTTTTTTTTTTTTTTTTTTTTTTTTTTTTTTTTTTTATGTAAAAAATTTACAGTATTTCTCTACTCTGGTATTGAAGAATGTATATATGTATGTATGTATGTATGTATGTATGTATGTATGTATGTATGTATGTATGTATGTATGTATGTATGTATGTATGTATGTATGTATGTATATTTATTTTAAAAAAAGAAAATTGCGTAGTTTTAAAGATTTATACATACATAGGGATGGATATATTGACTTACAAGAAAAAAAAAAAAAGAAAATGTAACTTTAATATTCCTTCTGATATTCGTTTACCCCCCCTTAGACCTTTGATAGTTTGACACATATTAATAGGCGCTTACATATGTATACTTACTATTTCGTGGGGTTAATCACATATGGTTATTGAGATTGAGATAACGGAAAATCAAACTGTTCTTTTTGTTTAGTCTGCAGTCGTCGTGACGTGTTCGTGTATTGGAAAAATTACTTCCTCCTAGGATACACTTATGGTATGATGTTTCTATCATCGCGTGTGCGTGATAGATAATCTACACTTGTGCGTAAAAACAAACAATCGCAGCGGCCGTCCGTTCGCGTATAGAATCGCTTATAGAAGCGGATCAGGAGGATCGTCCTCGGACGAATCCACCTGGCGTAGGGCTGAGTCTCAACAGATCGCAGCACGACGCTGCTCTACCGAGCACAACACCCCGCCAGGAACGTAAGTCGTCTACAGACTATTCCGAGCCCCGACATCGAACTGAGTCAAATTCGAAACTTACGACGCCATGGTGCACGTGTTAAGACCGCTCGCACCGATCGTCGCGTTCCAAATGGGCTTCGACGTCGCACCTTACGCGAGATAAAGCGCGACTAGTAAAGTCACATTGTTTGTAGCCTCCCGACTCTCGGGGCTCCACAGTGAGCATATCCTTGCCGGATTCGGCTAGGCTGGCTTCGGCCTTAGAGGCGTTCAGGCATAATCCCGCGGATGGTAGCTTCGCACCACCGGCCGCTCGGCCGAGTGCATGAACCAAATGTCCGAAACTGCGGTTCCTCTCGTACTGAGCAGTATTACTATCGCAACGACAAGCCATCAGTAGGGTAAAACTAACCTGTCTCACGACGGTCTAAACCCAGCTCACGTTCCCTTTTGATGGGTGAACAATCCAACGCTTGGCGAATTTTGCTTCGCAATGATAGGAAGAGCCGATATCGAAGGATCAAAAAGCAACGTCGCTATGAACGCTTGGCCGCCACAAGCCAGTTATCCCTGTGGTAACTTTTCTGGCACCTCTTGCTAAAAACTCTTTATACTAA
>JARGCU010000023.1:19825000-19832500 GCA_029227775.1 Morpho helenor
CCCCGGAGTCCAAAATCTTTGGTTTCCCGGAAGCTGCCCGCCGAGCCATTGTAGTAACGTCGGCGGATCGCTAGATGACATATTTACGGTTAGAACTAGGGCGGTATCTAATCGCCTTCGAACCTCTAACTTTCGTTCTTGATTGATGAAAACACCTTTGGCAAATGCTTTCGCTGATGTTCGTCTTGCGACGATCCAAGAATTTCACCTCTAACGTCGCAATACGAATGCCCCCAGTTATCCCTATTAATCATTACCTCGGAGTTCTGAAAACCAACAAAATAGAACCGAGATCATATTCTATTATTCCATGCACGAAATATTCAAGCGGCATTTTGAGCCCGCTTTGAGCACTCTAATTTGTTCAAAGTAAAATTGTCGGCCCACCTCGACACTCAACGAAGAGCACCGCGATAGGATTTTGATATTGAACCGGCGTATTACCGCCGGCTCACCGACGATATGCTCCGCAGACGTGTCAGTATCACCGCGGATGCGGTGCACCGACAGCGCGGCGCACAAATGCAACTACGAGCTTTTTAACCGCAACAATTTTAGTATACGCTATTGGAGCTGGAATTACCGCGGCTGCTGGCACCAGACTTGCCCTCCAATTGTTCCTCGTTAAAATATTTAAAGTGTACTCATTCCGATTACGAGGCCTCGTAAGAGTCCCGTATCGTTATTTTTCGTCACTACCTCCCCGTGCCGGGAGTGGGTAATTTGCGCGCCTGCTGCCTTCCTTGGATGTGGTAGCCGTTTCTCAGGCTCCCTCTCCGGAATCGAACCCTGATTCCCCGTTACCCGTGACAACCATGGTAGTCGCATAAACTACCATCGAAAGTTGATAAGGCAGACATTTGAAAGATGCGTCGCCGGTACTGGACCATGCGATCGGCAAAAGTTATCCAGATTCATCAAAATTAACGACTTCGGACGCGAGGCCCTCCGTCGATTGGTTTTGATCTAATAAAAGCACTCGTCCCATCACTGGTCAGAGTTCTGATTGCATGTATTAGCTCTAGAATTACCACAGTTATCCAAGTAACCGAGTAAGATCTAAGGAACCAAAACTGATATATTGAGCCATTCGCGGTATCGCCTTAATACGGCTTGCACTGAGACATGCATGGCTTAATCTTTGAGACAAGCATATAACTACTGGCAGGATCAACCAGGGAGCAATAACTCTAGACTACGCCTAGGTACGATCGCGTCCGTCGTCGATGACGAGGAGGACGCGACGTTGCCCTCGGAATATTTTTATTATTTCACACGTACGTCGTGCATATATAACACCACGCGCGCGCGATACATTAGAGGACACGACAAAAAAAAAAAAAAAAAATTTAATTAATTTCATCATATGTCCCTCGTTCGAAAGTTCTAGAATACGAGATCGATTTACACGTCAATATAAAAGCGTCCAACGCGTACGTGAACTATCAAGATCGTCGCCCGGTAATGGAGAGATCTCTATTTTATATATCCGATGTGTGTCAAAAAATTTTGTTTTGCCCGCTCGCAAATATTATACGATATTCGCGAGCGGGACGGAAACGTACACATTTATATTTTATATGCGTTCATTGCGCGGCGAGACCGATTATCCACAAATAGAGAACCGAACGGTGTGATTCGGAGATTCTAATATGGGATAACACGGAGGCGCGCGCGCGCTTTCACGCATACACCACTCGTGAATTAATCACTCTCTCTAAACGACCGTTAATGTAACGTTGAAAGCATTCAACATGAATTACGAACTAACGCATTTTCAACGTATAATAATACTTCAGAATAACAAATTATGATGTTAATAATCCGAAGACAATACGCTGACACGCGAGTCCGTCGGTCGGCACAGTGTTTTGTTTTTCGTCAGGGCGGGAGTGCTTTGACAACGACGTGGGACGGGCGTTTCGTATTGTGTTTCGTCGCGCTCTAATATAAAATTAAAAAAAACACAACATAAACAACAACATTAACACAAACCCACATAACGTCGTCGTTCGTCACCGTCGCCGCATACGATCGCTTCGTCAGTAGCGACCCACCCATGCGACTGCGCGGCGGCCGACGTGACATTCGGTCATATACATATATGCGTGTGTGTGTGTACACACACACACACACACACACACACACACACACACACACACACACACACACACACACACTAACCTGACCTGACCTGACCTTGACCTTGACCTACCCAATGTTGCCTACTATGCATGCATGCATGCAGGCATGCATGCATTATTATTATTGTTTGTCCATATATCCCTATGTAAAACGCATAAAACTTTAAAACTACGCAACAGATTTTGATGCGGTTTTATTTAATAGATAGAGTTATTCCAGAGGAAGGTTTGTACTTATAATAACATTCAATACGGAGTAGAGATAGATATATTGTAATTTTTGAGGTTACTGTAAATAATTAATTTTTTTTTTTTTTCGCTTACATTGCAAACGCAGGCTAAATAAACCCTACGAGATTTAACAAAATGATGTACTAAGTATTTGTACACCTTGAAAAGGTCTACAGAAATATCCGCGATGGTATATGTCCATCTCTTATGGATAGCTCACGGTAGCATTTTTTTTTTTTTTTTTTTTAGGATAGGTTAGGTTAGGTTAGGTTAGGTTAGGTTAGGTTAGGTTAGGTTAGGTTAGGTTAGGTTAGGTTAGGTTAGGTTAGGTTAGGTTAGTGTGTGTGTGTGTGTGTGTCTAACCTAACCTAACCTAACCTAACCTAACCTAACCTAACCTAACCTAACCTAACCTAACCTAACCTAACCTAACCTAACCTAACCTAACCTAACCTAACCTAACCTGACCTTGACCTGAACTTGACCTTGATCTTGACCTTGACCTACCAAATGTTGCCTACTATGCATGCATGCATGCAGGCATGCATGCATTATTATTATTGTTTGTCCATATATCCCTATGTAAAACAGCATGTAATTTAAGTGAACATTTTCATTGAGATATTACATTGAGATTTAAAATGCCGAATCTTTTAAGAGTTTGTTTTGAAGACATTCTGTAATTAATTGTAAAAATAAAACACATAGGGAAAATGTAAAAGTGAATAAGTAAACTTACACTGACTGACATTGGATATACATATATATTTTATACCCGTGCGAAGCAGGAGCAGGCCGCTAGTACTAGATTAGGCGGACTAACTGTACCCTGTAGTGAAGGCCTGTAGTTAAGGCGGTTTTCAGACTTCGGTGTATTATCGTTGTATTAACCCATTTTTTTTTTATTTATTTTTTTTCTCCCCATTCGTTGCGTTAGCGTTTTGAATAGATATCGGATTGGAAAAGCTTATGGCCATTTCGATGCTCTGTCGATGATCGTCGGTAAGTGGCGGTAGCCTTCCGTAATAGCAAGCACGAGTGAGCGGCTTGTGATCTGCGTAGATTATTAATCTTCCTCCTTTACAAACATACGACGAAAATGTGCACGCAGGTGCTATATTTTTGTTGAGCTACAGCAAAAGCTTAACATTTTTTGTAAAAAATCCAAGTGGCCCCCAGCGCCGGCTTGAAATTTTTTGTTGCGGGACTCCTCCTTTCTACGTCTTGCTTTCATTGTTGGAAACTTCGTTTCGCTTCTTCTGTCCGTTGAATTTTTTTTCTTCTTGTCATAAATTTTTGAATTGTCATAAATTTTTGTATTGATTGAGCTCCATTTGATGGTGCGCTGCGTAGGTGATGCCTCACCTATGAAAGTTTATCATTCCCATAAAATGTCGTAATAATCTTGAATTGTTTGAGGTAATGGGTATTATTACGTCAGAGTTTGAATCCTCTCTTCAAGTAATTAATTTAATTTAAATTAATTTATGTATATTTCAACATTCACAACATATAATGTTCAAACAGATGCCTTCAATGTATAACAAGCCCGTGCGTGTATAACGCTCATAACGAACGACAACTACATTAAAATTAATAATATAAAGTACTTTTTAAGCTGCCAAAAAAAAAAAAACAAAAAGAAAAAGAAAAAAATATATAACCGCGCAGCTGCGCACGTTATCATGTCGCTTTATTATCCTTGGTCGCACCAAGTGGGCTTAATTTATTACTATTGCTTTCGCAAGTGGTGTTATTTATTAACAACGTCACTTCACATTTGGGGTTCAGATTTCTTTCTGAGATTTTTAATTTTTTGTTCCCTCGCGCCCCAAATGTGGCGCCTTTGTTTTAGTAATCCCACCCCCTGCGTCCTATACTTCCTTTCTGCCATTACTTAAATACCATCCCAGTCGCGCCTACATTTTTAACCGCACCGCACGGGCATATATTCGCTCCTTTAATTTAAACGCACCGCACGCGCACCTATACGCTCCCGCTTCCATCTTTGTGCCATACTGTGGGCATAATCGCACAATCACACCATATCAACATCCCGAAGTCTGGAGAAAAATCAGAAGCCTTCAGATCGGTAAGTGATATTGTTGATATTTACACTACTTGTTGATAGTTGTTAAATTGAACCCACAGTGCCGCCACGCATACTCTATAATTAAGATCCCGCTGGTTAGTGGCTATTTACACGCCACGCCACAAATTAATGGTCCTTCGATACGGATATGATCAGTCTTATTTTATTATATTTTTATTTTTATTCGCCGCCGCCTTAAGGTGTTATTTTTGTCGTAAGTAACTCGACGTCCGCCGCCGCCTTTAGGTGTTATTTTTATTTTTGTCGTAAGTAACACGAAGTCCGCCGCCGCCTAAAGGTGTTATTTTCCTTATATTCGTCGTGAGTTACACGACGTCCGCCGCCGCCTTAAGGTGTTATTTTTCTTGTTTTCGTCGTAAGTAACACGACGTCCACCGCCGCCTTAAGGTGTTATTTTTGTCGTAAGTAACACGACGTCCGCCGCCGCCTTAAGGTGTTATTTTTCTTATTTTTGTCGTAAGTTACACGACGTCCGCCGCCGCACTTTCATATTATTAACGCTTAATTTTAATAATCATGTCTTTTGATTTGAAAAATAAATTAAATTCATTAATTATAGAAAAAGATAATATTTTTAAAATAGTTACTCGACTCTATGAATGTTCGAGAAATATTTCGACATTTGACTCAATACAAAATGAGAGTTTTATGGCCGATTCAGATTCCATTCGTCAGTTAAGAATAGAATTCGAAAATATTCTAGATGACATAAATATGTTAAAAATGAAAATAAATTCATCCGCTCGGCCAGATTATCAGGAACTGGACGCCATTGAAGATTTATATTCGCCAATCATGAGAACGCGTTATAATATAATGGAACAAAATCCCTTACTTGTACGGTCGAATATTACCTCTTACCATCGCAATAAATTTATAAGTAATTACACACCGCATTCCTTTAAAACTTTCAATGTTTGTCAGAATGACGAAAAGGATGAGAGTTGTATTTTATGTAAAAATACTTCACATACGCATCTATGTTATTGTCTACAGTTTATAAATATGAACTCCGCTCAAGATAGGTTTGAATTCATAAAACAAAAGAACGGCTGTGTGACCTGTTTAAGTTTAGTTCACACATCAATTTCATGTAAATCGCGTAGTGTGTGTGGAATTTGCAATAATCGCCACCATACTTTATTACATATCGGGGAAAATATATCGAATTTAGAAAATTCGCCGCAATCAAATAGATCGTTTGGTAATAATAATAATAAAAATAATAATGAGGAATTATTCCCTCAAACCGCTGCCACGATCTCAACTAGTGCGAAGACGCACACGCCGCATCCCGCGCTCTCTCTCGCTCACGCTCCCTGCGACTTACACGCCCTAGCCTCGAACGGCAACTCGAGTTCTGGTAATTTGTATGACTGTGCCGTCGCGACCGCGCCAACCGCTCCGCCTCCGGAATTAACCCTTGAATGTTGTAAATCGCCTAACTTACCTATTATTCCTATGAATAACTCTTATGTTGAAGGAGTAGGTTTAACTTCGCGACCGATACACGGCTATGTTTATTTAAACATAGAATCTCGCGGTTATCGCAATAATAAATATGATATTCAGGCCTTAGTTACCGACAGTATTACGGATACTTCGCCTTCACATTTTATAAATAAATATGAAATAAATAATTTCACTAAAACTATTCCGCTCGCTGAGCTCCCATGGAATATTCCTGGAGTCCAACTATCCCCTTATAGTCACTTAGGTGACAAGATTATTTCAGGAAATAATCCGCCCGCTTTATTGACAACTTGTAGGTATGTTTTGATGGGTGATTATCATTGCGATGTCAACTCTAAGAGCCCATTTACCGCGCTCGCTCTTAATGATTCAGAATCGTGCCCTCACAAACTTCGGAAATTAGAAGATATTCCAAGTAAACGCTATCTTAGTCCTAAAGAAACCGAGGATGAAAATTATTATACTGCTTCGGTTTCACGAAATGAAAATGGTCTTTCTCTTTCCGTCGCTCTACCGCTTTGCAAAAATCCTTCAAATTTGGGCAAGTCACACTGTGCTGCTCATCGCCGCTTGCTTTCTTCGGAAAGAAAATTTAAACGTGATTCTTCGTCGAGAATCGAATATAATGTAATTTACGCCTACATTAAAAACGGTTACTTAACGGAGTTATCTAAAGATGAATATACTAATGAGGGTTATTACATTCCGCACCACGTAGTAATTCGCCCTGATAAAACGACATCGCGCTTGCGTATCGTTCTGGACGTTAATGCTAAAACGCATACGGGGTTGTCTTTAAATGTCATAACGCCCCGTGGACCTAATTTACAGGTCGATTTATTTTTACTACTTTATAATTATCGCTTATTTCCCGTCGCAATCACTTCCGATATTAGGGATGTGTTCTTGCAAATTGGAGTTTTACCGCAAGATCTTAAATTACAAAAAATACTTTTTCGGTTTAATGACTCTGAAAACATTCGCAAATTTCTATTCAATAGAGTACCATTTGATTTGAAATCGTGTCGTTATTTAGCCATGCATACTATACGACAGTTATATAACTATAAAATTCATTGGTACCCTGAAGGGGTAAAAATCGCGTGCTCACATCTTTATATAGATGATTTTCTTTACTCCGCGCCTTATGAGAAAACTGTCAAACAATTATCACGACGGTTAATTGAATTGTTAAAAGCTAGTTCGTTTGATTTAATAAAATGGATTAGTAATTCCGCTGAATTACTGCGCAATCTCCTTCAAACCCATCGAGTGGGTATAGACTTCTCGGAGAGTAACGCTAAAGTTCTAGGCTTATCATGGGAATCAACTGAAGACAACTTAAGCTTAACGATTTCCAATGTTAATATAACATGTATCAAGCGTCAAATATTATCATATTTCGCGCGATTGCTTGACGTAGGTATTGTCGCTAATAATGACAATATAAAACGTACTGTTATAAAACTTTATCCGCTACCAACGCAATAAATCAATCATTTAATATAAATAAATTTACGCACCTATTTAATACATTAT
>JARGCU010000023.1:19837500-19845000 GCA_029227775.1 Morpho helenor
ACTTGGCACCGTCATCAGATCTCCGGCTTCATCGTTCGAGTAAGCCGGAGCTCTCACCCATTTAAAGTTTGAGAATAGGTTGAGGTCGTTTCGGCCCCAATGCCTCTAATCATTCGCTTTACCGGATGGGACTGTTAATAGTCGACGCCAGCTATCCTGAGGGAAACTTCGGACGGAACCAGCTACTAGATGGTTCGATTAGTCTTTCGCCCCTATACCCAGTTCCGACGATCGATTTGCACGTCAGAATCGCTACGGTCCTCCATCAGGGTTTCCCCTGACTTCGACCTGACCAGGCATAGTTCACCATCTTTCGGGTCCCAGCATCTGCGCTCAGAGCGCGCCTGCATTCACGGATTGGAAACGAGACGCCTCGGGAGTGCGAGAGGCCGATCTGGACCGGCGCTCCATCCTCCCTGAGCGCGCGGCTAGCGCGCGCCTTCACTTTCGTTGCGCCTTTCAGTTTTGCGCTAAGACAACTCAATGACTCGCACACATGCTAGACTCCTTGGTCCGTGTTTCAAGACGGGTCCTGCGAGTGCCCGAAAATGAATCATCGCAGACAGAGACGCGCACGGTCCGAGACTGCACGGCGGCGACTGCAGCAGCGCCGCGTCGCGGTCCGCGCTCTGGCAGGACCGCGACACTGTACGGCGTTCGCTTGCGTCGGGCCGGACGCGCGCGTGGCGCGTGCGCGGTTCGTCGTATTGTACGATTTTCGTACTACCGTCCGACAGCCGGCCGGCGACCGTCGCGGTCCGGCCGCAGCGCGCGAGACGCTGCGGCCGGGCTGCCCGGACGGCGCTTAGGCCGACGTCGAACGGGTCGCGATGCATTACTGAGAGAGAAGTGCACGACGCCGGCGGACGTCGACGGACGCGACCCGTGCCGCGCCGCGCACCCGGTTAGGGGGACGGCGCGACATCGAGGCGCGCGCCCGTACGCCGCCGGATATCGATGAATCTCTCCGTTCGTTCATTCAAGTTTCGCAGGCTTACCCCTGAACGGTTTCACGTACTCTTGAACTCTCTCTTCAAAGTTCTTTTCAACTTTCCCTCACGGTACTTGTTCGCTATCGGTCTCGCGGTAATATTTAGCCTTAGATGGAGTTTACCACCCACTTAGGGCTGCACTCTCAAGCAACCCGACTCTTAGGAGCGTCCCTCTCGCCGACTCGCCCCGTCGCTACGGGCCTGGCACCCTCTACGGGAAAACGGCCCCGTTCAAGACGAACTTGGACAGGGGCGGCGACGACGAGATAGCGGGACCTCCCGAACACCACATCTCCCGCGATCGTTACAACCGCGCGATTCAGTGCTGGGCTTGTTCCTGTTCGCTCGCCGCTACTGAGGAAATCCTGGTTAGTTTCTTTTCCTCCGCTTACTAATATGCTTAAATTCGGCGGGTGATCCTCCCTGATCTGAGGCCAACGATAAAAAAAAAAGGAGGCAGACGCGATATCCGTCAGCTCGACGGCGCCGTCAGCCGCGCCCTCTGGCGCGACGACGGCGCCGTCGCGCTCTTCCGGACGTCGAGTCCGCCTACGGTGCGGGCGTCCGTACTGTGTCGCACGCGCACACCCTTAGCGCATTTTCTTCGAGCTCGAATAGATCAGCCGGTCGTGCGGCGGGTCAGGTGCCGGAGGGACGCGACGCCGCGACGCCGCGCCCCACCGCCCGGACGCGGGCACCTCGCGGGCTATACTCTACCGCGCCACCGGGGGTATCGCGTCGTACCGACACGACCGCCCAGGTCGCAAACGGAGGGTTCGCCCGATCGGTCCCGGTCAGGCGGGCGGGCGCGCGCGCTCTCGCGCTTTTCTTTTTAATTAAAAAAAAAAGCTAAGTCGCTCGCGTCCCAGCCCGACGGAGACCCGCGCGCTCACGCACACGCTGAACTACTGAACTGAATATTTGAACGGACCGTCGCGCGTTCGCGCGCCGGATGGCCGTCATCGTGTCCTCCCCCCCTACCGCAGTCCTGACGGTCTCCCGTCGGGCGCAGAGGCGAGGAGGGCAGTGTGGTGTATGTTTTTATTCAGCCGGCCCTCAGACAGGAGTGGTCCTGGATGTTTCTCCACGGACCGCAATGTGCGTTCGAAATGTCGATGTTCAAATGTGTCCTGCAGTTCACACTATGACGCGCAGTTAACTGCGTTCTTCATCGACCCGCGAGCCAAGTGATCCACCGTCCAGGGTGATTGTTTCCTTGCATTTTCATACAAGAATTATAATATATAAGTTTGTCGCATGCGCGGCCACCGCTCGCGCGGCGCGTTGCATTTTCTTTTACGTTCCAATTTATTCGTGCGAATTGAATGGAACCATTTATAATTATCTTTGTTGTTGTCAATGATGATAACGATTTATCGCGATCGCGTAGCACCCGTAAGGTGAAACGTTACACGCAATTTCACGTTAATGATCCTTCCGCAGGTTCCCCTACGGAAACCTTGTTACGACTTTTACTTCCTCTAAATGATCAAGTTTGGTCAACTTCCCAGCAACGCCGACGGCCGTCAAGCCACCGCGTGTCGGTCCGAAGACCTCACTAAATCATTCAATCGGTAGTAGCGACGGGCGGTGTGTACAAAGGGCAGGGACTTAATCAACGCGAGCTTATGACTCGCGCTTACTAGGAATTCCTCGTTTATGGGGGATAATTGCAAACCCCAATCCCCAGCACGAAGGAGTTTCAACGGGTTGCCCGGGCCTCTAGGCCAGGGAGAACATGCTGATTCCTTCAGTGTAGCGCGCGTGCGGCCCAGGACATCTAAGGGCATCACAGACCTGTTATTGCTCAATCTCGTGCGCCTCGAAGACGCCGGTCCCTCTAAGAAGAATTTTAATACGCCGCCAGTGAGTTGCGCGACCGAAATCGCGCACACCTAAATGACGACGCCTATTTAGCAGGCTAGAGTCTCGTTCGTTACCGGAATTAACCAGACAAATCGCTCCACCAACTAAGAACGGCCATGCACCACCACCCACCGAATCAAGAAAGAGCTGTTAATCTGTCAATCCTTCCGGTGTCCGGGCCTGGTGAGATTTCCCGTGTTGAGTCAAATTAAGCCGCAGGCTCCACTCCTGGTGGTGCCCTTCCGTCAATTCCTTTAAGTTTCAGCTTTGCAACCATACTCCCCCCGGAGTCCAAAATCTTTGGTTTCCCGGAAGCTGCCCGCCGAGCCATTGTAGTAACGTCGGCGGATCGCTAGATGACATATTTACGGTTAGAACTAGGGCGGTATCTAATCGCCTTCGAACCTCTAACTTTCGTTCTTGATTGATGAAAACACCTTTGGCAAATGCTTTCGCTGATGTTCGTCTTGCGACGATCCAAGAATTTCACCTCTAACGTCGCAATACGAATGCCCCCAGTTATCCCTATTAATCATTACCTCGGAGTTCTGAAAACCAACAAAATAGAACCGAGATCATATTCTATTATTCCATGCACGAAATATTCAAGCGGCATTTTGAGCCCGCTTTGAGCACTCTAATTTGTTCAAAGTAAAATTGTCGGCCCACCTCGACACTCAACGAAGAGCACCGCGATAGGATTTTGATATTGAACCGGCGTATTACCGCCGGCTCACCGACGATATGCTCCGCAGACGTGTCAGTATCACCGCGGATGCGGTGCACCGACAGCGCGGCGCACAAATGCAACTACGAGCTTTTTAACCGCAACAATTTTAGTATACGCTATTGGAGCTGGAATTACCGCGGCTGCTGGCACCAGACTTGCCCTCCAATTGTTCCTCGTTAAAATATTTAAAGTGTACTCATTCCGATTACGAGGCCTCGTAAGAGTCCCGTATCGTTATTTTTCGTCACTACCTCCCCGTGCCGGGAGTGGGTAATTTGCGCGCCTGCTGCCTTCCTTGGATGTGGTAGCCGTTTCTCAGGCTCCCTCTCCGGAATCGAACCCTGATTCCCCGTTACCCGTGACAACCATGGTAGTCGCATAAACTACCATCGAAAGTTGATAAGGCAGACATTTGAAAGATGCGTCGCCGGTACTGGACCATGCGATCGGCAAAAGTTATCCAGATTCATCAAAATTAACGACTTCGGACGCGAGGCCCTCCGTCGATTGGTTTTGATCTAATAAAAGCACTCGTCCCATCACTGGTCAGAGTTCTGATTGCATGTATTAGCTCTAGAATTACCACAGTTATCCAAGTAACCGAGTAAGATCTAAGGAACCAAAACTGATATATTGAGCCATTCGCGGTATCGCCTTAATACGGCTTGCACTGAGACATGCATGGCTTAATCTTTGAGACAAGCATATAACTACTGGCAGGATCAACCAGGGAGCAATAACTCTAGACTACGCCTAGGTACGATCGCGTCCGTCGTCGATGACGAGGAGGACGCGACGTTGCCCTCGGAATATTTTTATTATTTCACACGTACGTCGTGCATATATAACACCACGCGCGCGCGATACATTAGAGGACACGACAAAAAAAAAAAAAAAAAATTTAATTAATTTCATCATATGTCCCTCGTTCGAAAGTTCTAGAATACGAGATCGATTTACACGTCAATATAAAAGCGTCCAACGCGTACGTGAACTATCAAGATCGTCGCCCGGTAATGGAGAGATCTCTATTTTATATATCCGATGTGTGTCAAAAAATTTTGTTTTGCCCGCTCGCAAATATTATACGATATTCGCGAGCGGGACGGAAACGTACACATTTATATTTTATATGCGTTCATTGCGCGGCGAGACCGATTATCCACAAATAGAGAACCGAACGGTGTGATTCGGAGATTCTAATATGGGATAACACGGAGGCGCGCGCGCGCTTTCACGCATACACCACTCGTGAATTAATCACTCTCTCTAAACGACCGTTAATGTAACGTTGAAAGCATTCAACATGAATTACGAACTAACGCATTTTCAACGTATAATAATACTTCAGAATAACAAATTATGATGTTAATAATCCGAAGACAATACGCTGACACGCGAGTCCGTCGGTCGGCACAGTGTTTTGTTTTTCGTCAGGGCGGGAGTGCTTTGACAACGACGTGGGACGGGCGTTTCGTATTGTGTTTCGTCGCGCTCTAATATAAAATTAAAAAAAACACAACATAAACAACAACATTAACACAAACCCACATAACGTCGTCGTTCGTCACCGTCGCCGCATACGATCGCTTCGTCAGTAGCGACCCACCCATGCGACTGCGCGGCGGCCGACGTGACATTCGGTCATATACATATATGCGTGTGTGTGTGTACACACACACACACACACACACACACACACACACACACACACACACACACACACTAACCTGACCTGACCTGACCTTGACCTTGACCTACCCAATGTTGCCTACTATGCATGCATGCATGCAGGCATGCATGCATTATTATTATTGTTTGTCCATATATCCCTATGTAAAACGCATAAAACTTTAAAACTACGCAACAGATTTTGATGCGGTTTTATTTAATAGATAGAGTTATTCCAGAGGAAGGTTTGTACTTATAATAACATTCAATACGGAGTAGAGATAGATATATTGTAATTTTTGAGGTTACTGTAAATAATTAATTTTTTTTTTTTTTCGCTTACATTGCAAACGCAGGCTAAATAAACCCTACGAGATTTAACAAAATGATGTACTAAGTATTTGTACACCTTGAAAAGGTCTACAGAAATATCCGCGATGGTATATGTCCATCTCTTATGGATAGCTCACGGTAGCATTTTTTTTTTTTTTTTTTTTAGGATAGGTTAGGTTAGGTTAGGTTAGGTTAGGTTAGGTTAGGTTAGGTTAGGTTAGGTTAGGTTAGGTTAGGTTAGGTTAGGTTAGGTTAGTGTGTGTGTGTGTGTGTGTCTAACCTAACCTAACCTAACCTAACCTAACCTAACCTAACCTAACCTAACCTAACCTAACCTAACCTAACCTAACCTAACCTAACCTAACCTAACCTAACCTAACCTAACCTGACCTTGACCTGAACTTGACCTTGATCTTGACCTTGACCTACCAAATGTTGCCTACTATGCATGCATGCATGCAGGCATGCATGCATTAT
This sequence comes from Morpho helenor, assembly GCA_029227775.1. Lineage (NCBI taxonomy): Eukaryota > Metazoa > Arthropoda > Insecta > Lepidoptera > Nymphalidae > Morpho > Morpho helenor. The sequence goes on from JARGCU010000023.1 coordinate 19,843,570, forward strand.
TATTATTGTTTGTCCATATATCCCTATGTAAAACAGCATGTAATTTAAGTGAACATTTTCATTGAGATATTACATTGAGATTTAAAATGCCGAATCTTTTAAGAGTTTGTTTTGAAGACATTCTGTAATTAATTGTAAAAATAAAACACATAGGGAAAATGTAAAAGTGAATAAGTAAACTTACACTGACTGACATTGGATATACATATATATTTTATACCCGTGCGAAGCAGGAGCAGGCCGCTAGTACTAGATTAGGCGGACTAACTGTACCCTGTAGTGAAGGCCTGTAGTTAAGGCGGTTTTCAGACTTCGGTGTATTATCGTTGTATTAACCCATTTTTTTTTTATTTATTTTTTTTCTCCCCATTCGTTGCGTTAGCGTTTTGAATAGATATCGGATTGGAAAAGCTTATGGCCATTTCGATGCTCTGTCGATGATCGTCGGTAAGTGGCGGTAGCCTTCCGTAATAGCAAGCACGAGTGAGCGGCTTGTGATCTGCGTAGATTATTAATCTTCCTCCTTTACAAACATACGACGAAAATGTGCACGCAGGTGCTATATTTTTGTTGAGCTACAGCAAAAGCTTAACATTTTTTGTAAAAAATCCAAGTGGCCCCCAGCGCCGGCTTGAAATTTTTTGTTGCGGGACTCCTCCTTTCTACGTCTTGCTTTCATTGTTGGAAACTTCGTTTCGCTTCTTCTGTCCGTTGAATTTTTTTTCTTCTTGTCATAAATTTTTGAATTGTCATAAATTTTTGTATTGATTGAGCTCCATTTGATGGTGCGCTGCGTAGGTGATGCCTCACCTATGAAAGTTTATCATTCCCATAAAATGTCGTAATAATCTTGAATTGTTTGAGGTAATGGGTATTATTACGTCAGAGTTTGAATCCTCTCTTCAAGTAATTAATTTAATTTAAATTAATTTATGTATATTTCAACATTCACAACATATAATGTTCAAACAGATGCCTTCAATGTATAACAAGCCCGTGCGTGTATAACGCTCATAACGAACGACAACTACATTAAAATTAATAATATAAAGTACTTTTTAAGCTGCCAAAAAAAAAAAAACAAAAAGAAAAAGAAAAAAATATATAACCGCGCAGCTGCGCACGTTATCATGTCGCTTTATTATCCTGGCCGGTGATAAATTCGACTGTCGGCATTACACATACCGAACTTTCTAAGAAATTCGTTCTTTTGTTTACAAACTTTTTTACCATTATTTATTCGCAATATATGAATGAAATATATAGTTTAAAAAAAAAAAAAAAAGTACAACAAATTTAATAATGGTGGTGCAGCCAGAGACGTCACACGAAAATAACAGAGCACTATACGCGACAGCGATCAAATGATTTCCTTCTTTTTTTTTTTTTTCTTTTTTCTTTTTTATTATAATATACATATTATACTACTCT
>JARGCU010000024.1:3000000-3557500 GCA_029227775.1 Morpho helenor
GAGGCACAAGATTATGTGTTGTCGAGATCCCATGTAGAGACTTATATCCAACAGTAGACGTCCATCTGTTGATAAAGAAGAAGTCTTCATTAGATCAGCGACAATCAGTGGAAAGGTAGGAAGAGCTATGTTTGGTATATTAATCGAATTGGTTTTTAAGCAAAATTAAGAAAATCCTTAGAAGGATCAAACTAAGAAAAAATGAAAAAGCAAAGAAAAAGAAAGGTTGAAGGTGGCAAAGCTGAAATAGTAGACACATAGTTTGCTGAACCAGTTGATCATGATTTCGCAAGGTGGTGGAATGGGATTTCTGCAACGGAAAAGGCATTCATACACCCTTGGACGTTGTTCAACCATGACGAAAATTTCCAATATTGTAAAAGATTTGACTTCATTATCAGGTGTTAAGCCTAGTTACCAATGGTCAAACCGCTTTCAGTCTGTTGTCAAAATCTATTCAATTTACTGGCAAACTGCGCCACGAACAGATTAGATGTTTGCAAACTCATTTCATGAACAATTATCATACTTTTGCATTTTTTTACAGATGGACCATATACCGTTGAAAAGATTTGTTTGGCGTGTGAGACGAAATTGGAAGATTATCGGTTCTACTAGTGAAATGAATACAAGAACTCTAAACGCTCTATGCGCTCTACAGTGTTTCTCTCACTGTCCTGTCGTAACAAAATAAGTAATGGATAATTTTTTTGGTTGTGTCGCATTCAATCCATATCCAATCCATAGAACTAAAAGATACAATTTAACTTTCGTAATTCTGTGTGAAAGGTACTAAATGAATGAAATTCAGACTGGAGGTTTTAGCTTTGCTACTATATAATACAATGTGATTTCCTGCTGACTAAATAATTGCAACTACAATTGCTGTTATGTTTTATTAAATACAGACTAGAATTAATTAATCAAAATACATTTATTTTTAGAGCGTATAATAAATACAACAGAGAGTTTCGTCACGTTGACTTGTTTTCGGAATCGTTTAAGAAATTAATTTTAAAAAATATTTAATAATTTCTCCTCTTAGTGTTATTATATTAAAATTAGTGGAAACTTTACTGCTATGTACATTAGTTTAAGTTTCATCAATGTTATTAGCATAATTATACTGATTTTTTACAAATTTAAAAATAAAACAAAATTTTTTGGTTCTAATATTTTCAACATCATTTAATTACAAGTTGTGACGAACTGTTTATTATTTCTGGACGTGTAATTATTTATTTTTTTCTACTTCAAGTATATTTGTGAAAAGATATTTTACTACATTGGTTAGACACCTCAGCCCAACGAGCAATCGAGGGTTTTGACATGGTGGGTTATTCCTTCTCAACACTAGACATGGTGGAAACCCATGAGATTTAAGCTGGTAAAAATTTGCCATAACTGCCTTTCGGCCTAGCACCTCCCATGTTTTCACATGTGAAACAATGAATTACATAGTAATTTATATAATAATATATTTTAAGATTTTGTCGTGGAGTCTATCTCTTGATGGTGCATCGGTCGAAATAATTGTTGAGTTTGTGATGGAGTTTTATAGTGCATGCGTTTTTATGACTCCTGTATTTGGTATGTAATAAGAATACATTTAGCATTATACCAGGCAGTGACCCTGCCTTCAGTTCCACGGGTCGCGAGTTCGATTCCCGCTGAGGGCCAACTTTTTCTAAAAATATATGTATGTGTATTTATGTATCTATTTATTAAACTAAAGTAAACTATTTTACAAAACAAGCACTTAAAAAAACTTAAACCAAATGAAAACTACCTATAATAACTAAAGAATAAAAAATAAAAATTAATAAATAAATTATAGCCAAACTTATTCATTGGCCAAGGTATTATATTTATTTAAAAATTTAATATGTATATATCTAGCGGCTGTCTGTCATTTATAACAAAAGTACTAAATTTCTTTATGGATGGACGAACGTTGTTGTCCCATATTTAAAAAAATATATTATTACTTTCTCATAAAAGGCGACTAAGGTAAGTTGATGTTAGACAGGTGGCTGGCATGTGACTACATGTTGTGCTGACCCCACTTATAGTGGAATAAAGGCAGGAGAATGAATGATTTGTACATTACATTCTAACATGTAGTACGCTTCGTTGCAATCATTTCTCAGTAATGATACAACAATCATTAACGAGAAGTCATCATTTTCTGTATAATTACTCTTGCATTTGTTTACAAATAATACACGTATGACGATAATATACGTAGAAAGTTACTCCAATATTGAACAAACTTTATTGAAATACATTCCATATTATAAGTTACAACACATTTCCTATAGCCGAACAAATGTAACTCTTCTAGTAATGGATTCCGTAATATTTAGTGATTGCTACTTATTTATCGTCATGAGAGCTGAATGAACAGTTTCCGGTACCTAATTGGGTCACGGGTTCAATATTCCGGCACGTTTTCTATACATATTATAAAATAAAGTCCATAAAACTTGTATCTATGTCATCATCCTCCTGCCCTTATCCCACTCTAAGTGGGGTCGGCACAACACGTTATAAACATGTTGTCATATGACTTGGGTACGGTGGTCTATTACTCAACCGGATACCACACGATCGGTCAACTTACCTTAGTCGCCTTTTACGACACCTCGGTAAGAAAGAGGTTGGTCTATTTTACTCAGCCGGATACCTCACGACGGGTCGACTTACCTTAGTCGCCTTGTCAACACTTCGCTAAGAAATGAGGGTTATCAATTCTACTAAGCCGGATACCACACAGCGGGTTAACTTACCTTAGTAAGTCATCGTCTTTTAGTTACATTCGTATTTTAACCAACTTTATTAACCGTTCACTTTAAACTATTCAGACCGTATTAATAGCAACTAATAATACGGTCAATACAATTTACTACCCAATCAATTAAACGAAACGCATCAGTAAGTTAGAGCGCATAAAATTGTAATTTTTTACTCCAATTTGAATAACTAGTTACGATAAACCGTTTGATTTATAACTATATAATATCTGCGTAAGCCTTGCTAAGTAATTTTTTTCAAAAAAAAAAACAAGAAACTTCGACAAAAAAAAAATAGGATAGGTGGGGCTCGATCCTAGGTATTTTCATTTTAGCAACCACCCGTTCCCCGAATAAGCTACGCTGACTTGACAGTTAATGGCAAAAATTGAATTTTAAATAAGTTTTAGTATTTTTTTAATACCCAAAAACAGGGACAAAATGATTTTTTTTAAATAAAACTTAGCTAGATCGATATTTCTACCCAAAAACTGAAGCATGCTGAATTTCAGGAAAATCGTTGGAGCCGTTCCGAAATTCAGAAAATATGTATATATACATACAAGATTAACTCATTTAAATATTATAGATCACTAAACAAACCACCGCGTGTGTCCGTTTGTCCTTAAACTAAAATGTGAAGAACGGATTTTTCTCATTACATTACTCGCAACCAACGATCTCTAGAAACTTATTGTCACAGGCAAGGTCATGACTTCCAGAAATTATTATTATTATTGTCTCAGGCAAGATGGCATGAGATCCAGAGGACGTAGCCCTATGCGCTGATCAGACCAGATCAGCACCACACTCAATACAACAGTCTCTAAAGCCATCCACGTGACTGAAAGCAGGAAAAGTTGGAATCATCATCCTCCTGCTCTTATCCCACTCTAAGTGGGGTCGGCACAACATGTTACAAACATGTTGTCACATGATTTGGCTACGTATTTTACGACCGGCCGCCTGCCTGACGTCAACTTAACTTAGTCATATTTTACGACTCCTCGGTTCTTGGGTGGTCTATTCTACTCAGCCGGATACTACACGGGGGGTCGACTTACCTTAGTCGCCTCTTACGACACCTCGGTAAGAAAATGAGGGTGGTACTATTCTATTCAGCCGGATACCACACGGCGGGTCGACTTACCTTAGTCGCCTCTTACGACACCTCGGTAAGAAAATGAGGGTGGTACTATTCTATTCAGCCGGATACCACACGGCGGGTCAACTTACCTTAGTCGCCTTTTACGACACCTCGGTAAGAAAGAGGGTGGTTTATTCTACTCAGCCGGATACTACACGGCGGGTCGACTTACCTTAGTCGCCTCTTACGACACCTCGGTAAGAAAATGAGGGTGGTACTATTCTATTCAGCCGGATACCACACGGCATCAGGAAAAGTTGGAAGACCATCGTTAATACCAAGACACTGAAATCTTACACTGAAAGAATTTTTCAAATCGATCCAGTAGCTCCTGAGATTAGCGCGTTCAAACTCTTCAGCTTTATATATTGGTATAGGTAGAAATGACATTTGACATTGATATTATAAGTGTTACAACATGTTTTTAATACAACCTCCTTCATAGAGTTGGCGATTAATATGAAAAAGCATTGTGGCTGTCATATTTTTATGTGTCATTCATTGAGTTGTTGCTAAAGAGTAAATGGGTTGACTCTGGGAAAACTGTTTTTTATTTATTGAATAAGTATAAAGGAGAAATATCGTCGTTTATTATATAAGTATTGTGTTTTGAAATTTCCCGTTACTTTGTTCTAGATCAGATCTTATCATAATAAACTAAATAAACATAACTGTTAAAATAACGCAATCTTCAAAAACTCTCTGTCTGCCACCGACAGACAAGAAATTATATTATTATATTACTATGTTGGAAGTAATTATCTGATTTTTCGCGATAAATCTGGCACTTAAAATTTCACGCCTAACGATTTATCGCAATTAATTTGCTAATTAAGTTTGTTATAATTATGTATTCTACCGGTTTTTATATCATCACAGTAATTTATCAAGTAAGCCGTGTAGTATCCGGCTGAGTAGAATAGACCACCTTCATTTCTTACCGAGGTGTCGTAAAAGGCGACTAAAGTAAGTTGAACCGCCGTGTGAGTTTCGTAAAAGGCGACTAAGGTGAGTCGACCCGCCGTGTGGTATCCAGCTAAGTAGACCACCCTCATTTCTTACCGAGGTGTCGTAGAAACGACTATGGTAAGTTGACCTGCCGTGTGGTATGCAGCTAAGTAGAAAAGACCACTCTCTTCCTTACCGAGATGTCGTAAAAGGCGACTAAGGTAAGTTGACTCATAGTGTGGTATCCGGCTGAGTAGAATAGACCACCCTTTTACTTACCGAGGTGTCGTAACATACGACTAAGGTATGTGGGTGCCAGGCAGGCGGAAGGTCGTAAAATACATATGTAGCTAAATCATGAGACAACATGTTTACAACACGTTGTGCCGACTCCACTTAGAGTGGGATAAGGACAGGAGGATGATGAGTAATTTATCAAGGACTATCGCATTGATTAGTATATTTATTTTTTTGTCATTTGAGCAAAATTAAATATTTAGTAGAGTTTGAAGGATCTCAAACACTTTCCATGCCTTTTATGTAATAATAATAATAAAATGTGTATTGGGAACAATACATAGTACACAAGAAAATTAACGGTGATCCTGCGGACGTGTTAACTGTGTTGCAGTGATCAACGCCCTTCTCCGTTACAAGAATAAACAATCTTCCTTAAATTAAAAATATGGCTACAGTATATTGTTAGAAATGACCTACAACTGCAGTTCCTTAGCACATTTTAAAAGTTTAACCATTTTTATAGTTATCGAAATACTATATTACGGTTTTAATCTTTCCACGCGGGCGGAGCCGCTGGCGATTGCTAGTCATAGATATAAGAAACCCTTCATCGTAACCGAGTAAGGGATAGAAATTTAATATCGTCTTGGATGGAATGATTTGCATCGCTCATTTTTGCGATTTCTTATATTAAATCCAACTATTTTATTTGATCTTTTATCCGATGCCTTCTTGAAAACGTCCCCGAGGCTGTCGATGCATCGTCTAACGGAGGGAGGGGCCACTTTGAGAGAGGCCCCGACCCAGAGGCGGTGCACTTTGGGGTTTTTAGTTGCTGCTCGCGGGGATGGGGGCAATGTGTACAACGGTACCCTGTCCCCGCCACCAGCAGCGTGGAGGAGCACTCAGGTTATTTCAATAAGTGTCCGATATACACCCCCTTTCGTCCCTGTCGAGCGACGGAACCCAAAAAGGGTTTTTTTTACTGATAAAATAAAATATTTGATCTCGTCATACTTATTTATTTATCACTAGCTTCACCCATCAGTACCAGCCTCAGCAAATAGGTAGCTAATAGGCATAAAGTATATATTTGTAAGAGTAAGGATATGTTGATTATAAGAGAAAATCGAGTTTTATATTATTATTACATGCTCCGCTAAACTTGGGAACTTAGCGGTCAATCTTTGAAACATTTTTTATTTACATATCAAAGGATCAGCTCTGTACGAAGCTGTAATGATTCAAGTCCAAATATTTTTATCATTTAAGGATTCCAGTTGAAAATATATGCTCCATAGTATAGAAACCTAGTATACTCTCATCTTATTCTATCGGACAAGACTGGTTTCGGAGCCCCATGCGTTGGACCGACCAAATTCGCTCAACACTCGACTCCAGTATCAGTGACGCCATCCACGCCGCAGAGGACAGAACCAAGTGGTGAAAATTGTCTTAAGTAAAGTTTTAGGTACATAAATATTACGACCCTCAGCATTGAGGAGTATGATGCCAGGAGAAGACTGGTTTCAAGCCTTCTGCTCGAGCAGCTAACTGTACTAGTACTCCTGCTAGAGAGGTCCCTACCAAGAAGTGGTGCACTCAGAGGTTCAGACTTGCTACTGGATGGGATGGGGTAATGTTTACAACGGCACCCTGTCCCCGCCACCAGCAGCGTGGTGGAGCACTGGTTTTTAGTCCGACATACCCGACGCTCGTCCCCGTCGTAGTAATGACCCATAATGGGTTTTCCTAACACAAAGGAGCAGCTTCAAGCTGTTGACTCTGATGCATGATCGCTGGCTAATCGCTCTATTAGTCCGTGTATAGCCGGCCTCAAGCAATTTCATTTCTGTAAGTGACTTTGTCAGTGATCTAGGTCAATATCACCGCAATATCAACTTTCACAAGTTGGCAACAGTATAGTCGTTTACACAATAACCTATTGTCGTTGAAGTTATGTAATTGCACGCACTTGTTTATGCTTAGTTTTGTTTTAATTTGATACATACTAATAGTGTTAATGCAAAAGTCTGTCTGTCTGGTTTTGACGGATAATCCTTTGAAGAAATATTATTGAACTTAGCGTTACTAAAAAGTCGGCTCATGCATCAACGTAAATAATAATATTTTTGTGGATAATAATACTTTTTCAATGGAACAAAGAGGACAGTCAGAGACATTTAGATTTCTACTTGATACTATCTTTTCTAGTCTCCTGATGATGATCCAATTGTTGAAATTGAGGTAGTGAATATGTGTAGTGCTAGTGTTGGCGGTGCTGGTTTTGAGGGCCCAAAAATGCTCAAATGTCCTATTGACGGCGACAATGTAGTCAGCATTATCGACCTAATTATTAGAAGCGAGTTGAATATAACTCGCTTCTAATAAGTAACATGTAACTAGATATTAGCCGAGTGGTATCCGGTTGAGTAGAATAGACCATCCTCATTTCTTACCGATGTGTCGTAAAATACGACTAAAGTAAGTTAACATCAGACAGGCGGCCGGTCGTAAAATACGAAGCCAAATCATGTGACAACATGTTTATAACACGTTGTGCCCACGAATGACCCTATGTTTCGGTAATATCTTGTTACAACATTCATTATCCTGCCCTTATCCCACTCTAAGTGGGGTCGGCACAATATGTCTTCTTCTTCCATTCTCCTCTATCATTCGTCAACTCTGGTGCCACTCCTTTAACATGCATATCATTTTTCACACAATCCATCCATCTTTTTTCACATGATTTTCATCCCTCGTTACATGACCATACCAACTTAGTCTCGAATTTCTAATCTTTTCTGTAATAGGCGCAACTTTCAGACTTCCTCTAATGTCTAATGTTAATGATGTCTTAATTAATTAAAAATTTACAATATAATCAAGTGCGTTCGTTTTTACAGTAAAACATTACAGTATAATCTTGTGCGTATCGTTCGATGTCCGAACTTGTTCGTTGTTCGAAATTGTAAAATGTATTTTCGATACTTCCATACAATGCGAACTGTTCCATGGATTTAATCAGGCTTTCAAAACGTTACAGAGACAGTGGGCGTCCCGATTTCCCCAGGGAATGCATTCAGTATTGTAATACGCTGCTCGTATTCTGGATTTGTGGCTATGATGAAATATGGATTGGAAGAACCATTGAAGGATTACGGATATAATCTTTCGCCTCAAAAATTACCTTTTGTCGAAATTTCATGACAATGAAACTGCTATATCTATACTAAGATATAAAGCTGAAGAATTAGTTTGTTTGTTTAATTGTTTGAACGCGCTAATCTCAGGAACTACTGGGCAATTTGAAAAATTCTTTTAGTGTAAGATTTTATTTTACAGACATTTAGACATTTATTGAGCAAAGCATAGGCTAAAATCAAGTTAAGCTGAATAGGAGAGGAGCAGCAATAAAAAATATTGCGAAAACGAAAACTTAAAGCTTTCCTTGCTTGCATTAAGTAAACGGTGTAAGTTATTCAAAAATCTTTTATCATTAGTCAGGATAACTGCTTTTATGTTCAAAATATCAATTCGGGAAAAAAGTTGTGACATATTGATTACCAAAATTTCGCAATATTTTTTATTGCTGGTCCTCTTCTATTTATCTTAGCGTGATTTTATATAGTCTTCCTCTCTAAAAGAACTTTCTTACACTCAAATATTTTTTTAGTAGTTCCTGAGTTTAGCGCCTTCAAACAATCAAACAAACTTTCAGCTTTATATATTAGTATATAAATATACAAGACTAGCAATCGCCAGCGGCTCCGCCCGCGTGGAAAGATTAAAATCGTAATATAGTATTTTGATAACCACAAAAAATGGCTAAAGTGGGTCAACCTTAAAAGCTAGACATATGCGGACTTTTATTAAGAACTTTTAGAGGGGAATAATTTTGTAGTACATGATTTTTGAATAACTATTACCGTTTACTTAGCTCACGCAAGGAAAGCTCTAAATTTTGCCGTTTTTGTACTATTTTTATTGCTTCTCCTCTCCTATTTATTTTAGCGTGATTTTATATAGCGTATAGCCTTCCTCAATAAATGGACTATCTAAAACTGAAAGAATCTTTCAAATCGGTCCAGTAGTTCTTGAGATTAGCGCGTTCAAACAATCAAACAAACAAACTCTTCAGCTTTATATGAGTGTATTAGTATAGATTAACTTAATTAAATATTAAAGATACTAGAGCATGCTGTCAAATATAACGCAGGTCTACTCAAAGTATAGCATACCCTATACCCGAGTGCAGCCAGAACATAAAAAAAGTAAGTAAGTAGCGACCTGTCTATCCCACTGCTGGGCATAGGCCTCTTCTCTCCGTTTTTGGAGAGAAGGTTTGGAGCTAAGACCTACCACGCTGCTCCAGTGCGGATTTGTAGGTTACATATATCTCCAGAATTCTCTAGAGATACGAGTATACTGGTTTCCTCGCGATGTTTTCCTTCACAAAAAAGCGTGTTATAAATTGCTATTATCAATTAGACACATAAGTTTTAACAGAAAAACTCATTGGTGTCTGCTCGGGTTTTAACCCGTGACTTCGAAAGAGTCGCATGGTGTTACCGCTGGGCTACCACAGCTTAGCCAGAACATGTTCTAGTGTAATATATTTGAGAGCAAACTCCCTTAAATATAAGGTAGAACAAAATGCATATTTCCCGGGAGCCAAGTTAAGCGCTAGAATACTATTTACTACCCAATTTTAAGCTTTCATAATAACTTTGACCGTTTATTTTCTGGAGTATTACATAGTTTGCCTGGCATAAAACCGACACAGTAATATTGTGTTACAACTGTTATAAAATATTTAGTTATTTTAAAGCGTAAAGGTTATTATGAATAAGTTACAATATTATAATATTATTTTGCTATAAACTGCAATAAATGAAGAAATACGCAATACCAAATGAAGTGTACTCGGTTTTCATGAATTTCAAATTCAAATTTAAATTCCAAATGATGTCCGAAATAAACTTTAATTCTTGAATTTATGCGAACCTAGATATATATTCATTTATTTATTTATCTATTTATTTATATACAATTTATTTATCTTATATGAGTGTGGTATCTGAGTAGAATAGACCACCCTCATTTCTTATCGAGATGTCGTAAAAGGTGACTAAGGTAAGTTGACTCGCTGTGGGTTAGCCGGCTTCATTACTTAAAAAAAAAAAAAAAAAAGAATCCAAAAAATATACAAAGAAATTTGATGCAATAAGCGGCCTTATCGCTAAAGACAACGATAAAGTTTAAAAAAAGTCGATGGCATATTTTAAGGATTTACTCATTACTGGTAAATGTTTATTTGTATAATACCCTATTATTTTTTATTTATTTTTTGAAATACCTTTTTTTTATTTTGTAAAAAATTACCAAGCAAGGCTCCGTCAACCTGAAACTTTTTTTAAAATGAAACCTAGCTAGATCGATTTTCCCCTCAAAGCCTCTTAATTTCATAAAAATCGTTAAAGCCGTTATCGAGATTTAGAAAACATATATAAAAAAAATAGTTTAATAGAACTTGAATTCTTCTATTTTCGTCTCGCACGACAAACAAATCTTCTCAACGGTGAAAGGTCCATCTGAAAGCACAGAATTATAAAACGCACACACACAATATAATTTGTGTTAAAAAGAAAGGAGACAATGGGAGATGTAAGAGTTCAGGTAATGCCAAAAGGTCATGGAAGCAGAGTGCGGTTAAAAAGTGCATTAGTCCCATAAGTGTTAAAGTTTACAAAGGTCAAAGATATATTTACTTTTTTATTTTACCTTACATCCTCTACCTTTTTTGCGGAAAATGACATCCACCATTCTTCGGATAGGTAGGTTGTACTTATCTCAAGAATTTTCTTTAGATATGCAGGTTTCCTCTCGATATTTTATTCCACCGAAAGGCGTTTGATAAATTGCATAACGAGATAATCTTATTGGTTGGCACGGGATTTGAACCCATGATATCCAGAAAATGTCACGCGTTGTCGCCATTAGTATATTACAGCTCTTCAACTTCGGTAACATATCGTAAAGGTTCATATTTACCAACATCAAACCATTTCGTCGATGGAATTCCCATTTCGGTCCTTGCTGAAGTAATGGCTTCTCTCATGGCGAAAGGTACCACGACGGGCATACAAGTCGGTGGTTCTGATATAACTGAAATAAATACGGAATAAAGTAATGTTATTATAATAACATACGTCTATTAACTCTATTATCGGGTTATATTAACTGACTGAGTCAGTTCGTGACCACGATGTATGCAACTCTGCCGAAACGTCGAAGATACAGAGGTAAATCGATTTTAACGCGATGTGACCCGTATGTTCATATAATAATTAGTATTAATCGCGAAAGTTTAAAATCTACTAAAGTAATGTTAATATAATCCTGCTATAATCCACTATACGACAAAATATATGTAATGCATGGACTGTACATTTAAAATTACATTTATTTTCTTTCAATAAAGCCGTTTTCATGTTTTTTTAATTAATGTGATAAATGTAAGTTCTTGTTTATTTTTGTGGTATCCGACTGAATAGAATAGACCACTCTCATTTCTTACCGTGGTCTCATAAAAGACGTCTACGGTAAGTAACTTCAGGCAGGTGGCGGTCGTAAAATAGCTAGTCGAATCATGTGACAACATGTTTATAATAGGTTGTGTCGACCCCACTTAGAGTGGGATAAGGCCAGGAGAATAAATATTACGTAACAAAGTCTATAAACGCTTTCGTTTATTTTTTCTATTCGCGATAAATGCAAAATTTATTAGACTAATTTTCTTTAATAGACAGACTAATAATAAGGAAGATTTTAGGTGTATAATTCTTTAAGGTTTATAGAATTAAAAAAGGATGTTACGTTTGGCGCCCAAAGTTTTGTCGCTGGTATAAGATCCTTTTCTGAAATAAATTCTGAAGTCTAGCGGTATGTCTGTTCCTCCTGGAACTAAATAGTTCCACGATCGGTCTGTCTTCAATTCTCCAGTATTAGGATCATATACTAATTCTTCAGTTGTTTGATAACCTAAACCCATTATGAAGGCGCCTTCCACCTGTGAACGAGAATAAATAGTTTTCCTCTAAATTACTAATATACACAACAGCACACCCACAGTTATAACATCTGTTTCCATACTTACTTGTCCTATATCAATTTTGGGACTAACACTACGGCCAGCGTCTTCTAATAAATCAACTCTTATTATCTGCCATTCACCAGTTAAAACATCGCATTCAACTTCAGCTACAGTTACACCGTATACATTGAAATCTGTTATATCTTTAAAATCAACAACTGCATTAGCCTGCAGATTGATGCCTAAAGTGTACGCTGCGGTTACAAGTTCTTCCCAAGCTGGATTTTTCAACTCTGTCCTTAACGGTTCGAGTCTTCTTAAAATCTTCTCACAACATCTCCGAACACCTATTGCTATATTTTGAGATGTGAGACTAGATGAAGTACTAGAATTATTCGGGCTCGATACAGTGTTAGTCGATTTTACGAAAATTTTATGTGTCGGTATATTTAAAAAATAAGCACAAACTTGGACCACTTTAGTATTGATTCCTTGCCCAATTTCTACACCACCGTGGCTTATAGCAACGGAACCATCTCCATGGAAAACTGATAATGTAACATTAAAAAAGTATGGCAATACAGTCGACCATTTCATTAGAGTAAATCTTATGCCACGTTTTTTCCATCGATTTTCTATATTAAATCTATCGACTGCAACTCTTCTTTCTTGGTAATTAGAATTTTCTTTAATGGTATCAACCATTTCAATGAGATCACTGAATTGTATTTTATCCAAATTCTTCAGACGCACTTCCAAGGGATCTTTGTCCAGTTCATAAGCTATTCTTTCCATTATTGTTTCTGCACTATTGATAGACTCCAATGTTCCTGAAAATATATGACCAATGAAAAGGAGTTTTATAAAACCACTTCATTGATTACTTAATGTTTTTAATACCTGGTGCGCGAAACAATGTGTTTGAGTGAGTATCTGTAATGGTATTAAAACATTTGAAATTCCATCTATCTCTCTTATAACAATTGTAATATTGATCAATTGTAAGTACAATAATTAGTTCATTAACTATATAACCATTATCAATATATATATCATAATTAAGATATTGAATAACTCCCTCACTATTAACACCGATCTGCAAAAGAAATTATTGTTATTTAGTTTAGTTTCTTTTAAAAATATAAAAAAATACATCTAAAGACAAAAATGTAATGGTTGGTTTAAAAAACTCTGATATAAAAGAAGTCAAAGTTATATCAGGAATAATATGTCTACGTACCTCATAATTCGTAGATGAGGGCATTCTCTTTCCAGTAGCTCTAGTTTGACTTCTTAGTGGTAAAATAAATCTGCAGGGTCTATTTAACTTATACGTAACTAGAGCGCAAGAGGTAGAAACTACATTTTGTCTAGATAATTTCGAACCATAACTGCCACCAAGCTGACCAACCTCGATATCAATACTAAAAGACACAATGCAATGCTAATTTACAATTTATTTAATTCAGTTATTGTCTCACAATTTATTTCTCGAATTGAAATTCTGAACATAAAAGTAGTTATTGCTATTTATCTATAAGAGATAGGCACATGTTCTTGAGGATATTTTTGTAATATTTTCAAGGATCTACAATTCTCTGAATATGGGCCTCATAAGAAGGCTCAAAGTCGCTTTGCTCGCGTTGGAGCGAGATTTGCTCGGAGTATCTCTACGTGATCAAATCAGAAATGAGGAGATCCGTAGAAGAACCAGAGTTACTGATATAGCTAAGCGTGTCGCGAAGCTGTAGTGGCGATGGGCGGGGCACATAGTGCGTAGAAACGATGGGCGTTGGGATATCGCTGTGATAATGTGTTGGAATGGTGACCCCGCACCGGAAAACGCAGTGTCGGTAGACCCCTCACGTCAGATGGTCTGACGACCTAAAAAGCCACTGCGTCCAAGCGACACAAGATCGTGTGGTATGGAGATCCCATGAAGAGACCTATATCCAGCAGTGGACGTCCATCGGTTGACAAAGAAGAAGAAGGAGACAATTCTCTAGGTAATCACTTTAGTGTATCTTTGCTAGTTTATGTAGCACACGGGACTTAAGTTCTTTTAGTAAAAACTTTACAAGAATCCGCGTAGATTTTTAAAAAGTTGATTCCATATAGACAGACGGCTTTAGGGACTTTGTTTTATACTAAGTAAAGATGTACGTACGTATTTTTTTTATTAGATTTTAATTTTGTCCTTTATTTTTAAATAATGATCGTCAAATCTATATATATAAAAGAAAGTTGTTCTAAGTTACACTATTTATAACTCAAGAACAGATGAACAAATTCGGCTGAAAATTGGTGGAGAGGTTGCTTAGAACCAGGAGACGGACATAGGATACTTTTTATCCCGTTCGACCGCATTTATTTTATCCCGTCAAGTCACTATAAAACGTGGTATAGCAAAAACGACTATGACATGGAAAACAAAACATAAATGACAGCTAAACGTAATTTAGTCTTTGGATAAGTATGGTAATAATTTGAAAATTATCAAAATAGTAGTAGCTATAAACGTTACTACATAGTATAAAACAAAGTCACTTTCTCTATCTGTCCTTATGTTTGCTTAAATCTTTAAAACTACGCAAAAAAATTTGATGCGGTTTTTTTTAAGTATATAGAGTGATTGAAGAGGAAGGTTTATATGTATAATAAAATTCAATATGGAGTAGCGAAATACTGTGATTATCACTGAGCGACATAGGCTATATGCTTTATACCCGTGCGAAGCTGGGGCGAGACTCCTAGTAGTCTATAAAAGATGAAATTATGTTCAGGGATACCCACCTGCCCTGTTGTATGTTTAACATTCGAGATATTTGATAGTGATTCAAATCTATAAAATGAGATGTAGGACGCACTTTTATTCCTTTTGCTGTAGGCCAGGATACGCACATAAAAGTTTCAAACGAAAAATGATATTGACCTCGTATCGTTTCATTTCCTTTTATCACTTTATTTACATCAGCGCCCCTATCTTGAGCGGGTATTATATCAAATAATGTAGTTTTTTCTGGATTATCTTTATTTACTTTTATATCAATTTCTGGTTTTCTGACATCACTATATGTGACTTTAACCATTAGTGTTGCTCTATTTGCTATATAAAAAGATTTAGCCACGATAATTCCAATTGGTTGATTGTAATACTTAACATCTCCATTGCATAGAATTTCTTCGTAAGCTATAAAACCTAGTACAGCAGGAGATGTGAAAGAATTGTCACCTGGAATGTCTTTAGCAGTATAAAATGCTATGACTCCCGGTTGTTGCTGGAAAATAAATAAACAATAAATCAATATCTGATAAATTATATTATACACTGTCCATTATATTAACCATCTTTTGACAGATTGACGATTTACATATTTAGTGATGTCCTAAAGATTCTCGTATGCGATACCATTCCGATTATAGTACCTACTATCATTAATCGAATTACGTACCTAAGTAATTCGATTAATGATAACCTACGTAAACTAATAACAGATATAGAAATCAACATTTTGATTTAATATTGCCTTAGTTTTTTGAAAATAAATGTTAATCCGTGTGTATTTATTATAATCATAAAAAATATATTATACATCAACTGGCAACATCAACAGACCTTCCGCTCGGCCGCCATTTTGACGTGATCTGTCACTCTCAACGAAACGCCCGTGATAGTCACACGCATTTACGTTCGCTGAGTGTTCTCTCGCATCTGTTACACCTTGAGTTAAGTAGCTTTATTCCTCGGAAAAACTTTTGTGAAACTTATATTAATTGATCGTGAAAATGCCGAAAGGACGTGTGTTGAAAGCACAATCGAGACAGTTAGTGTTAAAACTTCATGAGTATTTTGAGCAAGAAAATCAAAATGGCGGACCTCTTATACCTATCACGCAAGTCCAAAACCGTGTTGCAGCCGCGTTGGGGATCAGTCTATCAACTGTGACTAAAATCACTACTGATGCCTACGGCAGGAGCGGCTTGGAGCAAAACAAACCATCTACACCAAAAAGAAAGCGCCGGGCTCATAAGGTGACAGCTGTTGATGACTTTGACGCTGACGCTATTCGTCGTCATGTATATGATTACTACTTGAGAAAAGAAATTCCAACTTTGAGAAAACTTATTGTTTCTTTGAAAAGAATTGGTCTATTTCATGGTGAAAAATCTTCTTTGGTCAAAGTTTTGAACACAATTGGCTTTTCATATAAAAAGTTAAATAAAAGAAAATTATTAATGGAACGCACAGATATAGCTATAGCACGTTGTGATTTTTTAAGAGAGGCAAAGAAAATACAAGATTGGGCAAATATTGTTTTCACGGATGAAACATGGCTCAACGCTAACCACACACTATCTCGTTTCTGGACTGATGATACTGCTGATTCCACTTCCTCAGTACCAATGGGAAAAGGTGAGCGCCTAATCATTTGCCATGCAGGTACAGCAAAAGGATTTGTACAAGACGCACTGTTGGCATTTAAATCGAAGAAATCAAATGACTACCACGAAGAGATGAATGCAAATGTGTATGAAGAGTGGTTCAAAAAAATGCTCATTTCATTGGAAGAACCATCAATAATTTTTATTGATAATGCGCCCTACCACTCCCGTCAAATTGACAAAATGCCAACACAGGCTAACAAAAAGCATGAAATAATTAATTGGCTTCGGGACAATGGAGAAAATGTGGACGACTCAATGTTAAAAGTTGAATTAATAAAAATATTAAAAACCAAAAAGAGAGCAAAACGCTATGTAATCAATGAAATGGCAGCAGAATATGGCCATACTGTTCTTCGGATTCCTCCATACCACTGCCAGTACAACGCAATAGAACTTATATGGGCACAAGTAAAAGGGCATGCTGCGAGATGCAATACAAGCGAATAAAATGTTGCAATTGCTAAAAAATGCTTGCACCCACGTAACGGCCGAGAACTGGGCAAGTGTGGTGGAAAGAACTAAAAGAGTAATATTCTCTGATTGGGAACGTGATATTGCGTTTGATAATATATTATCTACACAAGAGCTAATAATAACTGCTACTGAAGACTCCTCATCGGAGGAGTCTAGTGTTGATTATCATTCCGACGACTCGTGCTAATAAAATAAATTAAAATATCCTGATTGTTTTATTTGTATTCATGTATTAACTAAGAAGAAAGTAAAACTTTATATAATGTTATTAAATGTCTTTTAATACTCGTAACATCGATTTCTACCGATTATTTTTAATCTGTGGCATAATCGTAGTAACCATTATGTGTGACATCACTAAGTGGGAGGTACCCATCCATAAAGTACAAATATTATTTGTATGATATTTGTACGTAAGCAATACAAAACTTAATGAGCGTGAGCTGTCAAAAGACTGATAATATGATGGACGCAGTATAGGTACTGTACCGGCGGTTTCACCCGCGTGGAAACCGGTATGTCACAAAATTTTTGCAGAATCGAAATATTAAACATAAAAGTAGTTATAGTGAATTAACTATAAGATTTATTTATTTATTTTTTTGAATTAATTAGAACGGTAATCAATTACACTAATTAAGATTAAAAATCATAAATGAAAAATAAAAAACAATACACAAGACAGGATATAAAATGCAAACAAGTATTGAAAATAAAAATAAAAACTTAACCTAGTAACATAGTGGAGTTATAACGCTCACTGAAATGTAGGCAACAATACACTATCCTTTGCCAATGATCTGCAAATATGCAGTTTATAACATGTTGTTCTAAACTTGTTAAAAACTTGTTGTGCCGACTCCACTTAGAGTGGGATAAGGGCAGGAAGATAATGATTACACATATTTACACTAATACTATCATTGAATAAAATTCTTTAAAAACCTTTTACAAATGTTAGGGAGTCGGAGTATCCATTAATGTTCAACTTACCAGAGCTTCAGTGGCATCAATACATTCTATTTTGCCCAAAGCTACGGTACTGAGGACGAAAGCACAAAATACTTCCTTCGGCAATTTCGGTATATCATCAGTATATGTGACTTCTCCTGCACATTGTATCTAATAAAAAATAAATTTTGCCAATTATTCTGACATGAACTCATATTACAAAAGTTTGTATTATGGATGGTTTGTATGATGTATATGGATTACACTTTTGTATTATGGATCTCCGCAAAATAACGCCTAATTCTATAAATGATTTGAACTCATATTATTATAGCCGCTATGTATCCGGCTAAGTAGAATAGACAACCCTCTTTCTTAGCGAGGTGCCCTAAAAGGTGACTAAGATAAGTTAACCCGTAATGTGGTATCCGGATGAGTAGTCTAGACCACACTCATTTCTTACCGATGTGTCCTAAAAGGCGACTAAGATAAGTTAATACATCATGTGGTATCCGGCTCAGTAGAATAGACCACGTTCATTTCTTACCAAGGTGTCGTAAAAGGCGACTAAAGTAAGTTGACGTAAGGCACGCGGCCGGTCGTAAAATAACTAAACGTATCATGTGACAGCATGTTTATAACACCGACATTTGTGCCGACCCCTTTTAGAGTAGGATAAGGTCAGGAGAACTCAACAGTCAATATGATGAACTCATATTGTTATAGGTTCTAGATCTCTATAGAATAAAAATTAAATTATAAAAGTAAAATTAAAAAACAGCGATAGAACGATAAAGCGATATACATATATATACATACATACAAGATTAACTCATTTAAATGTTAAAGGCATTAATATCTTACCAAAGCTTCATCTTTAGTCACCGGTTCGTTTATTGGCCAAATGGTTGGATCAGTTGTGAAGGACTGAGAGCCTGTGGACACTGGACGTGCCTCGTGTAACTTCACAGCGCCCGACGTGAAGCGTGGACTCAGGATACTCTCCGGACATAGTGATATGAGGCCCTTCGAAACAAATAAGGTAGTAAAAGCTGTAAGGATCTGGTGACCCTGGATCAAAACGTCATATTGCGATAAACAAACACACACAGACACATGTATAACAAACACACAAACACATTTCAAGTAATATACACGTGTTCTATCACGTTCTTACGTTTACGAACATAATTTATAGATTATGCAAAAGTAATAATAAAATTATTTTGCTATAATCTAAGAAAATATATATAATGCTAAATGTAAGTGGACAATCGGTTATCATACCTGGTACATGCAGGATTCGTAAAAACACATGCACAAACCTCCAACACCGCCACCACAATACACAAGCTATATATACGTTCACTATCACAAACTCAACAATCGTTTCGCCCCGCAACCGAAGCATCATCAGGAGATAGACTCCACGACCAAAATCGCTTTGCGATTATGGATCTCCGCAAAGTAACGCCTAAATGTATAAATTATTTATAGATTATGCGTTACTTTGCGGAGGTCCTTAATACAAAACTAATGAGAATATTATTTTGCTATAATCCGCAAAATTTTAATATAATAAAAGAAATTATATGTAGGTTATGCTAAATGTAGAGTGTCCTATTCGTTCTCATACAGATTCGTTCTGATACATGCAAAAACTCATGCACTACTCGACAACGATAACACAACAATACACAAGCACTGCACACATTCACCACAACAATCTCAACAATTGTTTTGCCCCGTAATCGAAGCATGGAACTCGTAAGTTTCACTTTGCTGCACGTGTTCAAAGTCAACTAAATGGTGGGGGTTTAACTCGGTACTATATAACTCTGCTTGCTTGGGTAATGCTTCGCTTTGCGATTTTGACGTAGAGTCTAGCTCCTGACGATGCTTTTTTTATTGAATTCCTCATTCAAGATATCTAATAAAAAAGTTGACTAAAGCAATATGTAAATTAAAATAAACATTCTTATACCTTATAAAAAAGTCCGAGTGCCAGCTTCTTTCTATATTCTACTGAGGGTTCTGGTGGATTTGCTGTTACCACAAGCTCATCAGATAATATTTTCAAAGCATCTTGCAAGATATCATTGTTAAAAAGAGTTTTATCGCACAAATAACGCTCCGTTTTCACTGCACGAATAAAACATGGCGATAAACCACCATAGACGATTCTTGTTTTCATTACTTTGTTATCTTTGTCAAGTTTATAGTAGAATCCGGCGTTTACTATTGCATGAGCGTTTCTAGATCTTGCTGCAACCTATAAATACAAATGTAATTTGTTTACTTTAATTTTAAATTACACTAGCAATTGCCAGCAACTCCGTCCGCGTGAAAAGATTAAAACCCTTATATGGTATTTTAATAACCATAAAAGTAGTTAAAGTGGGTTAACCTTAAAAGCTAGAGATATGGTGTCGCGGACTTTTTTGAAACTTTTAGAGGGAAACAATTTTGTAATATATGATTTTCGAATAACTATTATCGTTTACTCAGCGCTCGTAAGGAAAGCTTTAAATTTTGCCGTTTTCGCAATATTTTTTATTGCTGCTCTTCTTCTATTCATCTTAGCGTGATGTTATATAGCCTATAGCCTTCCTCCATTAATGGACTTGACCTTGATATATTAATAATATATTAATAAAAATACAAGTAACTAACTTTTTGACCTTTTAACCCATCAACTTATTCATTTTTTGGGATTTTTTTGGGATTATTAAATAAACTTAAATATTTCCAATAATATTTTTCACATTTTTATTCAATAATTGCTTAAGGTTTAAGTCAAGGATTCGAATACTATGACATAGTAAAATTTTGATAAGTATTTTAAAATTACCAAAATAATTAAAAATTTGCCTTGTGGTATCCAGTTAAGTAAAAAAGACCATCCTCATTTCTTACCGAGGTGTCGTAAAAGGCATCCAGGTAAGTTAACCTACCGTGTGGGATCCGGTTGAGTAGAATAGACCACCCTCATTTCTTATAGATTCTTAAAGAGATGTCGTAAAAGGCGACTATTACCTACCCTACGTAGGTAAGGATGATGTCAGGCAGGTGGCTGGTCGTAAAATACGGAGCCAAATCACGTGACAACATGTTCATAACATGTTGTACCCATCCACTTAGAGTGGGATAAGTGCAGGAGAATAATGATTCTTAACTTTTAGGATAATATGACATCTTAAAATTTTGCAATTTACAATAATATTATAAAAACAATGTAACTGTGATATGTTAAATGAATATATATTTACCTTATAACTAACAAATTTATTTCCTTGGTTGTATGGTGGCATTAATACATTAAATATAACTTTCCCCTTCATATCTTCGTCAAGAAAATTTTTCAAAGTAACAATTTTCCTTTTTCCAGCCAAATTAACTGAAATCATAAAGCAATTTATCAATTAGCAATAAAAAATCACTAAATTATTTAAATTTCACTGATTAATTTATTATAATAATTTATTACATCAGGTACAAAAATCTGTTGGAAGAACCAACAGATTTTTGCTTTTGCATTAACATCCTCCTGCCCTCATCCCACTCTATAAGTAGAGTTGGCATTTATAAACATGTTGTCATGATTTGGCTAGGTATTTTACGGCCGCTTGCCTGACATCAACTTACCTTAGTCGTATTTTACGACACCTTGGTAAGAAAAAGGGTGGTATATTCTTCTCAACCGGATACCACATGACAGGTCGACTTACCTTAGTCGCCTCTTACGACACCTCGGTAAAAAATGAGGGTGGTCTATTCTACTCAACCGAATACCACACGGCGGGTCCAATTACCTTAGTTGCCTCTTACGACACCTCGGTAGGAAATAAGGGTGTTCTATTCTACTCAGCCGGATACCACACGGCTAAAGTTAAAAATTTTAAAGTACTAAGCAATATAATTATAGGATCTATCGCATACGTTATTGTAATAAAAATGTTATTTATTGCTTACTTAAAGTTAGTCGAGCGCCTACCATCACGAGAAGAAGAAAAATATCAGATGGGAAATCACGATGTTGATGTTTAACCATTAGGTTACCCGCTATTGTCCCTATCTGAAACAGTTATCTTTAAAACATACAGAAGAACCTTGATAACTTAAACCTCGATACGTTAAAAACTTATCATCATCCTCCGCCCTTATCCCACTCTAAGTGGAGTCGGCACAATATGTTACAAACATGCTCTCACATGATTTGGCTTCGTATTTTACGAAGCCGCCTGCCTGACGTCAACTTACCCTAGTCGTATTTTACGACACCTCGGTAAGCAAGAGCGTGGTCTATTTTACTAAACCGGATACCACACGGTGGGTGAACTTACCTTACTCGCCTTTTACGACACCTCGGTAAGAAAAGAGGTTGGTCAATTCTACTCAGCCGGATATCACACGGCGGGTCGACTTACCTTAGTCGCCTTTTACGACACCTCAGTAAGAAATGAGGGTGGTACTATTCTATTCAGCCGGATACCACACGGGGTATACGTTAAAAACTTATTACTTCAAAAAATAATAGGTTCCTTTCCCCTTCAAAACTTCGAGAACTTAAATTCTTAATTTTAATGTTGACCCTCAATAGCTTAAAGAAATGACTCGACGCACTGTATATATACCATAAACAATCTGCCATTTCTAGTAATTTAGAATGCAATGTGTAAAAGAAATTGTCGGAATTTATTGCTTTTACCATTGTCGTATTTTACGACGCCTCGGTAAGAAAAAGGGGGGTCTATTATATTAAAACGTGGTTGAACCAGTGTTGAAATGAAAACATGGTTGGCTTTTATTAAACTCTTGATAAGTTAAAAACTCTATAACTTAAAAAATTTTGAGATTCCCTTGGATTTTAACTTATTTAGGTTCTAAGATATAAGGAAAAGAAGCGGATATTTGCTAGAACATTCTTGGATCCCTGTTTTAAACTTTCGTTTTTTAATTTAGTTTCTTTTACATACATTAGTAAAAAAATATATGTATATCAAATGGATCCAAGACCCATGATTTTCCTATAATACGTCATATCCGATATCATTGTCCTGTCACATGTCTCCGTATAACTTAAGTAACCCATCATTCTCCTGCCTTTGCCCACTCTAAGTGGGGTTGGCACAACATGTTATACACCTGTTATTATGAGATTTGGGTAGGTATTTTACGACCTGCCTGCCTGTCGTCTACGACTTACGAAAGTGTCGTAAAAGGCGACTAAGATAATTAGTCACCTTTTATGACACCTCCGTATGAAATGAGGGTGGTATATTCTACTCGTCCGGATACCACACGGCGGATCGCTCTCCTGTCACATGTCTCCGTATAACTTAAGTAACTACTGAGATATTATAAATACATACAATCCATACTCACATTTCTAACCGCAACATGAGCTACAAACATTATATGGTCGTACAAAGTTTTAAGGTAAGAAAAATATTCCGTATCGGATGCTTCTTTTAATATATCTAAAAAATCGGACAGCGTAGTTCCAGCTCCAACTATTAAATTTTGGTCGTAAATAAACCCTTTCAATTGAGACACTCCACTTATATCTATAAGTAATCGTGGATATTCAATAATTGGGTATGCTCCTAAAATGGAAACGTTACACAATTTTATACAAGTAAAACAGCCTTAGTTACTTTTTTTCAAATAAGTTAAATTATCCAAATTATATAGAATATTAGCTAAATCCAATTCGGATGGGCAGCGTTTGGGAAGCTACGCGAGATCTTTTCGTCCAAAATACCTCAGTGCTTGAAGACCAAGGTCTTCGAACAGTGCGTGTTGCCAGTGATGACTTACGGACCTAAAACGTGATCGCTGACAATGGGCCTCATAAGAAGGCTCAGAGTCACTCAGCGGGCGATGGAGCGAGCTATGCTCGGAGTTTCTCTACGTGATCAAATCAGAAATGATTAGATCCGTAGAAGATCCAGAGTCACCGATATAGCTCAGCATGTCGCGAAGCTGAAGTAGCGATGGGTGGGGTACATAGTGCGGAGAACCGATGGGCGTTGGGGTCTCAAGTTGTTGGAATGGCGACCTCGCACCGGAAAATGCAGTGTCAGTAGACCCCCTACAAGATGGATTAACGACCTCAAAAAGGTCGCGGGGCGCCGCTGGGTCCAAGCGGCACAATATATGGTATGGAGATCCCATGAATTGACCTACGTCCATCGGTTCACAAAGAAGAGGAAGTTAAATTATTATACCTTAGTTAATGTATAGAACCGATTTGAGTCGTGCCCAGCGAGCTGCTGGACGCAGTTCCCGCTGCGATAACGTCGTGTAAAGAGCTCATGAATAAGTGCCGGGCTGGAATAGTCGGGCTAACTCGATAAAATAAGACGTGAGCATGTCGGTTCTATACATTAACTATGAATACTACTCACGATAGTTTAAATTTAAAAATTATTATACCTTTTCCAGTATTACCAGCAACCAGCATATAGTTATCAGAACCTTTAGCACGTAAAATACGAAGTAAATCACATATTGTTAGCACTCTGTACCATTGCCTTCCATCTTTAAGTTCAATATGTATAACACAATCTTCCAAATCCTCCTTAGATACAAGACACCATTCGTATTTTTCACAGTCACTTTCAACACATATATCTTTAGTATCTTTACATAATTCTTCGATATCAGTCAGATTAATTTTATCAGGGGCATCAATAGCAAATTTTTTGAATGCTTCAAGAATTGGTCTATATCCGGTACATCTACAGATATTACTCGATAGTGATCTCTCAATTTCTAGCATTGTGAGGTCGCTTTTGCTTGCTAAAAGACTGAAAAAAGGGCTTATACTAAAGATGCATTTCTTAATAATTTCCTTAGTGACAATATATTGATTGTTTAAAATAATGAATTGACTTACAATTGCAAATAGACTATTATTTGGATTTTGAATATTGCAAAAATAAAAATAAAGAAAAACTTTCAATATATTGAGAAAAAGGCCTGTAGTATCCGACTGAGTAGAATAGACCACCCTCATTTCTTACCGAGGTGTCGTAAAAGGCGACTAAAGTAAGTTGAACCATCTTTTGGTATCCGGTTGAGTAGAATAGATCACCCTCTTTCTCACCGAGGTGTCGTGAATTGACGTCAGACAGATGGCCGGTCGTTAAATACGCAAATGTGACAACATGTTTATAACATGTTGTGCCGACTCCTCTTAGAGTGATATAAGGACAGGAGAATGATGTTTCAATTTTAAAGCTTATATAACATAGTCATATAATTCCTATTTGTAATAAAATAATATGCCTATGCCTATATTTGACTGGCTCGTTGGCGCAGTGGGTAGTGACCCTGCCCTCAGCGCCGCGGGTCGCGGGTTCGATTCCCGTCGAGGGCCAACATTTTCTACAAATGAATTTGTTTGCCTTTGAGCCTGGGTGTATATTTGTATTTAAGTATGTATTTAAAAAATATATAAGTATATATTCACCAGTTGTCTGTGTTCCATAACACAAGTATTAAGTTACTTACTTTGGGGACGGACGACCGTGTGTGTAAGTGTCCCATATATTTATTTATTTATTTATTTATATTTGGCTATACATTTTGAATATAAGTTTTAATTTTCTTATGAATTTTTAATTACAATTCGTACAGAAATTATACATTTTTTTTACAATATTTTGCATTCAGTCAATTTAAATTTCTATTTTTGCTATAAACGAAGCTATGATTATTTTTATTTAAACTAGATTTAGTACTTACGAGTACATGGCCATTATCCACCCTGGTGTACAGTACCCACATTGCGTGCCGTTCTTCTCGGCGAGGGTAGTTTGTAAAGGATGGTAACCCTTCAAACGGTTTCCAACAGCTTCTATTGTTTTGATGGCCCATCCTTGGCATGATGTTACTGATACCAAACACTAACAAACAATATTTATGAACAACATTCTGAACATGTTCAAGTTGGAACAACGACGTAAGCTAACGAGTTAACGAAGTAAGCTGTGACCGTAGTAACACAAGCCTTCACATAAATTTAACTTAAGAGGATTGTATTGGGATTTGAGACTTAGTATCCAAAAGTAACACGCTCATATAACAATATAGCGTGAACAATATGAGCAAACGAAACTCCAGAAATACTCAAGTATTTTTTTACAACAGTTGTTCAATATTAATGAATAACATCATTCTCCTGTCTTTATCCCGTTCTAAGTTAGCTTTGTTTCAAAATTTATTTATTTTTAAGTTGACATTTAATATTATCTCGCCTACGTATTAAATTTAGACATTCCAATAAAATATTACTTTTATTCAAATTTAATAGTAAAAAAGTAGAATAATAGTCTGTTACTGTTTTTGGAGAGAAAAAGGCTGGAGCTAAGACTTGCAACGCTGTTCCAATGCGAATTGGTACACATATCCCTAGAAATTATCTAGACAAATGCAGGTTTCCTCACGATGTTTTCCTTCAAATCAAATCAAATCAAAATAATCTTTATTCAAATAAGCTCTTTCAAGCACTTCTGAATCGTCAAGGATCAATATGATTAATGAAGCTACAACTTGTTCGGAATGTTGCTCTTACCGAGAAGAGCCAGAAAAAAAACAGTGGTCAATCTTTTAAACATTTTTAATTTGACATTATTAAACCACGCTTTTCGGTGAAGGAAAATATCGTGAGCGAACCTGCATATCACTAGAGAATCCTAGGGATATGTGACACCTACCAATCCGCATTGGAGCAGCGTGGTATGTCTTAGCTCCAATCCTTCTCTCCAAAAACGGATAGTGGAGCTCTAAGTCCAGCAGTGGGATAGTAACATACCGTTACTTTACTTTTAATGAAACATCATATGTAACTAATACTTTTGTTCCCGTGTGGTATCTGGCCGAATAGAATAGAGCATCCTCTGTCTTACCGAGGTGTCGTAAGATGACTTAGGTAAGTTGACGTCAGGCAGGCGGCTAGTAGTAAAATATGGAGCCAAATCATGTGACAGCATATTATACCGACCCCCCTTAATGGATAAGGCCAGAGGAGGCATATGACCAGCAGTGGAATAGTAACAGGCCGCTACTTTACTATTGTTTTTTTATATAGGGTATAACTTACAGAATTAACGGACTGTGGTTTACCACCAGGACACTTGATGGTACTGACGATGCAGGCTCCGCAGCCTCCTTCCAAGCACATGTACTTGGTCCCACGCAGTTCCAGGGTACGCCGGAGGTACTCCAACAAAGTTGTCGTGGATGATACCTCTCTGCTAACTGTGGAATTCATGAAAGTTAGAAGACGAATTTATTATTAAAAGCTTTTAATCAACTTGCAATGTGAAGGTGGAATCTTGCAAGTTGAATGTAAACCACTTTCCGGTGTCCGGTTGAGCTGAAATTTTCAACTGGTCCAAACTGGAGTCATGACTTTGAATTTAAATATCCAATGACCTTTTTTATGGAATAACGCGTTACTTTGCAGAAATCCATAATACAAAAGTAATAATGAAATAAAGCAAAATAATTACTTTTGTATTCAATGACCATTTAGAAATTGAATCTTTTGAAGAATGACAAAAGTAGAAAATAATATCATGAAACAAAGCCACAAAATTTCCAACTGCTCAATAGTTGCAATGCTGTAAGTGATGGTTTTTTTGACGATCTAAAAAGTATATGTAACTAATATATAAAATTACCTGAACATTTAGCTCCGTTTACTTTAAATGTAATGCAATCCATTTCAGCCTCAGTGAAAACTGTTTATAAAAACATTGAAATCACAATATA
This sequence comes from Morpho helenor, assembly GCA_029227775.1. Classification (NCBI taxonomy): domain Eukaryota; kingdom Metazoa; phylum Arthropoda; class Insecta; order Lepidoptera; family Nymphalidae; genus Morpho; species Morpho helenor. The sequence continues at coordinate 3,027,881 of JARGCU010000024.1, forward strand.
AGTTCAATATATGCCAGCTAATGAAATTTATATTAATAGACACTTAGTAATAAAATCTGTCCGTGTACAAAACAATTTTATTAAAATAACTCAATAAAAGTATGTAAGCATTTAAAACGATGCTGCTAAATAAAGCTTACTAAGCAATTGAAGATTATGTAAATGCTGCAACGAGTGACATGTATTTAAGTGATCAAATTGTATAGTATTTTTGAAAAGATTATACGCCGAGTTTCTTGCTGATTCTTCCCAGTAGGAGCAAACTTCTGAATCAGTGGTTCTTTAAAAACATTTGATGATTCAAAAGTATTAAACAGTATTTTACAAAAAATAATATTTGTAATTTGAATTGAATTTGAAAATGTTTGTTGCTGAGGACTTAGGTAAATACACAGTTTTATAATAAAATACCACAATTTACTGATAATACTGTTGAGAACTATGTTAATGATAAAAAAACTTGGATTAAAATTGTGACCAGTTAGGCACAAGATTATATTGTAATTTTTGTATGTGAATTACCTTATTAAAATATTTTTTTATTTATTATCCGAGACAAGCCTAACTAAATTTTCTTTCTTTTTTGTGTGTTTGTGATTATTATATTTATTCTTCTATTTTGCGCATGTAATTTTTTGTGCGTATAGTATTATTTTGAAATTATTATTAATGTCTTATTGTTAGTTTTTATGATTTATTAATTTATCTATACGTACATTTTTACTAGCTATTAAGTTTTACTATGTACTGTTTGTTTCCCTTGAAAATAAATAAATAAATTTCAGGCACAGGAATGAAAGCATATATTAAAATATTTATGTGACGCGAGCAAAGCTGATGACGCAGCTTGTTTAAAATGAAAACATAAATTTTTGTATTAGCAAAACAAAAATATCTTACCTTATCATATTTTAAACACGCTGACGCCTATCTGACTCAACATTGCTTGACAACAGCCTATTTCAGTAATACTATTAATGCCCTGGATATGTCTGGTAAATTATCTTAATATATAAAAATGGATTTCAGTGATAAGTAAATGTAACTAGTGATAAGATTTATATTTTGGAAAGAGCAACCGCCGAGTTTCTTGCTGGCTGTTCTCGGTAGGAACAGCTTTCTATACCAGCTAACGCTGGAACCTTGGTGCTTGGAGCATTGATGCTTGGAACCTTGGTGCTTGCAAACTTGGTGCTTGGAACCTTGGTGTTTGGAAACTTGGTGCTTGGAACCTTGGTGCTTGGAACCTTGGTGCTTGGAATCTTGGTGCTTGGAACCTTGGTGCTTTTGAATCCCAAACTATAGCACTTGTTTACACGTTTACTTGAATAAAGAATATTTTGAGTTTGAATTTGACTGTTTGTCTGTATGTCAATTTACAATTTCTTTATATTGTTTAGGTATTCATTATTACTAACATAAATCATTTCATTCTTATACATATAAATATCACGGAAAATGCTGGTAGTGACAATTCTATCGTATTAGCTCAATATAACATTGTGAAGGCAGAGAGGTTAAACTCTCGACTTACTACATTCTTGTGGCTTTAGGAGATTTCTCCGTGAATTTTGGCGCACTTACTTGAACCACATGCACCAAACTTCGAGGCCTCTGTATTAAATATTTAAGTTCCTACAGAAATTGATATATGTACTGCAAATTTCTGATTTACCTGATTATACTAATATAAATAATGTTCTGCTTTCAGTAATTTTTGTTACTCGTATATTTTTACACTAGCAATCGCCAGCGACTCCGACCGCGTGGAAAGATTAAAACTGTAATATAGTCTTTTGATAACCATAAAAATGGATAAAGTGCGTTAACTTTAAAAGCTAGACATATGCTGTCCCGGACTTTTATTTAGAACTTTTAGAGGGAAACAATTTTGTTTCAAGTGATTTTTGAATAACCTTCACCGTTTACTTAACGCATGCAAGGAAAGCTTTAAATCTTGCCGTTTTTGCAATATTTTGTAGGTATTGCTGCTCCTCTCCTATTCATCTAAGCGTGATGTCTATAGCTTATATAGGGAAAACAAAAGATTATTGTTACGCGAAATACAACATTTGTAACACTATTTTAATATTTAAGTTGATACAAAGGAAATCGCTGGAAAAGCTGGTATATAATACTGATCTTTTACTTAAATTGCTAACGCTTTTTTGGCAGGCGTTAAAGAAAAAAGTCAAATCAAATTGTATGAACTACAATTTCGTATTCATCCATTGTTCAAATATTGATATGGATAAGGAATATAAATTTTTGGCCCTTCCGAGAATGTTCCGTCAATATACTGAGCAGTCTTCGCATTTATTATAGGTACAGGCCCAGCAAATATCGCCGAGCACATTCCGACCTTTCAAGGGATCGCTTGCAGAGCAAATATGTAAAACTTCCCTCTGTTATGTAGGTAAAGTACTTTCGTAAACTTCTAAAAGGGTTTTCATCTATTTAAGATGTATTTTTTTGGAATTTATTATGAAATTACAAAGAATGAGATGAACAAGTAGTTGTACCGGCAACTTCGTCCGACAATTCAAGAATACTCTTAATTATATACTTTTTTGCCAATATGTGTTGTTCAAGATTTTTCCGACTCGAATTTTTGTCTTCAGAGCCGACGCAACCCCGATCCGCCCAACAGCCTGATTTCGTAAGCTATTATATCGTTGTAAATAATTGCGAAATTTTCCTACGTATTCTATTGATATTGTAGCAGTTCATTGCCTGAAAACACGAAAAAACGTTTTCTAAAATTAACACTTAACTATTTCGCTTTATCACCCTCAAAACCTTGTTTTTGGGCATTAAAAAATACCTAAATTTATATTTTTTGCTGTTAATTGTCAAGTTAGCTTAGCTTATTCGGGGAACGGGTGGTCGCGAGAAATGAAAATTAGGTATTTTCATTTCTCGCGACCACCCGTTCGATCGAGGCCCACCTTTCCTATTACTTTTTCTTTTTTTTTGATATTTCTTTTTTTATTTTGTAACAAATTAGCAAGGCTCGTTCACCCAGATATTGGTTTTTTAAATACAGATATATTATACTATATACAGTAAAAACATAAATGTTAGTTACGTGCGGACGTGTTTGCTGAGCTTCTATGATATGGACAAACCTCACCATTTGATTTGATTGTATAATCCGGTAATCCTTGCACGGCAGAGGATTTGAATTTGCCGGTACTCCAATAAAGGATTACTTAGAAACAATTAGTATTAAATACAATTTTTTTTTTTTTTTTAACAGGAAAAAACCCCTTATGGGTACCGCCACCCGACGGGGGCAGGCGACGGTTATGTCGGACTCGCACCGACTAAAATAACCTGTGTGCTCCACGCTGCTGGTGACGGGTATAGGGTACCTATGAAGACATTACCCCCATCCCCGCCAGCAGCAACTCTGTACCCCAGAGTGCGCCACCTCTGGGTCGGGGCCTCTCTAACAGTGGCCCCTCCCTCCGCTAGACGATGCATCGGGAGCACCAGATGCATCGACCGCCGCGGGGACATTTTCGATGGGCGTCCGATAAAACCCCGTTCGGAACGCCCAGAGGTCCCCGTTAGGGCGGCATACGACGGGCTTCGGCGAGTCGTCTGCGCCCCACTCGCCTGCGGCGGATCGGATCCAAGGACTCGACTTCCCGGACCCGACCCGCCGCCTCCTTCCGCGAGATAACATCCTCGCAGAAAGAGGCCATCGCAGCCCACGATTCCTCCCTGTCCACCATGGCACGAACCACAGTGGGCAGGGAGAGATCATGCCCCACCTGTGCCACGAGTTCTGCCCGCTGAACCGCCCAAGCTGGACAGTCCGCGAGCGTGTGCAGCGCCGTGTCAAACTCGGCGCCACATTCGTGGCACTCACCAGTCGCTTTGCACTGAGCCACCCGCCACAGATACCTCCCAAAGCAACCATGTCCGGAAAGCACCTGTGTCAGGCGGAAGGTGAGGACCCCATGCCTTCTGGCGACCCAGCCCTGGAGAATGGGCTGGATGGCTGAAATCGTCCAGGCTCCTGCACTGGGCGATTCCAGCCGCCGCCTCCATTGGCGAAGGAGCTCCTTCTGAGCTGCCCTCCGCCAGTCCACCTCTACCGCCGCTGAGTCTCCCCCCGGTGAACGGGCTTCGACTCTGCGGTGGTAGTATTAAATACAATGACCTAACGCGTATCAAGCATGCGTATTCTGAATATAGGAATCACGGTAATTTTGAAAATGGTACCCTTCAATGAGAAACTTTGAACGTATGCAAGATTTCATAAAAAAATTGGGAAGAGTTCATGTATTGAACTACGCTGGTCAAAAACGGATTGATAGGTTAGACATATCTCCAAAATTCTCTAGAGATATGCGGGTTTCGAACCTAGGTTTCGACATTTTTCTGTCCGTGCGTTACCATTACGCTGTCACAGTTTTGCATTTGACAGCTAAAAATTTTAGTTACTTTCTACTCCTATTTAAAAAGTTTTTTAATGCCCAAAAACAGGGATATAACGAGATTTGTTTTAAATAAAACCTAGCTAGATCGATTTTTCTCCCCTAAAACCCCGTACATACTGAAGTTCAGGAAAATCGTCGGAGCCGTTTTCGAGATTCCGAAGATATATTTATACATACAAGATTAACGCATATAAATATTAAAGATATGATATTTTAGCTGCCATTTGTAAAGTTGTGAAACTCAGTGGCTAATGGGCGGACTAAAGAAGTGAAAAATCGATAGGATCAAGCCCATGTTATGGTCAACCTTTATTTGCTTTTTTTTTCATTTTTTTATAAAATTGCCGCCCATGGCTTGGTGACCCAGGTAAATATTAAATAATGTAATAATTACTTCGGCATTAACAATCTTCCAATCTTTGGGATCTCCGGGCGTTCCGAACGGGGTTTATCGGACGCCAACCTGAATGACGCTCAGAGGCGGTACATGCATCTGGTGCTCCCGATGCATCGATTAACAGAGGGAGGGGCCAGTTTGAGAGAGGCTCCGACCCAGAGGTGGTGCTCTCTGGGGTTCAGAATTTGCAAGCACTGCACACATTCACCACCACAATCTCAACAATTGTTTCGCCCCATAACCGAAACATCGTCAGGAGACAGACTCCACGACAAAATCGCAAAGCAATGGTTTGTGATTTTGTCGCATTTGTGTATTGTTGTGTTATCGATGCATGAATTCTTATTCTGCATGTATCAGGTATGAGAACAAATAGTACACTCTACATTTAGCATTACATATATTTTCTTTTATCGCGGATTATAACAAAATAACATTCTCATTAGTTTTGGATAATTTGAATAACTATGAGCTGAGAATGTAATGTTCAAAAGGTTAATCCGGTCCAATAACTTGTATCGTCTTACATGTTCAGTATAATAGCAATTCCGCAGTCTCATCTTGTGCAAAGTCCGACATTTCGCACGGGCTCTGATGGTCCGATTATGAATATTCACGAAAAGGATCGCCATTCGTCTCGATACATCAGGATTGTCCCGTTGCGAAAATCGACTAAAATTTACCGATCGACTAAAATGTAACGCAATAATAATTTATAGAATAGGCGCTACTTTGCGGATATCCATAATATAAAAGTAATAATAAAATTATTTTGCTATAATCCGTGATGAAGTAAAATAGGAAATATATATAACGCTACATGTAGAGTGGACATGCAGGATTCGTAAAACACATGCGCATGAAACGATTGTTGAGTTTGTGATAGTGAACGTATGTAGTGCTTGTGTATTGTGGTGGCGATGGTGGAGGTTTGTGCATGTGCTTTTACGAATCCTGCATGTATCAGGTATGAAACAGATTGTCCACTCTACATTTAGCATTATATATATTTTCTATTTTACTTCATCGCGGATTATAGCGAAATAATTTTATTATTACTTTTGTAACTCAATAATACTTATTTATTTATTTCTTTTTACACACATAGTTAGAAAAGAGAAAGAAAAAGTAAAAATGCACATGTATAAAGGCGGACTAATCCCTAAAAGGGATCTCTTCCAGTCAACCTTTGAGTAACAGAAGGAAAAGGACAAGAATTGAAGATGAAAGAGAATACGGGTAATATAGAGAAAAAGTAAAAGTTTATATAAATTTAACTATGTCATCTATTAAATAATTTTATACTTTATTGCGTTTATTGTTTAAATTACAAGCGCCTCCCACTATACACGAATTATAAATACTGTGGGTTGTTTAATGACTCCTCTTTCTAATCGGCGACTAAAAACGATTAAGCGAGAACATGATCGTCTAGACGACATACTCGGCTGTATTAAACATATGTCTATGATCGCCGACAACCAGGGTATTGTCGGATTTTCGCTTTAGGAAAAATCGCTGGGCCATACATACTCGTATGATTGTATATATCATATGATAACAGGCGGACACTTGAATAATGATCGTGCTGATCATAGATGATCACACGATCAGAGATCGTTGCTTACAGTGAAGAGTAGGCATAATCATGAGGTGCTTGTAGGGGAAGTAAACCGCAAGAGACCGTAAATATTTTTAGGTCACAAAGATATTTTTTTTATAACGTTTCTAGATCGTCCCGAGGAAAATATGGTTACTCTATTTATAGAAAATGTCTTTATTAAATTAATCACAGTGCTAGTGCACTATAGCATAAATCAAGTCAAAATTGTCTTCCAGTAAGCTTTTGCAAGCACTTGAATCGTCAGGGATCAATATGATAAATGAAGCTACAACTGGTTCGGAATGTTGCTCTTACCGAGAAGAAAAAGCAAGAAACTTGCAGGTCAATTGTTTAAACATTTTCCATTATTAAACCGCAGTCTTGTATGAAGCTGGAAGGATTTTCAAGTTCAAGCAGTTTAATCGATACAACGGATAATATATAAAGATAAAGAGTTTGTTTGATTGTTTGAACGCGTTAATCTCAGGAACAACTGAACCGATTTGAAAAATTCTTTCAGAGTAGAATAGGCCATTTATCGAGGAAGGCTATATAATATCACGTTAAGATAAGTAGAAGAGGACCAGCAAAAAAAAAATAGTAGGAAAAAAAATAGTACGAGGTGTCGTAAAATAAGACTAAGGTAAGTTAATATCAGGCAGGCGGCCGGTCGTAAAAAACGTAGCCAAGTCACGTGGCAACATGTTTACGACCCCACTTAGAGTGGGATAAGAGCAAGAGGATGACACCATCAAAGAAATAAAACGTAAAAGTGACATTAAGTTATTAAAATATGTTACACTAGTAATATCCCGCGGTTTCACCCGCGTACATACCGATCTAATGGCAGAGGAAAGTCTATTAATTCAGACTATAGATTTATTTTTGTTGAATATATCATCAATAGTTTCCGCAGCGCAGATTTTTATGACTAATTTTTTACACCTTATTACATTTTTATGACGAATCCCAATTTTTTTGAAATTTAATGTAGCCTTTGTTGTAAGATGCAGCTTTCCAATGATGAAAGAATTTTTGAAATCGGTCCAGTAGTTTTTGTGTGAAAACATTACAAACATACATACAATTTTTTCCTCTTTATAATATGAGTATATATTTTAGAGGTTTATTTGATGGCCCACTGCGGTCAGCTGACAAAGTGTTTCAGACTAATAAATTCGCTGCCTTTCTAAAATTATGTATTCAGCTATTTACGTTTGAGCTAACACGCTCAAAGTAAATGCAAAATTCTATGTTAATAACACTCCTAATGGTAAGGATTCTTTGCTGCCGGACGGTCAGCAAAAACATATCATCTAATTTAAATTAATCTAATACTCGTAGTATTAAATAAAAAGTCGTGTGGTATCCAGCTAAGTAGAATAGTACCACCCTCATTTCTTACTAAGGTGTCGTAAAAGTTGACTAAGGTAAGTTGATTCGCCGTGTGGTATCCGACTGAGTAGAATAGACCAATCTCATTTCTTACCGAGGTTTCGTAAAAGTTGACTAAGGTAAGTTGATCCGTCGTGTGTTATCCGGCTGAGTAGAATAGACAACCCTCATTTCTTACAGATGTGTCGTAAAAGTCGACTAAGGTAAGTTGGCCCACCGTGTGGTATCCGGTTTAGGAGAATAGACCACCCTTCTTCTTACCGAGGTAACGTAAAAAACGATCTAGGTAAGTTGACGTCAGGCAGGCGGCCGGTCGTAAAAACGCAGCCAAATCATGTTACAGCATGTTTATAACATGTTGTGCCGACCCCACTTAGAGTGGGATAAGGGCAGGAGGATATATATACTCGAAGTATTAAATAAACATTTACAGTATATGTACAAAACATAGATTTCTAATGACGTGTATGTAATTCTTTACTGCCGTGTAGTATCCGACTGGGTGAATAGTCCACCCTCTTTCTTACCGAGGTGTCATAAAATACGACTAAGGTAAGGAGTTAACATGAGTTAGGCGGCCGGTCGTAAAATACTTAGCCAAATCATGTGACAGCATGTTTATAACATGTTGTGCACCTTGAGTGGGATAAGGACAGGAGAATGATGACCTAGCCAAGATATAGACAATAAGATTCCCGTTTGTCGTTCGGCATACACATAGTGATAGACACACATAACTGAGGGTATCTTAATGTTTACGTTGACGTGATCAAAGTGACAGTTACTTATAATAGTTTAATAGTAAATAGAGATCTTATCTTATATAACATTATCCGCACAATGGGATTTAATCTATTACTTAAAACATTTAAGCTGTGGTAGCCCAGCGGTAACACCGTGCGACTCTTTCGAGGAGGTCACGGGTACAAACCCGGGCAGACACCAATAACGTTTTTTGTTAAAACTTATGTGTCTAATTGATAATTGAAATTTATCACACGCTTTTCGGTGAAAGAAAATATCGTGAGGAAACCTGCATATCTTTAGAGAATTCTGGAGATATGTGTAACCTACCAATCCGCATTGGAGCAGCGTGATAGGTCTTAGCTCGAATCCTTCTCAACAAAAACGGAGAGAATAGGCCTATTCTCAGCAGTGGGATAGTAACAGGCCGCTACTTACTTACTAAAACATTTCATTTTAATATAATAAATAAATATAATTTATTTGTCTAACGGTACTAATACATTTATTTAGGCATCTTGTATGAATATTCAAACCTTCCTTTTGGTTCGCGAGCCCACGAGATGTGTGAGTGGTTTCAAAGATCGCTACGTAAAAGGTTATAAATTTAAATTGCTCGTGCAAGTACATAGGTTCTTTGAAAATTCTGCCATTAAGACATTTTTAATCATGTGCCGGTTACGAGCATCAGTAACGAGTATCACGACCACTTAAATCTTAAAGATTGACCGCCTAGTTTCTTGCGAGTTGCTTGCTTGTTTTGTGTTAACGTACGTTTTCAAATTGGTATATGTAATCTCTTCATCTATCTAATATATCATCTAATATATAAAGCTGAAGAGTTTGTTTGATTGTTTCAACACGTTAATCTCAGGAACTACTGGACCGATTTGAAATTTATTTTAGCATCGAGGAAGGCTATATAACATCACGTTAAGATGAATAGGAGAGGAGCAGCACTAAAAATATTGCGAAAACGGCAAAATTTTAGGCTTTCTCTGCGTGCGCTAAGTAAACGGTGAAAGTTATTCAAAAATCTCTTATAATTAACTTACACTAACTACTTCTATGTTCTAAATTTCAATTCGGGAAAAGATTTGTGACACACTGATTTTCTTGCGGGCAAAGCTGCTGGCACAGCTAGTTAAAATTAAAATAATAATCGAAATTTACACAATAATGCAGAAAGTAAAGTATAGAATAAGGCGTTACTTTGCGGAGATCCGTTTTCAACGGATTGACTACTCTCTTCTTCTTCTTGGTTGCTACACTCTTGGCAGAGTGGTCGTGGTCGTCAGTGTAGGGTTGGTGGCGCGCTTGACCATTCGACACCATTCTTTTCGGACGGCTGCCTTCCTGGTATATTTATGAAGAGGACCGTCAAAGACAGACTTCACTTGGTCCGTCCATCGCATTGGTGATCTGCCGCGCGGTCTTGTGCCTTCGATACTCCCCTGTACTACAAAGCGTTCTACAGAGGCATCTCCCCGACGAGACACGTGTCCGAAAAAAGTGAGAATTCGACCTTGAACGATGGAGGATAAACACTGCTTTATGCCAAGTTCTCGAAGGATGGACTCGTTAGTTCTAAATTCAGTCCATGAAACTCCAAGCATCCTTCTCCAGCACCACATCTTGAGAGCGTCTATCCGCTTCTTCTCACTTTCCCGTAGCGTCCACGTCTCACAAGCGTAGAGAAATATGGGAAATACTAGAGCCCTAAGTAATTTTATTTTTATGGCTTTGGTGATGTTCCTATTCTTCCATATTTTTCTCAACTTGTCCATGGATGATCTGGAAATAGCCATGCGCCGTTTAATTTCATCAATAGATCCACCACTGTTAGAAATCAGCGCTCCAAGGTAGATATATGATTGTAGGACGTCGCAACCCGCGATTCTTGTGACTTGTAGCAAGTTTTGATTTGCTCGGTCCACAATCATTATCTTTGCCTTACTACGATTAATCTTGAGGCCAAAATCAAGACTTACTGACTGACTTACTGACTACTCTACATTTAGCATTATATAAATTTTCTGTTTTACTTTATCGCGGATTATTACTTTTGTCAGAAACTAAAGCTTGAGACGGGAAACAAGCTAATAATCTAGTTCAGGCTGTAATCGAGTCTGTTGCCAAGGTTCCCTAAAGGTCAACTCTAATTGATACTAAAATGTAGCGGGCGGCCCTATCACTAATAACTTTACCAAATACTGTGGAACTATGATATAGGATAATGAACCTTGTACCCATATACCTAAGTACGTTTACAGTAACGATGATGTACAAGACCTTTTCTACGAATGAGATTTTCTGGTAGAAATTGATGTCACAAATTACATACTTGTTTTCTTAGACAATTTGCTTTTACTTTTACGTTACACGTTACTTGATGTTTTATTAATATCATTTTTGCTTTTGAAATCTTAGGCAGTTTGTGTTGACACAGTTATATAGAACTTGACAACTCTATTCTTACAATATTTGGTTATATTAAAGTAAGATATCAAGTTGAGTGACAGTTTACTAAGTGCTTACTTATTGACGCTCAATTCATTTGAACAGTCTATTCAACATGAATCTATAGTAATATATAAAGCTGAAGAGTTTGTTTGTTTGAACGCGCTAATCTCAGAAACTACAGAACTAATTTGGAAAATTCTTCCAGTGTAAGATATTCCATTTATTGAGGAAGGCTATAACATCACGCTAAAATAAATAGGATCGGAGTAGCAATAAAAAATAGTACGAAAACGGCAAAATTTAAAGCTTTCCTTGCGTGCGCTGAGTTAACGGTAATAGTTATTCAAAAATCATGTATTACAAAATTGCTCCCCTTTAAAAGTTCTAAAGAAATGTCCGTGGCATCATATATCTAGCTGTTAAGGTTACCCCCTTTAACCATTTTCATGGTTATCAAAAGACTATATTACGGTTTTAATCTTTCCACACGGGCAAAGCCGCTGGCGATTACTAGTATAATATATTTGTAAATGAAAGCTGCATTTTTTTAGAACTGGGCTGAACTAAAACATTACTTGTAATGTCTAAAGATACGTCATTCAAATTGATTTTAGATTAATAAGAATAAAATTAAACATTATTAGCTCAAAGTAATTAGTCAGTAAGAAATTTCTCAATATTAAAATGAGTGATAAACATTTTATTTTAATAAGTGTTTTCAAGGCTAACTTATTGCGTCGTTCATGTTGCCTCGTAATATAGTTGCCATGTATATTTATTATTCATTACTAGTATTTACCTGTGGATCTTTTAATAATTTTACATTGCCATAACAGCAGTTTAAAGACATTTAAAAAGAGGCTGATACAGAAAAGCCTACTATACTGTTGAGGATTGCTTAGATGATAAGAATGCTTGGATATAGACACTTTGACCCTAATAAGTCAGTAATGACAAGATGTAACTAGTAAGAAAATTATATTTTGAGAACAACTGCCGAATTTCTTGTTTGCTCTTCTCGGTATGCCAGTTTTCTGAACCAGCAGTAGAGTTGATCCAAAAGCACTTGTTTACAAGTTTACTTGAATAAAGGCTATTTTGAATTTTAATTTAAACTTCACCTAGGGATTCGATTTCATACGTTTTATTTTACAACTTCTAGATTTATTTTCATTTCTTCTAAAACTTCTAAAAAATTATTCAATTTCATCATCCACTTTATAATTAAATTAAAATTAAAATTAAAAATATTCTTTATTCAAATAAACTTGTAAACAAGTGCTTTTGAATCGTCAACTCTACTGCTGGTTCGGAAAGCTGTTCCTACCGAGAAGAGCCAGCAAGAAACTCGGCGGTTGCTCTTTTAAAAATATAATTCTTAATACTATTTACATTATGTCGTTACTGTCTTGTACAGGTTCAAATAGAGCTATATCCACACATTCTTATCTTCTAAATAATCTTCAAGAGTATAGTAGGCTTTCTGTATCAGCCTCTTTTTAACAGTGTTTTTAAACTGCTGTAATGGCAAAGCTGAAATTGATTGCGGAATTTTATTATAGAATCTTATACCAAATTATTAAAAGTTTTTTAACTTGCCGTGTATGTGAAGGTGGAATCTTGTAAGTTAAATTTGACCCATTTCCCGATGTCCGATTGAGCTCAAAATTTATATACAAATTCAGTTTTAATGATAATGCATGTTTATGATAAACATGACCTGATGCTGTTGCTAGTATTGACTCCAGATGATTGAACTCCTCGAAAACAGTAGGTAAATGAAATTATCGTTAAAGGCTTTTATAATTATTTCATTCTTTCAAACTTATTTATTACAGTTACTTTCATATTATCGTTTGTTCTTATTCAAATATGATAAAGGTTAATCCATGTTAATTTTAATTAATCGAAATTCACTGACCTAATATTTTATAGTCGTTATATTAACATTATTATAATCTCAGGATATTTCAAACTGTGTCTTGGTGAAGAAATTTATGGAATGTTTTCATATCCATCCATAAAATAAATGGCATTACATAAATACATACACTTATTATATATGAATCATCATCCTCTTGTTCTTATCCCGCTCTAAGTAGGATCGGGACATGTTATAAACATGTTGTCACATGATTTGGCTACGTATTTCACGCCTGCCTGACGTCAAGTTACTTTAGTCGTATTTTACGGGCTAGAGGAGTTAAAATACCCGGGATCATGCCCCTGTTATTACCAACTTTTTTGTTTTTAATTTTTCTTTTTTCATTTTTTTAATTTAAAAAAATTACCGTGCATAGCTCAGTCACACAGATACTTTCTTTTTATATATGAATATGATTTTTGTTATATATATGATATTGATAAATTTACACAGCTGCCAAGCAAATTTTGAGTGTTTATCACTCAAGGTCTCAATGTGAAATTTTGTCATTAATTAAATAAATTCCTGCGTTTATTTACATGATACAAATATAATTTTTTTGATGCAGAAAGTATGAATCTATATAATCATTTATTCAGTAGTTTAATACGATTTAAGTGCTTCGGTCATGGCTAAAGTTAACTTTAAAATTAACGGCATCAAGCGCTCGGGTATTTATTTAACATTCATGTTCCTCATGATATAACTAATAAAAAATAATAATATAGCAATTCAAAGAAATATATACGTTTCAGTTATGCCGTTTTAACCGTGCGGTATCCACCTGAGTAGAAGAGACCACCCTCATTTCTTACCGAGGTGTCGTAAAAATCTACTAATTTAAGTCGACCCTCGGTGTAGTATACGGTTGAGTAGAAAAGACCACCCTCATTTCTTACCGAGGTATCGCAAAATGTGACTAAGTTAAGTCGACACGCGGTGTGGCATCGGGCTGAGTTGAATAAACCACCCTCATTCTTAACGAGGTGTCGCAAAAGGCGACTAAAGAAAATTGACCCACCGTTTGGTAAACGGTTGAGTAGAATAGACCACCTTCTTTCTTACCGAGGTGTCGTAAAAGGCGACTAAGGTAAATTGACCCACTTTGACGTGATTTCCCATCTGATATTTTTCTTCTGCTCGTGATGGTAGGCGCTCGCCTAACTTTAAGTAATAGAGCGAGATCCCGTGAGCCCCAGACCTTCGTCATTTTATAAAAGCTGAAACTTTGTCAGTGCGTGCTCCCAACACAGGTAAGAACGATGGTAGATTATGGAATTTGGATAATAGTGGCTTTGGGAGATACGAGGTACTCAAGGTTGCAATATTCCGAATTAATTTCGTCACACTATAAAGCTTGATCTTTTGATATTACCTTCAGAATAATATTGAAAATCACGCCAGTCAATGCCAGACACTTAGCATAGTGGAAAGCCCCTGCCAGACACCCTTGAAATTCATGAAATTTGACTTCTATTTACGTCATGGTATAAAAGCTGATTTCAATGTATATTACTTGGATAAGAATAAGATAATGTTTCCCCTTTAGCCAGACATTTTCGATAGTTCCTACCCCAGCCAGACAAGCATGTAAGTTAGCTGTACGAGCAAGCACGAAGTATAAAAAACAGATAGATGCGAGCGAGATGGCGAGTTAGGTCGTTACGTACTCCGCAGTTTTTTTTTGTTATACTGAGATATATTTACTTATATATACTTATTATACATGTATACTCAGCTGAAATAATTTTATACGCTATTTTCAAGTATTGTTAATTTAATATTGTTTAAATATTTCGAGTGAATATTTTAGTGCTTAGTGCATGACTAACTTTTTTATATTTATTTAAATTACATTTATGTTAATTTTTAAGTTTAAGTAAATAAAGATTAAAGGAATAGTAAATAGTAAGTAACGGCCTGTTACTATCCCACTGCTGGGCATAGGCCTCCTCTCTCCATTTTTGGAGAGAAGGGTTGGAGTTAAGACCTACCACGCTGCTCCAATGCGGATTGGTAGGTTACACATATCCCCGGAATTCTCCAGAGATATGCAGGTTTCCTCACGATGTTTTCCTTCACCGAAAAGCGTGTGATAAATTGCAATTATCAATTAGACACATAAGTTTTAATAGAAAAACTCATTGGTGTCTGCCCGGGTTTGAACCCATGATCGTCTCTAGAGATTCACACGGTCGCACCGCTAGGCCATCACAGCTTGAAAGGAATAGTGTTGTTGCAATATTAACCCTTCAAACGCCATTGTACACCATGGCATCAATTCTTTGCTTAGAAAATTTGAGATTTTTATTTGGATATATTTTTTACTGTATAGTACCAGGATGACAGAGCCTTGCTTGGTAATTTTTTAAAAGATATAAAAAAATGCAATAAAAAAAAGGTAGCGCCGGTTGTCACGTGGGAAGCGATACCAGGTTTTAAACTTTTTGGTTCACTCGATACCACACACTTACCATCACTGGCTATCACAGCTTTGCATTTGGCAGCTTAAATATAATTTGTATTCAATTATACATTTTAGCATTCTTTTAATGTCCAAAATAGTCATTTTTTTATGAAACCTAACTAGATCAATCCCATTCATTTATAATATTTGTAGGATAGGATTAGTAGTATTAATAATAATATATTAATAATATAAGTTAGATTTATCTTTGGTGCTTGCTCTTATTTGCACATGGTACTTACCGGATATATAGTACGTACGGAGATTAAATATATGTATGATTCAATTTTCAATAGCCAATAAAATAGCATAGATAATCCAGCATTTATGTATACAATAGACAAAACAGGAACCGACATAAGCTTGCGGTTCCTGCTTTGCGCCTTGCAAAAGTGCGTAACTCGTTTGTGGGTTTTGGTATAAGATTCTATAATAAAATTCCGCAATCAATTTCAGCACTGCCATTACAGCAGTTTAAAAACACTGTTAAAAAGAGGCTGATACAGAAAGCCTACTATACTCTTGAAGATTATTTAGAAGATAAGAATGTGTGGATATAGCTCTCTTTGAACCTGTACAAGACAGTAACGACTTAATGTAAATAATATTAAGAATTATATTTTTAAAAGAGCAACCGCCGAGTTTCTTGCTGGCTCTTCTCGGTAGGAACAGCTTTCCGAACCAGCAGTAGAGTTGACGATTCAAAAGCACTTGTTTACAAGTTTATTTGAATAAAGAATATTTTGAATTTGAATTTGAATTGATTTTTTTTAATTATTGTGTTTCTTCACGTGAATTTGATAAGAATTTTGATATATCATATATAAATTTTGGAAAACAATAAATGTTCTTGTCACTAACAATAAATATTAATTATTATCAAATGATTTATTGTAATTAATAAAGAATTTTATAACAAAGAAAATGGTATACAAATCATTATAATTATAATCATTATAGGTATAATTAATATAAACTAATGAGCATGATCTGAAAATGAATATCCAAAATTCGTATTTGAGTAATAAAATGATTACATACTGCACATGGCGGTCAAAGGGTTAAAGGGTGGTTAGGCGGCGCGTACAACACATGCGGTAAAAATTCACCGACAAACAGGCGGTGTGTTCAAATGCGGCCGCGAAGAGTGAACGCGAACGCAAAGACAGCGGTTTATTTTGAAGAATGGCCGGGCGGTAAAGAATAAAGGAATGGTGTTGTTAAAATATTAAATTATCAATATTTGAAAATAGCGTATAAAATTATTTCAGCCGAATAAACATGTATAATAAGTATATATAAGTACATATATCCCAGTATAAAAAAAAACTGCGGAGTACGTAACGACCTAACTCGTCATCTCGCTCGCATATATCTGTTTCTTATACTTCGTGCTTGCTCGTACACCTAACTTACATGCTTGTCTGGCTGGGGTAGGAATTATCGAAAATGTCTGGCTAAAGGGGAAACTTCATCTTATTATTATCCAAGTAATAGATATTAAAATTAGCTTTTATACTATGACGTAAATAGAAGTCAAATTTCATGAATTTTAAGGGTGTCTGGCAGGGGGTTTCCACTATGCTAAGTGTCTGCCATTGACTGACGTGATTTTCAATATTACTCTAAAGGTAATATCAAAAGACCAAGCTTTATAGTATGACGAAATTAATTCGGAATTTTGCAACCTTGAGTACCTCGTATCTCCCAAAGCCACTATGATCCAAATTCCATAATCTACCATCGTTCTTAACTGTGTTGGGAGCATGCACCGACAAAGTTTCAGCTTTTATAAAATGACGAATGTCTGGGGCTCACGGGCTCTTGGGCCATAAGCAATAAATACCATTTTTATTTCAATAACGTATGCGATATATCCTATAATAATATTGATTAGTACTTTAATATTTCTACCTTCAGCCGTGTTGTAGACGGCTGAGTAGAATAGACCTTACCATCCAAAACTTAGTGATTATGGGCCTCGTAAAAAGTTTAGCGTCGCTTAACGAGGGTCGAAACTGACGTGTGTCAATGACACAAACGAGTATGAACTAAGGTGCTATCATTAACTTTGAATACCTATAGTTGAAGCTGTGGTAGCCCAGCGGTAGCACCGGTTCAAACCCGGCCAGACACAAATGAGTTTTTCTGTTAAAACTTATGTGTCTAATTGATAATTGCAATTTGTCGCACGCTTTTCGATGAAGGCAAACATCGTGAAGAAACCTGCATATCTCTAGAGAATTCTGGAGATATATGTAACCTACCAATCCGCATTGGAGCTGCGTGGTAGGTCTTAAACGGAGAGAAGAGGCCTATTCTCAGCAGTGGGATAGTAACAGACCGCTACTTACTTTTTTTACCTATAGTTGGGTGCGAGGTGAGCTCCACCACCACTCTCCTGGAGTACCTCCGGCGTACCCTGGAGCTGCGCGGGACCAAATACATGTGCTTGGAGGGAGGCTGCGGAGCCTGCATCGTCAGCGCAGTCAAAAAAACTGGTGACGCACCACAAGGGGTAAACTCCGTGAGTTAAATTCTTCACTCATACTTCTCATCATTCTCCTGCCGTTATCTCCTAAATGAGGTCGGTAAAACATGTTTTAAACATGTTGATACATTTTAAATTTAAACTATCGTGAGTTGTACTCATAGTTAATGAATAGAACCGGCTATACTCACGACGACGTTACACGATGTTAACGTCGTGTAAAGAGCTCATGAATAAGTGCCCCGGATAGGTTCGAAACTAGTCGGGCTAACCCGATAGAGTAAGACGAGAGTATAGCCGGTTCTATACATTAACTATGTCGATACATGTTTTGGCTACTTATTTTACGACTGGCCGCTATTCTGCTCGGCTTTTTTTGATTTTTTCGCTTAGCGGGATCGATTTCATTTAAAAAAAAATATTTATCCCTGTTTTCGGGCATTGAAAAATGCTAAAATGTACAATGTAAACCAAATGATATTTTTGGCTGTCAAGCCTAATGGGTAACGGGTGAACCAAAAAAGTTCTAGGGTTACCCAGGTACTTTTATATCAAGAAAATATTTATTTGTAGTGTATGGTGTCTATAACGTCCTGTCAAGACTGGGCCATAGAGACCATAGAGAAAGTGGGGAACCGATTGGATGGATACCATAAATTGCAGACTACCCTCGCCGAATCTAATGGGTCGCAGTGTGGATATTGCTCCCCGGGATTTATCATGAATATGTATAGGTAAGTTATAAATGGCAAGTTAATACTTAAGGACACAGAATATGTTTAAACTCAACATGTTTAACATTTTAAAATCTTTTATACAAAAGTAATACTTAAATAATTTATAGAATTAGGCGTTACTTTGCAAAAATCCATAATACAAAAGTAATAATAAAATTAGTTTTGCTAAAATCCGCGATGAAGTAAAATAGACAATATATATAATGCTAAATGTAGAGTGGACAATCCGTTTTCAAACGATACATGCAGAATTCATAAAAACACATGCACAAACCTCCGCAAACGCATTACATACGTTCACTATCACAAACTCAACAATCGTTTCATCCCTAGGTACTTTTGCTTAAGTTTATATATTATCCTGCTGCCCTTATCCCACTCTAAGTTGGGCCGGCACAGCATGACACAAACATGTTGTCACATGATTTGGCTATGTATTTGATACCAAGTATACCAAGAAGATTTCCTGCTATCTTTGGAATATGCAAATTTATTTACTACATATTTACTAATTTACTTTTACATTTTTCCCTATGTATTTTATTTTTACAATTAATTACAGAATGTCTTTATATACAACATTCACAGCTTTCTTGCCATTAGTCAAACTTGTTTTCTTTAGAGGTTACTCTTGAAAGAGCGACATATAGCTGCTAAAATCGAAGTGCTATAGGGCGAAGCGCGGCCTCCTCACAGCATTTTAAATCTGTAATATTTTCGAAAATGTTCACTCAAATTACATGCTGTACGGCCATATTAATCTATATTAAATCAAAAATGTATTTAAGGTACTTAATTTGATAAGGATTAACGCTGTATTGTATAAAAATTGCATCAAAAATAAGGCATTATTTTTCGTAAAAAGTAAATAACAAGAAATGCTATTGTGGGTTATCAATAAGAGATAGACATATACCATCGCGGAGTTTTGTGTAAACCTTTTCAAGGTGTACAAATACTTAGTACATTATTTTGATAAATCTCGTAGGGTTCAGCCTGCGTTTGCAATGTAAGCGGAAAAAATGTCATTATTTACGACATCACATTAGAAACCTCAAAAATTACAGTATTTTTCTACTTCATATTGAATGTTATTTTACATATAAACCTTCCACTTTATTCACTCTCTCTATTAAAAAAACTGCATCAAAATCTGTATTAGTTTTAAAGATTTAAGCATACATAGGATATAGGGATATAGGGTCATAGGGACAGACAGGGAAAGCGACTTTGTTTTATACTATGTAGTGATAACGTTTTTTTAGCCTCTTAAAAGCTAAACAACTCACGATGCTAGAAATAGAGAAAGCACTTGGAAGTAACGTGTGCAGATGTACTGGATATGTGCCGCTATTAAACGCTTTCAAGACGTTCGCCTCAGACGCGCCGACGCAAAATCTATTGGACATTGAAGATTTGAGAATATGCAAGAAATCTGGAAACATTTGCTCGCAGGAGACATGTGAATCCGATTGGTGTATTATTTCTGAGAATGAAATAGACTCTGAGATTCTTCATATCACTTTATATGATGATAGAGATTGGTACAAAGCAAATGCAGTGTGTGATGTTTTTGCTATTTGGGAGAAAAAAGGTGTTGAATCATACATGCTAGTGGCTGGGAATACCGCAAAAGGTACTTTGTATTTCGACATATCTTATCTTAGCGATATTTTTTTATTTATTACTATATATACATGACAATATTGTAATTACAGAATACAGGTGTAAACATGTAATATCTGGGTGACCGAGCCTTACTCGGGAATTTTTTACAAAAGAGAAATAAAACTTAAAAAAAGAAATAATATTTTTTTATTTGGGGATCGATCCTATGTATTTACAATTCTCGAGGCTTCGAGGCTGCCCGTTGCCCGAATAAACTACGCTGCCTTGACATTTAATGGCAAAAATTCAATTCAATATAAATGTGGGATAAACAATTTTTTATATAAAACCTAGCTAGATCGATTTTTCTCCCCCAAAACTCCCTACATGCTGAATTTCAGAAAAATCATTGGAACCGTTTCCGACATTCCGAATATATATATATATATATATATATATATGGCTAAGGTAAGTTGACCCGCTGTGTGGTATCCGGTCGAGTAGAATATATGACACCAATCTCATTTCTTACCGAGGTGTTGTAAAAGGCAACTAAGGTATCCAGTTGAGTAGAATTGACCATCCTCATTTCTTATCGATGTGTCGTAAAAGGCGGCTAAGGTAAATCCGATAAACCCCGTTCGGAACGCCCAAAAGGTCCCCTTTAGCGCGGCACTCGATGGTCTCGAGTGAGTGTAACAACATGTTATACCAACCCCACTTAGAGTGGGATAATGGCAAAAGAATGATGATCACAATACAATCGCTGATCAGTTTCATTTAATTAATATTCAATAGCGCAATTCGGCAAATATTTTATCATATCATTTTTATTCCAGGAGTAAATCCGATACTCGAATATCCCAAAGTATTGATTGATGTCAGTGGAGTATCAGAGTTGAAGGGTCATTACATAGACCAGAATCTGGTGATAGGCGGAGGAACAACGCTAGCTGATCTTATAAGTATATGCGACACAGAAAACGTCAATGATGGTTTCAGTTATCTAAACGTACTGAAGGAGCATTTAGAACTAGTCGCTCATACTACTATCAGAAACGTAAGAATTTCAACATCACTAACTTTTACAATTTGATAATGAAAAAAGAAATTATTTTAAAAACATATATAATCAAAGCTTATTAAATATCTAATGTAATGTATATACCAGTACTTTAGAATAAATGTCAAAGTGAAGATTTTGTGACTTGCACCCTATAAAAATGAGCATTTGTTTAATACTGAATGTTTGTAGGCCAACCGTTTAACTTAGTCTTCGCGTGTGAGTGGTCACTTCTTGTATATGACGCTACGAGCACTTGCCGCCTGCTTACCTGCCTCAGTCCAATGTTCTCCTACTTCCGCGCCCTTGTGCCCCGCACGCGAGGGCTGAGTTCAACGGTTAGCCTATAGTACCCAACTTTATAAATGCAGAAATAGTTAAAAGTACATTTCATAATTGTAACCACAAGAGTACAGAGTAACTAGAGGCACTTACGACGTGCTAGCTAAGCAACTGATTATCAACAAAGTAGACTTCATAATTAAATCGTTATTTCACATCACTTTAGTATTATAGAATTTCATAAACTCATATATTTATTTTATTTATTTTGTTGAAATGATTTCTAACACATATACTTCTTAATTTTGTAACCTTCGATAGATGGTGTACTAAAATCACATGATCGGACAAATCCAAATTAAAACTTTTTAGTTTACATATTACTTATTTAAAATTTGTTGAATAAATGTAACAGTAACTGTTTGACCGAGCCTTACTCGGTATTTTTTTTACAAAAAAAAGAAACTTAAAAAAAGAGAAAAAATAATTACGAGTTGAGGATCGATCCTAGGTATTTACATTTTTCGAGACTGCCCTTTCCCCGAATTGGCTTCGCTGGCTTGACAGTTTACGGCAAAAATAGTGTTTTATATTCAATATAAATGTATATTGCATATAGTATTTTTTAATACCCAAAAACAGGGATAAAACGATTTATTTTACATAAAACCTAGTTAGATCGATTTTTCTCCCCAAAAACCTCCTGCAGTCTGAATTTCAAGAAAATCGTTGGAGTCGTTTCCGAGATTCCGAAAATATATACTATATATACATGCAAGATTAACTCATTTCAATATTAAAGATATGTATGCAATTTGTGTAGTATCTTTTTCAAACCTAGTTATCCGAGGTATCTAATAATTCTTCAAGCTGAAGTATGCATAAAAATGTAAATAATTTCAGTTAGCTACATTGGCTGGTAATTTGATGATCAAAAATCAGTACCCCGATTTCAAATCTGACATTTATATCCTACTTGAAATGGTTGGGGCGACACTGACTATTAGTAAGTAACTTTAGAAAAATGCTGTATTAATCGACACGGATTTGAGATTGAATTATTAAAAGTAACGGCTTGTTACTATCCCACAGCTTGGCATAGGCCTCCTCTCTCCGTATTTAGAGAAGTATCGGAGCTAAGACCTACCACGCTGTTCCAATGCGAATTGGTAGGTTATACATATCACTAGAAATGTCTAGAGATATGCAGGTTTTCTCACATTTTTCTTCAACTAAAAGCGTGTCATAAATTGTAATTATCAATGAAACACATAAGTTTTAATAGAAAAACATTTTGGTGCCTGCCCGGGGTTTGAACCTATGATTGTCTCTAGAGAATCGCACGGTCTCACCGCAGGGCTATCACAACATATTAAATTATTAAGCATTATAATTTTCTTGTACTTTAATAATAGCAGCAAATGAAGCGCTTTAATTGCAATATCATCACATTCATATTTTGATATTTCATATTGAAAAAATAAAACTTTAAAAAAATATATTTAAGTAAAAATAATATAACAGTCTTAACACAGGCATAAGTAAAAATATTGTAGTTTTTATTATATTATTAATAACCTAAGGGTGTTATGCTTCCTTGTGGTATCCGACTGAGTAGAATAGATCATCCTCATTTCTAACCAAAGTGTCGTAAAAGGCGACTAAGGTAAGTTGAGTCAGGCAGGCGGCTGATTATAAAGATACCTAGCCAAATTTTACCTTCCCACGTAGAGTGGGATAAAGGCAAGTGAATGACGATGAAAGGGGTAATATGGCTAATAATATTTTTTAAACAGAGTGCTCTTCATTAAAATAGTAGCCAAGGTCAACAGCCATACAACTTAAAAAAAGGATACAATAATGCGTCTCTACTGAGTTTTTTATCTTTTAGTGAAAGGTGTCAAAAATTACAAAGTGTTGTCGACACAAGCGTTTTTAAAAGAGGATATGAAAGGAAAGATCCTGCTCAACATACTTTTGCCGCCACTTAGTTCTGAAAACAAAGTGATTTCATATAAGGTAAATACGCAATGAACAAGGAATTTTTAGGGCCATTTTTTGGCCACCTATACAAATAAGGTTAAAACAGTAGAAAAATTTACAATAAAAATTAAATTCCCTAACTAATGGCCCTACACTTCGACCTTTCAAGACATACGGGGTTTTTTTTAAAGAACGGAACTCTGTCATCTCCTTCAAGTGTTTTATCTACCTCATGAAATATCACTACGACTACTCTGATAGCTTGAAATCGCAATGTCCAAATTTATAAAAAGATATTTATAAAAATAAGTTATTTCAAATCACATGAAGACACTCCGTGGATAGGTCTTTCCATTACCTTCTAATTGACTCTGAGGTGTGATAACTAAGTTCTCAATCCTAAGAACAAGGCAAAATGGTTTATTTAACTGAATAATAGCATGAACAATATCAGGATGTTCTAAAATGACATAAAACTCCTTCTAGACGCAGTGAAGTATGATAATCTGGCAGAGATCTCTGTCTTAGGGATAAGTTGACCTTTGTACACTTTTTTATCAATAATGTTTTTTCAAACATTTTTTATGGTACATAAATAAATAAATTGGGGTTTCAATCGTACATCAAAGATTGTGAGATCAATGTATTGGATCTGAAAGCTTTTTTGATGCTGAAGGATTTTAAGACACTATAGATTGTTTTGTGAGCTGATACTGGAAATATTGTTGCAGATAATGCCGAGATACCAGAACGCTCATGCCCTCATTCATGGTGGTTTTCTTTACAAATTAGATAAAAACAATAAAGTGCTTGCTTCAAGAATCGTTATCGGAGGTCTCTCCACGCAGTTTATACGCGCGTCTAAGACTGAGCTCTATTTGAAGGGGAAAAGTTTGTTTGTAAATGAAACCTTAACTGGCGCTCTGGGAGTGCTGAACAATGAAATGGTCGTGGTCGAATCGTTGCCAGAACCACCAGTAGCGTACCGACGTCAAGCAGCACTTGGACTCTTTTACAAGGTGACGTGAAATTTTAGCCTTTGTCATTAATACATTAATGATACTAAGCCCTAGAGTTTCTTGCTCTTTTCGGTAGGACCAAAGCAGCAGTAGAGTTGAATACAATTCAAAAGTACTTGTTGACAAGTACTACTTACTACTTTACCTAGTACGTTAATTGAATAAAGATTATTTTGATTTTGAATTTGAATTTGATACGCTGTTTAAGGGAATGTGTCTTGACTTTCTTGAAGTATGATTATAAAAAGTTTTTAGAGTTGAGCTATCATGGAGTGTTCGAAAATTAGTCATGATTTGATCCATTTTGTGGAAGTGGGGACGAAAGTAAAATTATTTCGAATCCATATTTGTGATGTGCAAAATTTGTAACTAGATTATTTGTTGGATTACAGGGTTTGCTTGCCTTGTGTCCGAAAAATATATTGGGCGCACGGTACCTTTCAGGAGGCACAAAACTAAGAGATTCCAGGCCAGTGTCAGAAGGATCTGAATTCTACGAAACAAATCCGGCATTGTGGCCTTTAACTCAACCTAGCCCCAAATTTGAAGCATTAGTGAGTACGATATTGATTTGTGTTTACACTTTTCAATTATAATAATAATAATATAATAATAATTTTTATTGAACACACAAAGGTAAATCAATACATATCCTCTTATTCTAAGACCTGCTTAACACTAAGTTACGTTAGGATTATCCCTAGCGCTCAAACTAGGCCTAGCCTGTATCTTGTAACTTAAGTTTTATATCTGCGACATTTAAAAAAATATATTCGATAAATTAATGCTATATTTAATTGACTATGAGAGTTAATAAAAAAATACTAAAAAAAGTAATAAGAAAATCCATACTAATATTACAAACATGAAAATCTGTCTGTGTGTGTGTTATTGTCTGTTTATTGAACAGCTAATCTATTGGAGCAATATTAATACACTTTGTTACAATTGAAGCTTACGTACTGAGATAACATCTAAGGTAAAAACCATTTTTCTTTAGAAAAAGAAAAAATATATATATTGCATGATTGAGGTTATTTTAAAATTAAGGTTAACGTGAACATAGTCACTTGTACCACTAATACTATACATAAGGACATACTTAAAGATAATACTATGAAATCAAGATATGAATATGAATAAGTTGACCCGCCGTGTGGCATCCGGCTGTGTAGAATAAACTACCTCTTTTCTTTAACGTCAGGCCAGTCGTAAAATACGGAGCTAAATCATGTTACAACATGTTTATAACATGTTGTGCAGATCCCACTTAGAGTGGGATAAGGGCAGAAGAATGATGACTATGAAATCAAGATAAGTTATATTAGAATAGTTATAACTAGTTATAAGTATTATGTTAGAAAGAGCAACCGCCGAGTTTCTTGCTGGCTCTTTTCGGTAGGAACAGCTTTCCGAACCAGCAGTAGCCAAGTGCTTTTGAATTGTCAATTCTACTGCAGGTTCGGAAAGCTGTTCCTACCGAGAAGAGCCAGCAAGAAACTCGGCGGTTGCTCTATTTAAAAATATAATTCTTAATACTATTTAGAAGTTTATTTGAATAAAAAAAATGAATTTGAATTTCAATATAATTTGATGCAGGTTCAATGCGCTGGAGAAGCCAAATATACCGACGATATCCCGTCGTTGCCCGGAGAGGTGTTCATCGCCTATGTCACGGCTAAAGTTCCTCTAGGAACAATAACAAAAATCGACGCTTCAAAAGCTTTGGTACGTTTCAAATTAACCATAATAAAAGTAGCAGCCTGTCAAAATCCCAAAGCTAAGGACAGGTCTTCTATATCCATTTCAGAGAGGGTTGGGGCTTAGACTTACCACGCTGGTCATATATTGAACATTCATTTAAATTTGTTACAACATGTTTTTAATACGACCTCCTTCATATAGTTATGAAAAACATTGTGGCTCTCATTATGTGTCATTGAGTTGTTGAGAAAGATTAAGTGGGTTGACTTTGGGAAAATTGTTTTTTTATTATTGCATAAGTATAAAGGAGAAATATCGCTTGTTTGTTATAAAGTTATTATTTTATTGTTGTTAATTAAAGTTGTCAGAAATGTGGTGTGCAACCAATATTTTCAAGATCAAGATTTTATATGAATTTCTAAACATATTATCACCTTAGGTTTTTTTTAATACCATTTAAAAGTCTGTTTTTATGTTATCTATTTTATTTATTTTAGAGTGATCCTGATGTTATAGCATTTTATTCAGTATCCGATATACCTGGTACGAACAGTTTTACAGTTTTTCCTAATGTATTCAATACAACAAATGAAGAACTCTTTTGTAATGGAGAAGTTAAATACTATGATCAGCCAATAGGTATCACTGTAGCAGAATCTCAAATCAAAGCTGATATAGCCGCTACCTTAGTAGAAGTCGAATACAGCAATGTTAGAGTTCCTGTAGTTGATGTCAAAGTAGCTAAAAATGATCCAACGCGTGTCAGTATTTTCACTACAATAAAAGCAACAACAAAAGGAACAGATACAGTGAAAGTTATAAAAGGAAGTAATACCATAAATGCGCAGTATCATTTCCCTATGGAAACAATAGTTACTGTGGTTCATCCAACTGAAGATGGACTAAAAATATACGCTGCGTCACAATGGTTAGATTTCATGCAACAAGCAACTTCAAAGGCTCTAAATTTAGATCAAAGCAGGTATTTATTTACAATATTACGTCAAATATAAGGTATTTTTCTAACCAAAACCTATATAGACTCTAAATATACAGTAAAAAAAACTGTTGGCACTACTACTTGGGCCATCAATATTGCAACCGTTCTCCAGTATGAAGGTTCGTAGAAATAGCGATAAAGTTTAATTGATAGCAGAAAAATTCATTAACGGTGGTATATGCTAAGTATCTATATTACATTTATACTCACTACCAAAATACCGAGAATCACAAGATTTCCATTTAGAGATTCCTATCTCTTTGGTTTGTTTACTGTAATTAATGTATTATCAGGCGCATAAATACTAAATTAGTTAATAAAGATATAATAAGTGAATGATTACTCTTTTATAATGCATAAAAATTTTGAAAAACCTAAAATAATTTTGTAAATCAAGTGTTAATCAATTATCGTTGGTTAAATTTTCAGCTCTAAACATGGGCAATTATGTAAAAAAATTATTATATTTTTCTTATAGAATCGTCGTTGTCAACAATAGATGCGGCGGTGCTTTTGGTTTGAAAATATCACGAACTAACCAAAACGCTATATCCGCTGCCCTCGCTTGTTACAAACTAAACCGTCCCTGTCGCTTTATTTATCACTTAACTACCACCATGAGATCTGTAGGAAAACGTATGCCATGTTCAAGAGACTTCGAGGTATGTGACAATATCAATTCATTAATTCTAACATTTCTATTATGCTTCATAGTTTTACATACTTTACTCGTTAAACTGACTCAATTGTCTATTGCCATGATAACCAAATAAACCTAAAGGATAAGACAAATGGAATTGATAAGATTCGGTTTATGGAGTTATATTTAATGGTACCTTTTGAACAATTTTGATTAATTATTCATGGAAGACCTTAGGTGTCGAAATAATTATGTATGTTCACTCGTTGGAAGCTTGATATATTAAAAAGCACTTCTTTAAACTTGTTAAACTCCTTTAATTCTTTAAACTCTTTATAATCACATCTTACGCCTAGCCATATCCCATCTTAGTTCCTCTTTCGTCTCTCTCCTTCATATCCTTCCTATTCCTTTACTCCCCACTACGTTTCGTTATAGATAATACTAAATCCTTAATTGAAAAAATATATTATCACCTATATTACTACAGTTTCATGAAAGGTTGTTACAAAAGAACGTTCAGGATCAGTAATAATAACACAAACGTTATTATTTCGTAGGTAGGCGTAAATGCTAATGGAGTAATTCAGTATGCAAATTATGGTCTATATACTGACAATGGTTATATTTTGAATGAACCACTTATTTCACTGGGTATTGATCTTTACTACAACTGTTATAGAAAGGATACATGGAATTATACAGCTTATAACGTTATCACTGATACTGCTTCTAATACTTTGTTTCGTTCACCAGGTAAGATATAAATATTGACTATAAAAACTGTAAAATAAATTATGCATTACACTAAAATAAATATTAATTTCAAAAGTCAACGTAATAAAGTTTTATTTATTCGTTTTGCAATATTAGACACTAGGAATTCTAAAAATTTCCTATAATTTTATTTCTGAATAAACTATTTGTTATGTGCGAAAACCCACTGTTTTCAACTAACTTTATTAACTTCATTAAAATTATCTTCATTTCTTCTTGTTTTGCTGACAGTGTAATATCGCAAATATTATGAGCGAAATATGTAAAGAGATCTATCCTTTAGTTATACACATTACCTAACCTTGGAAATTGGGATGGTTGGGATGACTGACACAAAATTAATGATAACTCTATCCTTAATTAACATATCCTTAAAACGAGACCAGATTAATACACATTAATATTTACATGACTGCATTCATAACTGAATCTTCAGGTAGCTTAGAAGCCATTGTTATGGCTGAGATGATGATAGAACGAATAGCATATGAATTAAATCTTGATCCACTTGAAGTTCGCCTAGCAAACTTAGACACAAAAAATTATGGTGATCTGAAAGAAATGTTGGAAACATTAAAAACCAATTCTAATTATACCGAACGGAAGACAACAGTTGACACATTTAACAAAAATAATATTTTCAAGAAACGAGGATTACGATTTTGTTTCCTTAGATGGGCTCCAGTAGGATATCAGAACTTCGATGTAAATATGTCTGTTTATTCTGAAGATGGTACTGTTGTTATAACACATGGCGGAATTGAGATGGGCCAAGGTATTAATACGAAGGCAATACAAATTTGTGCGTACATGCTTAACATTTCCGTTGATAAGATTAAAGTAAAACCTAATGATACCATTATCGCTCCAAATTGTACTGGCTCTGGAGGCAGCATAACATCTCAAAATGTTGGCCTCGGTGTACGGCGATGCTGTGAAGAATTGTTAACAAGACTAGCGCCAATCAAAAGTCAGATGAATAATCCTACATGGCCGGAGCTGACAAGGGCAGCAAAAACCGCGCAAGTCGACTTACAAGTGCATGGTTTTACTGGTTTAATTGATACGCAGATTTATAATATCTTCGGAGTAGCGTCGGCTGAAGTCGAAATAGATGTTTTAACTGGTGAATGCCAAATGTTACAAGTAGATTTAATAGAAGATGCCGGCCAAAGTGTCAACCCCGAATTAGATATTGGACAAGTAAGTTTTCATCAGACATAAAATAGTATTGTAATCCCTAAAGCTTAGTGTCTTCTTCTTGATGAACGTCCATGCTGGACATAAGGCTCTCTCTTTGACGGATCTTGTGCCCCTTGGAGCACCTTCTCACAAACTTTATGAGGTTGTCAGGGGCGAGGACGCCAATCCAGCACCTCAGGGTCCTAAAGCCCATCGGTTCTACGTTCTACGTAAAGGCTTAGTGTAAAGGCAACGAAATAAAAATTAAAAATAATTACCACTTATACACATTTTAACTGAATCAAAAGACATCCGGAAATAGCTAGGCTACGGGTTTATATTGAAGCGACTCCTCTCTCGACGAAAGTTGCTCGACAAATTGACGGGACGGCTGACGTTATATCCGCTTCATTTTGGCCGTATGGAAGCATCAATGGCGCTGCATGTTCAACTTATATTTTAGTGTATCTATAAAATCAAAACTCACATACCATTTTTATGAAATGGAATTCCAATACCATTTTTATGAATTGGATGTAAATGAGTAAATTGAAATTTTGAACACAAAAATGGTTATTTTGAGTTGACCGTAAGAAATAGACACATGCTGTCTCGGACTATTTGTAGTATTTTTGTTGATCCAAAATACTCTAGTATATTACTTTAGTTTATCTCTGTTTGTCAGGCGAGTTTTTTACAACTGCGCAACTTATTCAAAACAATTTAAAGAAAACAGTAATGTTTTATTAAGCTGAACCTACCGGAATAATTGCACTACCTTATAGTAAAAACCGTAACAAAATCCGTGCAGTAGACTGAGAAAATCGATCACATATAGACAGACAGGTTTTGGGGACTTTGTTTTATAATAAGTATAAATACTCAGTTTGGTCTATCTAATCAGGTTCGTGGGGCGTTCGTGATGGGCGTTGGTTACGCTACAAGTGAGAACTTCGTTTACGAAACCAGTACTGGGGAAGTATTGACAAACCGCACTTGGGACTACTGGGTGCCTCAAGCTACGGACATTCCACAGATCTTCAATATACACCTCAAAAAACGATCCTATAGCAGTGATATCATATTTGGTTCAAAAGGTAAGTTCAACTACACTAAGTAAACTTACTTCTTACATAACGGTTTCTATATCTTTAATATTGAAATTTTGGAAATGGCTCCAACGATTTTCCTGAAATTCAGCATGCAGGGGATTTTAGGGAAGAAAAATCTATCTAGGTAGGTTTTATTTTAAAAAAATCGTTTTATCCCTGTTTTTGGGCATTAAAAAATACTAAAATTTATATTCAATATATAAAACACTATTTTTGCCGTTAGTTGTCAATTCAGCGAAGCTTATTCGGGAAACGAGTCGTCGCAAGTAATGAACATACCTAGGATCGAGCCCCACCTACCCTATTATTTTTTTCATTTTTTTAAGTTTCTTTTTTTATTTTGTAAAAAATTACCGAGCAAGGCTCGGTCACCAGCTACTGGCTAATAATTAAAATATTTTTATTCATGACAATAAGCCGTGTCTTATCCAGCCGAGTAGAATAGATCACCCTCTTTCTTACCTAGGTGTCGTAAAAGGTGACTAGGGTAAGTTGGCCCACCGTGTGGTTGTGCCGACCCCACTTAAAGTGGGATAAGGGCAGGAAGATGATTAGTATTTACGAATTTCTTGTTACAGCAACCGGAGAGCCTGCAACTTGTATGAGCGTCGTCGTCAATTTTGCAATGAGAGCAGCCATAGCAGAAGCGCGGCTTGATTCTGGAATACCTACTACAGAGTGGTTTCAGATAGGTATTAACTAGGATAAAATTAGTTCAGCCTAACCTTCTTAGACTATGACTAAGACATCGTTGCCTCGTAAGCACTTGTCTTTACTTACTTTTAAACTGTCAACAAATATACGATTATTATCTGTCCTATAGCTAATAACTTCGGCCGGTATAAGGCCCTTATAATACTTAAAGTTGGAAAGGAATAGTCTAGAATAAGAGCTGACCACCCGTCCTGCAATGACGGGCGTCCCCACAATTTGATAGCTAGAGTAGGAAAGCCATAAGCAGACCTGTTGATGAAGATGAAACTCGTATACTTCGTCTTTGTCCAATGACACATAAAAAAGAGAGACAGATACTCTCATTTGCTTTCTCTTTATTGTAATCTGGCACATTTAAGGCTGGCTTCCTGACTCTAAGTATAAGGTCTCTTCTATAGAAATTGATCATTCATAAAACTTTTCCCTAATAATCACTATAATTGTCAAAGTGATTTGTAATTGCGATGTCACCTTTATCGACCGAAAGCTAGATGTTTGTACCATCTTGCTAATATTTAATTTTAAATATTAATTTGTCAACAAGATACTTTGGTAAGGTTAGTAGAAAACTTAAAGAGATTGAAGAGATTCGAAAATTACATCCAGTTTCATGAAGAATCACAATAATATGTTTTTAACTTTCGCGATGCATGAGTATTATATAAACATACGATTCACATTGCAACAGACCTTATGTGGACTGTACGGTTCAAGTGAGGGTAGATGTAGAAAATAGACTGTAGTACTCGGGAACGAAGACGCCGCGGCGCTCCAGTCAGTTCGTGACCACGGTAGACGCAACTGCCGAAACGTCGCACCTT
The DNA here is from genome assembly GCA_029227775.1 of Morpho helenor. Lineage (NCBI taxonomy): Eukaryota > Metazoa > Arthropoda > Insecta > Lepidoptera > Nymphalidae > Morpho > Morpho helenor. The sequence continues at coordinate 3,060,458 of JARGCU010000024.1, forward strand.
ATACAAAAGTTATTTTAACGCGATGTGACCCATATGTTCATATAAGAATCACAATGATTTTACAAAAGAAGACCTTACTGTCCACAAATCTTCTAGGATCACGTGATATTATCATAAAAAGCTTTATTGCCATGTAATATTAGAAGAAAACTGAAATTTTGTAAAAGAAAATTTCTCGGATTTATGTTGTTTTTGCAATTCAAATTATGTAAAGATGATTTTATCATTTCTAGATGGGCCATGCACTGTTGTCAAGATTTGCACAGCGGCAGCCAAAAAGTGGAGTGAATTTAAATTCTACTAAAGGAAAAGAAAAGCAAGTGCTATTATACACTTCTGGACGGACAAAATCACTTTAGGAACGAAATTTTTGCGCTGTCCATATCATACATTCCATGCAAGCGTGTGTCGTATAAAACTCATATATTTTGATTTTATATGACGTGTTTTAATTAACATTAGTCTAACCTTCTAGTTACCTATGATTTAAAAAAATTCACGTTATTTTCTTAAACTTACTCTGTAAATTAACTAAACGCCGTGTGGTATCCGGCTGAATAGAATAGTCCCACATTCATTTCTTACTGAGATATCGTAAAAGGTGACTAAGGTAAGTCTACCAGCCGTGTGGTATCCGGCTGTGTAGAATTGACCAACCTCATTTCTTACCGAGGTGTCGTAAAAGACGACTACGGTAAGTTGAACCACCGTGTGGCATCCGGTTTAGTAAAATAGACCACCCTCTTTCTTATCGAGGTGTCGTAAAATACGACTAAGGTTAGTTGACGTCAAGCAGGCGGCCGGTCGTAAAAACGCAGCCAAATCATGTAACACGATGTTTATAACATGTCATGCCGACCCCACTTAGAGTGGGATAAGGGGAGATGTGAGATGAGAAGTGGGATAAACTTATTCTGTAAATTTTAACTTTTGTTTTTTATAATCTTATATGTTTTTAAACGGATCTATAAAGCTAAATCCTCACTCCTTGTTTGTTTTGTGTAAAAATATATGAAAACATTGAAATTTATTTTAACATATTATTTTCGCGTTTGTAAAGTTGAATAATAAATAAATTAAGTTTGTATTTATCTTTTTATTTATTTAAATTATTTTTCTTTTCCACACGTCTCCTGAGCATCAAATTTCATGCTATCATTAATAGCCAAATGCTAAGTAAATAAAGCTTGCCAACAACTTGTCGCCAAAAGTAATAAGAATATAATTTTGCTATAATCCGCGATAAAAGGAAATATATATAATGCTAAATGTAGAGTGTACTATTCGTTCTTATACCTGATACATGCAGAATTTGTAAGAACTCATGCGAACGCGCTAGTCTCAGGAACTACGAGACCGCGTTGAAAAATTATTTCAGTGTAAGATAGTCCATTTATTGAGAAAGGCTATAGGGTATATAGCATCACGCTAAGATGAATATGAGAGGAGCAGCAATGATAAATAGTACGATAACGGCAAAATTTAAAGCTTTCCTTGCGTGCGCTGAGTAAACGGTAATGGTTATTCAAAAATCATTTATTACAAAATTGTTTCCCTGTAAGAGTTCTAAAGAAAAGTCGCCCACTTTAACCATTTTCATGGTTATCAAAAGACTATATTATTAAGGTTTTAATCTTTCCACGCGGGCAGAGCCGCTGGCGATTGCTAGTATAATATATTTGTAAATGAAAGCTGCATTTTTTTAGAACTAGGCTAAACTAAAACATTACTTGTACTATCTAAAAATACTTCATTAAAATTGGTTTTAGATTAATAAGAATAAAATTAAACATTATTAGCTCAGAGTTTTTAGCAAGAAATTTCTCAATATTCAAAAAAAGATGATAAACATTTTATTTTAATAAGTGTTTTCAAGGCTAAGTTATTGCGTCGTTCATGTTGCCTCGTGTATATATATTTATTATTCATTACTAGTAATTACCTGTGGATCTTTTATTAACTTTACATAGCCATTACAGCAGTTTAAAAAAAACTTAAAAAGAGGCTGATACAGAAAGCGTACTTTACTGTTGAGGATTACTTAGGTAGATGACAAGAATGCGTGGATATAGCTTTACTTCGGCCCTTTTTTTTAATACAGGAAAAAAACCCCTTATTTACAACATGTTTTTAATACAACCTCTTTCATAGAGTTGGTCATTAATATGAAAATGCATTGTGGCTGTCACTATGTGTCATTGAGTTGTTGAAAGAGAGTAAATGAGTTGACTTTGGGAAAATTGCTTTTTATTTATTGAATAAGAATAAAGGAGAAATATCTTCGTTAGTTATAACATGATATACTTGATATATATGAATAAGAAAAAAAAAATATTCTTATGAAGTTGATAAATTTATACAGGTGGAAAGCAAAGATATGTTAGATTGTTTATTTATCACTCAAGGCCTCACTGTGAAATTTTTCATTATTCAAATTTCTGCCTATATTTACATGGTGGAAATATAGTTTTTTTTAAGCAGAAAACAAAAATTTATTTAGGCTTTTATTCAGTACTTTAATACAATTTAAGTGCTTCGGTCATGTCTAAAGTTAACTTTAAAATTAATGGCGTCAAGCACTCGGGTATTTTTTTTATATTCATGTATCCCATGATATAAGTAATTAAAAATTAAAATATAGCATATGAAAATATAATAAAAATAAATATATAAGTTTCAGTTATGCTTGAACTGTAAATGGCGGTTGGGGAGACCGTATCTTTTTATCAGGGTTATCAGGTCCTGAGGAACTTAATGCAACCTACCTAAACATTGATATTTTTGATTTCTGATATTCAAATTCAAAATTCAAAATTTTAAATTTTTAAATAGATTACTATATAGGATGATCAAGCCTTCTTTGGTAATTTTTTTGGTGGCCGGTGACATATGGGACTTGATCCCGAGAATTAATTTTTTTTTATTCCGCCCGTTCCCGATTGAGCTATCGCAACTTTACAAATGACAGCAAAATTAAGCTGTTTTTATTTCTATTGAAGCAATTTTTTTAGTGTCAGTAAACAGCGATAAATGACTTTTTTATATAAAACCTAGCCAGATCGATTTTTCGCCCCTAAAACCTTCTATCCCATTCCATCCCCGCCAGCAGCAACTCTGTACCACAGAGTGCGCCACCTTCGGATCGGGGCCTCTCTAAAAGTGGCCCCTCCCTCCGCTGGACGATGCATCGGGAGCACCAGATGCATCGACCGCCTCGGACACCAAGAGTAATCGTGATCTCCGCTCATTTCATCTCCTTATGCTTTCCACTCCTCATCATCGCATCATCTTTTTGTCAGAATCTTTCACTTCGCAAGCCATACGACTGTGGAATGATCTCCCTGATTCTGTCCAAAAACCGTCCAGTCGTCTTACTTTTAAATCAAATGTCAAAAAACACCTCATTGATAATCTGTCACAATTGATAATGTTTCCTTCAATGGCTACGTATATTGTTTTATGTATTATCTTATTTTTATTTTTATCCATTTATTTATATCTCATTTGCTTAGGCACGTTGCTACAATTTATTGATTTTTATTTCTTAATTATTGACGCCTTTTACTACTTTTATTTCTGTTTGTTTGCTTGCTTGCTGCATCTATTTAAATTTTCCGTTTGACTCTAAGATTGACTGGTGGAGAACGCTTAATTTAGTGCTAAGTCCGCCTTTTGTACTTTTATACCTTAATTTTTTTTAACAGGAAAAAACCCCTTATGGGTACCGCCGCCCGACGGGGACAGACGACAGTTATCTCGCACTGACCAAAACAACCTGTATGCTCCACCACGCTGCTGGTGGCGGGGATAGGGTACCTATAAAGACATTGCCCCCATCCCCGCCAGCAGGAACTCTGTACCCCAGAGTGCGCCACCTCTGGGTCGGGGCCTCTCTAAAAGTGGCCCTACCTCCGCTGGACGATGCATCGGGAGCACCAGTTGCATCGACCGCCGCAGGGTCTTAATAGTGCAATATCTTAATAGTGCAATAACGATTTATAAAAAAATAAGCTGTGCGTCCGATAAACCCCGTTCGGAACGCCTAGAAGGTCCCCGTTAGGGCGGCACGCTATGGTCTCTAGCGAGTCGCTTGCACCCGACTCGCCTGCGGTGGATTGAATCCATGGACTCGACTTCCCAGATCCGTTCAGCCGCCTTCTTCCGCGAGATAACGTGCTCGCAGAAGAAGGCCATTACTGCCCACGATTAATTTTGAATTCCTACAGTTGGGTGCGAGGTGAGCTCCACCACCACTCTGCTGGAGTATCTCCGGCGTACCCTGGAGCTGCGTGGGACCAAATACATGTGCTTGGAGGGAGGCTGCGGAGCCTGCATCGTCAGCGCAGTCAAAAAGGCTGGTGACGCGCCACAAGGGGTAAACTCTGTGAGTTACATTCTTTACTCACACATTCTCCTGCCCTTATTTCCTAAATGAGGTTGGTACTACATGTTTCAAACATGTTGCTACATGTTTTGGCTACTTATTTTACGACTGGCCGCTATTCTACTAAGCTTTTTTTGATTAGCTGGATCGATTTCATTTAAAAAAATGACGTTTTATCCCTGTTTTCGGGCATTGAAAAATGCTAATGTTAACGCACACTATATACAAGAACACGATATATTAGGAATACCACAATTCCCGTTCCGAGATGCACTTCTCTTGAATAATGAACAAAGACTGAATGTAACTGAAACGTTTTATCAATAGGGAGACTCAACCGGAAACAACACGTTACAGTGTTGCCACCATTTTAATCAAAAGGGCGCGATACTCTTCTTTCATGACTGTGTTGCTATAAAATACAAAGCGGAAGTCAATGGCGACAACATCCGGCCCTCCTGCATACGTGTTCGTCCCGAACACGTACTAGTCTAATGTAGAAGCTGAGGACAAACTATGTTCATGAGTATAGTTATCCACAAAGTGAAATTCAGTCACTCTATTCAAACATCAGATAAACATCGTGAATGAGATCGTTAAACCGCAAAGGGCCGTACAACTTGCTTGTGAATCATGGTTTGGAATAGAGATGCCTGAGGCCACTCTAAACGTGTATCACCATGCCACCATTGGAACAGTGTTCACTTCGGATCTCTGTTATAATTTTATCCACCCTGGTATCCTTTGTCTGAAGCGAATACATTAGACAAGACAAATAATCAGAAAGCTAAACTTTGTTGTTCATAAGTTATCTACAAAATAAATATGAGTCATTAAGCTGTTAATTTTCCGTCTGAATGTGAATACTGAATTCAGACAATATCTAACTATATAACCAAACATCGGATAACCAGCGTGGATATTTGAGCTAGTCAGACCGCAAAGAGTCGTACAACTTTTTCCATGCAACCATTGCAACAGTGTTCACTTTGGATCTCTGTTACAATTTAATCCACTCGTCTATCCTTCCTCAAAGCAACGTCCAGCAATGTCGTACAACTTGTTCATGTATCATGGTTTAGAATAGAGATGCCTGAGGCCACTCTTAACGTGTATCACCATGCAACCATTGCAACAGTGTTCACTTTGGATATCTGTTACAATTTAATCCGCTCGGCTATCCTTCATCTAAGACAACATCCGACCATGTCGTATAACTTGTTCATGTATCCTGCTTTACTACTGCAGGAAGATCTCAACCGAATAGTTGATTGGTGCGCGTTTAATGATATGATTTTAAATTCCGATAAATGTTCTTTTGTTCGATTTTCTCGTAATCTTGTCAAGATTGATTCAAAAAACAATCCACAAAACCTGATTCAGGAAAATGCGTTTGTCCGTGTAAGTATCACATTTAAGTATCACATTTGATGCTAAACTACGGTTTCAACACCATATTGAACATATCTGTCGATCTGCTCGCAGGTTGTTAGGTTTTATATTCAGAAATTCCAAATCATTTAAGCAACTTCATACTAAAAAAACTTCTGTATACCACCTTTGTAGAAGCAAACTCGAGTATGGTACTGTAATTTGGAATCCTAACTATCAAATATACAAGAATAGGCTGGAGAGTATCCAACGCCGATTTACAAAATTTTATTCTATTGGAGGTGATAAGAGACTACCTTATAGTAAGAGACTAAAAAACTTTTAAAATAAGATCATTATTAATTAGGCGTGAAGTACATGACTTGATTGATAATGATTTTTTTTTTACGGTATCCTATGTTAAAAAAATTTTGTATGTAGGAAATAGTGTATTTTTAAGCAATAGTTTAAGTTTTAGTTAAATAAATGTTAATAATAGTTTCAGTACTACATTCTGCCTACAGTCTGGTTGTTTATCGTACGTAGTAGTCTATAAAAGCATGTTGTGTCTACCTATAAATGAAATTATATGTAATTAGCAAATAAGACCAAGTATCTATGGTTTAACAAACATGTAAATTTGTTGGCAGGCCAAAATCAAATAAATAAATGTATCATGGTTTAGAATAGAGATGCCTGAGGCCACTCTAAACGTGTATCACCATGCAATCATTGCAACAGTGTTCACTTTGGATATCTGTTACAATTTAATCGTAATCCATTCGGCTATCATTTATCTTAGCCAACTGTCCGGCTTATAATTCATTTTCTTATACTGTATTCAAGGTTCTCTGCGCTAGTCGTTGCAATATATGGTTGTAACTTGAACTTTTCTCTCATATCATCAACTTTTTCCGATTTGCGGCGTAAGTTCTGACCTTCACTGGTTTTATTTTCTACCTCATTACTAAGTACATCAAATCTATTTCAAAAAAGCAGCCTTGATTAGCGTTCTAGGCACTGAATCAAGCAAAACGACATTTTCTTCTCTTGTGTCGGTCCATAAACGTCGTAAGTCAATGTATAAAAAGTCTTCTGGTAACTTACACAAATAACAGACATTTAACATTATTAGCGATGTCCCTTGGCAGTTATAAAGGCGGTTTTATGAATGAAATCTTCACTAATACGTAATTGATTTAAACTAGAGCAATGTCTAGCCCAATAAACACAGCACTACTTGATTCTCGGTTTATATATAACCTTACTCAACTCAATAATTAATACGTAAATTCTCATCATAGGATTAGGTCCACATTAACCAAGACACTATTTTATCTAGCACTTCAAATAGTCTTTCTTCAATATCTCATGTTACTTGGGTAATTACCGTATTTCCAAAAAATTAATATCTGTCTGCACATTATTCACCATAGCTCCACTATGTATAAAACATCCAATAATGTGTAGTGACTACTATGTATACTTGTAAGTGCCTCTCAAATATGTAACACCTTTTCTATTCAAGATATCCGTGCCGATAATTACTTCAGTATTTACCATCAACGATATAAAAATCTGCTTCTAAAGTGATATCTGTTAATTCAATCGGCGATGTAATTAAAGCTTTTGATTCTATTTTTATACCTCCTAAATCTTTAATGTTAAATAAGTCGTACTAATTTGACTTGCGTAATATTTTATTAAGTTATTAGACGTTATAGAGACACGAACCACTATCAATAAGTACATCTGTAGATACGTTCGCAATAATATAATATATATAATAATAATAATTTCTGTGAGAACGTCACGATTTTTCCAACAAAAATTTACGCCTTATTTTTGTAAGCCGGCTTAGATTTCTTAGGACAACTAATACTTTGAAATCTAAAAAGTTTAAATTTTAATTGAATTAAATTTAAAATTGTAGGTAAAAGATGTAGGAAAATGATGTACTCTCATCATGAATACGCGACACAAAATGAAATTAAAATATTGGTTCGATCACACCAGCACATTTATGGATCAACCCGCATTGAAGTGGCCTCATTTGCATGTGACGAAATCAGAAGATATCAGTCCTCTAGTGACAATAATCTATTCAAAATTTGACACATGGTTTCAGTTAAATCAATGTTACTCGCAAAAATACTACTACGACATCTGTATTGTTAGCTAGGATGCAAAATTTAAGTGTCCATTCGGTTTCTATTTCTGCTCTTTTTAGAAAATAAAGTCTACCAATGCAAGTATTTTCTCAGTTCAAATGTTTGAATTTCAACAAACATTCTCGGATAAAATGTGAGTAGTTATCCAAAACTTAATAACAAATAAACTTAATAACAAATACTTTTGCACTATTTGATACCAAGAAAATTGAAACTTACTGACTCACCAGAAACGTTCGTTATACGTAATATATAACTGTAATCACTTTTTACTTACGCAAAAATATACAAATCGAGAAATGATTTTTATTAAAATTAGATGAGAGTAAGTTTAAAAAGCTAAAATTGCCGTAAATCAGGATGCACGGACAACGGGCACGACGCGAGTTAACTTTTACACTTCTGATGTTAACGCACACTATATACAAGAACACGATATATTAGGAATACCACAATTCCCGTTCCGAGATGCACTTCTCTTGAATAATGAACAAAGACTGAATGTAACTGAAACGTTTTATCAATAGGGAGACTCAACCGGAAACAACACGTTACAGTGTTGCCACCATTTTAATCAAAAGGGCGCGATACTCTTCTTTCATGACTGTGTTGCTATAAAATACAAAGCGGAAGTCAATGGCGACAACACTAAAATGCAAAATTGAATGCAAATGATATTTTCGGCTTTCAAACGCCGTGCTGTGCTGTAATGCTGTGATAGCCTAATGGGTAAAGGGTCCTCTGCTCTGCTCCTCTCCTATTCATCGTAGTGTGATGTTATATAGCCTATAGCCTTCTTTAATTAATTAACTATCTGAAAAAAAATTCCCAATTGGTCCAGTTCCTGAGATTAGCGCGTTCACACAATCAAACATACAAACTCTTCAGCTTTATATATTAGTATAGATATATTTATTTGTAGTGTATGGTGTCTATAACGTCCTGTCAAGACTGGGCCATAGAGACCATAGAGAAAGTGGGGAACCGATTGGATGGATACCATAAATTGCAGACTACCCTCGCCGAATCAAATGGGTCGCAATGTGGATATTGCTCCCCGGGATTTATCATGAATATGTATAGGTAAGTTATAAATGGCAAGTTAATACTTAAGGACACAGAATATGTTTAAACTCAACATGTTAAACATTATAAAATCTTTTATACAAAAGTAATAATTAAAAAATTTATAATATTAGGCGTTACTTTGCGGAGATCGATACGAAAGTAATAATAAAATTATTTTGCTATAATCCTCGATGAAGTAAAATAGAAATTATATACAATGCTAAATGTAGAGTGGATGTGGAGTTGCCCGCATAACTTATAGCAACTTATAACGTTTTCTGAATGCTAATATGAAATTCAAAATATCTTTATTCAAATAAACTTCTAAACAAGTGCTTTTGAATCGTCAACTCTACTGCTGGTTCGGAAAGCTGTTCCTACCGAGAAGAGCCAGCAAGAAACTCGGCGGTTGCTCTTTTTTTAAAAAATACAATTCTTAATGCTAGTTACATTTAATTGTTTCTATCTTGTACAGGGTCGAACAATATCATTGTTCAACAATATCACTGATACGTGGAAACGCATCTACAATATGTTAACTGAAAATCGCAAAGTATGAAGCTACGAAACATAATAGTTGTATTTTACACCTCGATAAGAAAGAGTCTATTCTACTTAACCGGATAGCACACAGTGGGTCGACTTACCTTAGTAGCCTGTTACGACACCTCGGTAAAAACTGAAGTTGGTCTATTCTACTCAGCCGGATACCACAAGGCGTTTTTCTAAGATCACTTATATGAAAAAAACTTCTTTTTTTCCTTTGATCCTTTTAATACACGAAACACAAGGTTATAAGACTATTGTAACATTTACAATACGAATTTGAAAATTGATGCAAACGAATTCGCTGGAAAAGCTTGTGTATTTGCTCATTTATTTAATTTACTAACAACAGCAAATGGCTTTTACACTTTCACGGCTTACTTTTGCTTACCTTGCTCGGTAATTTATAAAATGATGTAAAAGAAAAAAAAAATTGAAGAGAAAAGTGAAAAAATAATAGGGCAGGTGGGGCTCGATCCTAGGTATTTTCACCTCTCTAGACCACCCGTTCCCCAAACGAACTACCATGACTTAAGTTTGACAGCGAAAAATTGTGATTGTATTCAACGTAAATTTCAAAAAAATTCAAAAGAATTCCCCCCAAAACCCCCACGTGCTGAATTTCAGCAAAATCGTTGGAGCCGTTTCCGGGATTCAGAAAAAATATATATATTTATACATACAAGATTAACTCATTTAAATATTAAAGATAACGTTTTTTTAGCCTCTTAAAAGCTAAACAACTCACGATGCTAGAAATAGAGAAAGCACTTGGAAGTAACGTGTGCAGATGTACTGGATATGTACCGCTATTAAACGCTTTTAAGACGTTCGCCTCAGACGCACCGATGCAAAATCTATTGGACATTGAAGATTTGAGAATATGCAAGAAATCTGGAAACATTTGCGCGCAGGAGACATGTGAATCCGATTGGTGTATTGTTTCTGAGAATGAAGTAGACTCTGAGATTCTTCATATCAGTTTATATGATAATAGAGATTGGTACAAAGCAAATGCAGTGTGTGATGTTTTTGCTATTTGGAAGAAAAAAGGTGTTGAATCATACATGCTAGTGGCTGGGAATACAGCAAAAGGTACTTTGTATTTTGACATATAATTTAAGGAATTAGGCGTTACTTTGCGGAGGTCCATAATACAAAAGTAATGAGAATATTATATTGCTATAATCCGCGATAAAGGAAAATATATGTAATGCTAAATGTAGAGTGTACTAATCGTTCTCATACCTGATACATGCAGAATTTGTAAGAACTCATGCACTACCCGACACCGATAACACAACAATACACAAGCACTGCACACAGTCACCACCACATTATATTTTAATCCATAATTTTATTTCAGGTGTAGCTCCAATACTCGAATATCCCAAAGTATTGATTGATGTCAGTGGAGTATCAGAGTTGAAGAGTCATTACATAGACCAGAATCTGGTGATAGGCGGAGGAACAACGCTAGCTGATCTTATAAGTATATGCGACACAGAAAACGTCAATGATGGTTTCAGTTATCTAAACGTACTGAAAGAGCATTTAGAACTAGTCGCTCATACTACTATCAGAAACGTAAGAATTTCAAAATTAAATAATTTATAGAATTAGGCGTTACTTTGCGGAAATCCATAATACAAAAGTAATAGTAAAATTATTTTGCTATAATCCGCGATGAAGTAAAATAGAAAATCTTTAATATTAACCCGCGCAACTGCGTTCGCGTGGACTGTAGTCTTGAAATTAAGAGTAGCTTCTGTCACTCTCCAACCCTGAAAATATCTCCATCACAAAAATGGTCATTGGGTCGAAAATAATTTTGTTCCATACACAATTCTGTTAATTCTATTATTTCTGAAATCTCTCCAGGGTGTAAACATTTTTTCTCAAGTTATGTGGTTAAAATGTTTATTATTTCCTTGTATGGAACATTCGTGAATAAACTATCAACATCAAGTGATATCAATTTACATTAAACTGAAATGATATGAATTACGAATGAACAAAAATATAAACATAAGTAAATTGAAGTACACACATCTTCTTCTTATTCTGGGAGTAGTGACTTTGCAGGGTCTGAGGGCCAAGTATCACTTTTACCATTACTGATCTATTGTGATCGCCACTGACTTCAGTTCGCTGCCAATGCAGGTGTCCTCCAGAAATTCCAGGATCTTTTTGGGAGCGAGATCTTTCACCTCTTTTGGGCGTAGACTATGCGTTACCCTAGGAGAGAGTATCGAATGTGAACTAGCGCACGTACACGACATACTCTTAGTTGTTTTTATATTACTACTTCCAAATTTGGATACAAGAACATGATAATGGATTGTTTCGCATCACTTTAGTATTATAGAATTCCTAAAGTATTATCCACTTTTATACATATAAGAAATCTAAGTTATTGCGAACTACTCGATAATTTTATTTCTTTCATTCGCTTCTTAATTTTGTAACTTTGGTGGAATAGATGCACAAGGTGCACTTAAACCACTGGATCAGAAAATCTAAAATCTTTTGACGTGACAACATTTTAAATTAGGTTGCGGCTTGGAGTCACTCATGAAAAAGTGTAACGCCCGCTCACGTCTGTTACGATGAGTCACCGAACGAAAGAGAGGCCCGCCGGACTGGCGAATGTCTTGGGTCTCTCTCCCACTCCAATCCATCACATTTAAAAAGACGTTGTCACGTAAAATTTTTGCCCGTAAAACCGACTTTACAGGCAACCGTTTTTTTTACCGTTTTTATCATATGCTCTCAAAGCTTTCCATATCTCTCTATGTATTAATGAATCAAATGCCTTGTTGTAATCAACAAAGGCTAGTAATACTTCAGACCATATTCCCTATACTTTTTCAGTGGTTTTCATCTAATATATTTAATAGACGCCTCAGTATTAATTTTGAAAATAGTAATACTAATAAAAAAATTGTTGATGAAATGTAGCATACATATGTATGCAATTTGTGTATTAGTTTAAATGAGTTTTATATATATATATATATATATATATATATATATATATATATATATATATATATATATATATATATATATATATATACATATATATATATATATATATATATATATACTACATTTTTTACATCATTTTAAACTAAAGTGTGCATAAAAATGTAAATAATTTCAGTTAGCTACATTGGCTGGTAATTTGATGATAAGACATAAGTACGCTGTTTTCAAATCTGACATTTATATCCTACTCGAAATGGTTGGAGCGACACTAACTATTAGTGAGTAACTTAAAAAAATTACTGTATTAATCGACACGGATTTGAGATTGAATTATTAAATCAAAAACCTTTTATTAACAGCTGTCACACTTACTCTACATGAACATTTACACTTATAAAATAGACAATATAAAATAAAAAATTCTACCTATGCAGAGAAATGTGACGTTGCAAAAAGGAACACCACTCAGTATACGTTGAGGTGGCCCCCAACACTGGTTTAAAGTAATGCTCTGTTACTATCCCACTGCAGGGTATAGGCCTCCGCTCTCCGTTTTTGGAGAGAAGTATTGGAGCTAAGACCTACTACGCTGCTCCAATGCGTATTGGTAGTTTATACATATCCCTATAATTCTCTAGAAATATGCAGGTTTCCTCACGATGTTATCCTACAACGAAAAGCGTGTAATAAATTGCAATTATCAAATAAATACATAGGTAATTTTATTAGAAAATCTCATGTCTGCCTGTCCGGGGTTTGAACTCATGATCGTTTCTAATCATAATCATAACCAACATATCTCCTATGTCCTCAGAAAAGAGTACTATGTTGTCTGCGAAACGTAGATTTGTAAGATTTTCCCCGTCGACGTTTATACCCTTGTCATCCCAGTCTAGCTGCTTAAAACATTTTCGAGGGTGGCAGTAAATAGTTTCGGGGATATTGTATCACCTTGGCGTACTCCTCTTCCTTGGCTGAACTTATAAGTTTTCCTGTGCAAGTTCACACATACCGTTGCATATCTCTGGAGATATTTAAACATTACTGTGTACCGCTCATCGATTCTACAATCTGCCAATGCATTTACGACCGCCCAGGTTTCAATAGAGTCAAACGCTTGTCCGTAATCTACGAATGTAATTATGATTGGTTATTGGTACTCGTTGCACTTTTCAATGAGGGTTTTAACCGAATGCAAATGGTAACTTGTGCTATGCCAATTCTGAATGCAGCTTGTTCTTGCGGCTCATAAGCTTCCATTTTATTTCTAATTCTATTTAGTATAACTCGCGTGAAAAACTTGTATAGATTTGAAAGTAAAAAAAGTGAAAGTAATATAACAGTCTTAACATAGGCATGAATAAAAATATTGTAACCTTTATTATATTATTCATAACTAAAGGGTAAAATAGGCGCTATATGGTAGGCGAGTAAGATATGTTGACCTCAGGCAGGCAGCCGGACGTGAGATATCTAGTCAAAGCATGTAACAACATGTTTAAAGCATGTTAGAGTGGGATAAAGGCGGGAGAACAATGATAAGCCGGAGGGTAATATTATTAATAATGCTTTTTTTTAAAGAGACTGTATCTTTAGCAAAATAGTAGTCAAGGTCAGTATAGCAGTCAATAATAATATATAAACTATTAATATTTTGGATAACAGCCATACAACATAAAAAATTAAGTTTCAATTATTTCATCAGTGAGTCAAATATTATTGTAATATTGCGTCTGTACAGACTTTTTTATCTTTTAGTGAAAGGTGTTAAAAATTACAAGGTGATGTCAACACAAGCGTTTTTAAAAGAGGATATGAAAGGAAAGATCCTGCTCAACGTACTTTTGCCGCCACTTAGTTCTGAAAACAAAGTGATTTCATATAAGGTAAATACGCAATGTTAATAACAAGAAATTATTCGGGCCATTCTATGCCCACTCGTAGAGAATCATAAGTTAAAAAAAAAACAGTTTCAAAATTTACAATAAAAACCAAATTTTTATCACTCTTATGATATGACGGTAGAGTACATTTTCCCTAACAAATGGTCGCACACCTTGAACTTTCAAGACATACGGTTTTTTTTTTAAAGAACGGAACTCTGCCATCTCCTTCAAGTGTTTTAGCTACCTCATGGACTATATATCATTAGCACTACTCCAATAGCTTGAAATCACAATGTCCAAATTTATTAAAAAATATTTTTATTTATAAAAAAAAGTTATTTCAAATCACATGAAGACACACCGTGGATAGGTCTTTCCATTTCCTTCTAATTGTCTCTGAGATGCGATAACTGAGTTCAATCGCAAGAACAAGACAAAACGTATTATTTAACTGAATAACAGCTTAAACAATGTCAGGATTCATTAAAACGACATAAAACGCCTTCTACGCGCAATGAATTATGATAAATTGGGGTTTTAATCTGAATGGATCTGAAAGCTTTTTGAAGCTGAAGGATTTTAAAACATTATAGATTTTGTAAGCTGATACTGGAAATATTGTTGCAGATAATGCCGAGATACCAGAGTGCTCATGCCCACATCCATGGTGGTTTTCTTTACAAATTAGATAAAAACAATAAAGTACTTGCTTGTAGGATTGTTATCGGAGGTCTCTGTACACAGTTCATACGTGCATCTAAGACTGAGCTCTATTTGAAGGGGAAAAGTTTGTTTGTCAATGAAACCTTAACCGGTGCTCTGGGTGTGCTGAATAATGAGATGGTCGTGGTCGAATCGTTGCCAGATCCACCAGTAGCGTACCGAAGACAAGCAGCACTTGGGCTCTTTTATAAGGTGACGTGAAATTTAAGCCTTTGTCATATACATCAATGATAATGGCTCAGAGTTTCGTGGTCTTTTCAGTAGGATTAAAGCTGCAGTAGAGTTGACGATTCAAAAGTACGTGTTAAAAGTACCACTTTACCTAGCACTTTATTTGAATAAAGATTATTTTGTTGAATTTGATACGCTATTTAAGGGGATGTGTCTTGACTTTCTTGAAGATATAAGAATTTAAGAATTTAATTTAAGAAGAAGATAGAAGAATTCTTGAAGATAAAAGAAGTTTTAAGAGATGAGCTATAATTAGTCATGATTTGATCCATTTGTGATGTGCAAAATTTGTAACTAGATTATTTGTTGGATTACAGGGTTTGCTTGCCTTGTGTCCGAAAAATATATTGGGCGCACGGTACCTTTCAGGAGGCACAAATCTAAGAGATTCCAGGCCAGTGTCAGAAGGAACTGAATTCTACGAAACAGATCCGGCATTGTGGCCTTTAACTCAACCCAGCCCTAAATTTGAAGCATTAGTGAGTACGATATTGATTTGTGTTAACACTTTTAAATTGTAACTTAAGTTTTATATCTGTGACATTTAAACAAATATGTTCGATAAATTAATGCTATATTTAATTGACTATAAGAGTTAATAAAAAACATGGGGAAATGGGTGGAATAGTCCGGAATAGGAGCTGACCACCCGCCCTGCACCGACAGGCGTCCCCGAAATTAGATAGATAAGAAAATCCATACTAATATTACAAACATGAAAATCTGTCTGTGTGTGTTTGTCTGTTTGTTTAACAGTTAATCTACTGGAGCAATATTAATACACTTTTTTACAATTGAGCCTTACGTACTGAGATAACATCTAAGGTAAAAACCATTTTTCTTTGGAAAAAAATATATATACCTATATATTACATGATTGAGGGTATTTTATCACTAAGGTTCACGTGAACAAAGTCACTTGTACCACTGATACTAAACATAAGGATAATACTTAAAGACAATATTATGAAATCAAGATAAGAATATGAATACCGTATAGTTTTCCAGTTAGTAGAATAGACCACCCTCATTTCTTACCGAGGTTTCGTAAAAGGTGACTAAGGTAAGTTGATCCACCGTGTGGTATCCGGCTGAGTAGAATAGATCACCCTCATTTCTTACCGAGGTGTCGCAAAAGGCAATTAGGTTGACGTCAGGCAGGCGACCAGTCATAAAATACGGAGCTAAATCATGTTACAACATGTTTATAACATGTTGTGCCAACCCAACTTAGAGTGAAATAAGGGCAGAAGAACAGCTATAACTAGTTATAAGTATTATGTTGAAAAGAGCAACCGCCGAGTTTCTTGCTGGCTCTTCTCGGTAGGAACAGCTTTAAAGCCGAACCAGCAGTAGAATTGACGATTCAAAAGCACTTGTTTACAACTTTATTTGACTAAAAAAAATTGAAATTGAAAATAATATGGTGTAGGTTCAATGCGCTGGAGAAGCCAAATATACCGACGATATCCCGTCGTTGCCCGGAGAGATGTTCATCGCGTACGTCACGGCTAAAGTTCCTCTAGGAACAATAACAAAAATCGACGCTTCAAAAGCTTTGGTACGTTTTAAATAAACCTTAGAGAAAGTAACAGCCTATGACATTCCCAAAGCTGAGGACATTCCTTCTCTGTCCGTTTCAGAGAGGGTTGGGGCATAAACTTACCACGCTGCTCATATATTCAACATTCATTTAAATTTATTATTGTTAAAATTAAAGTTGTCAGAAATGCGGTGTGCAACCAATATTTTCTACATCAGTTAAGAACGTATTTAAATCTACTATGTTAATATTATTTGTGCACATAATATTCATAATCATGCTTCTCCCTCATTTCTTACTGAGGTGTCGTAAAAGGCGACTATGCTAAATCGACACGCAGTGTGGTATCTGACTGAGTAGAAAAGACCACTCTCATTTCTTAACGAGGTGTCGAAAAAGGCGACTGAGTTTAATTGACCTACCGTGTGGTAGCCGGTTGAATAGAATAGACCACTGTCTTTTTAACCGAGGTGTCGTAAAATACGACTAAGGTCAGTTGACATCAGGCATGCGGATGTTCGTTAAATACGTAGTCAAATCATGTGACAACATGTTTATCACATGTTTTGCCGATTCCACTTAGGGCAGGAGGATGATGATGAGGAATATTTGTATTCGTTCGTAAATTTAGATTCACATTAAGTTACATCCAAGCTATAAGTGCAGATTTGAAAAATTAAAAATTAACGATTTTTTTTATATGAATTACAAAACATATTATCACATTTTTTGATACCATTTAAAAGTGTGAGTTTTTAATGTTATCTATTTTATTTATTTTAGAGTGATCCTGATGTTATAGCATTTTATTCAGTAACCGATATACCTGGTACGAACAGTTTTATAGTTTTTCCTAATCAATTCAATACAGCAAATGAAGAACTCTTTTGCAATGGAGAAGTTAAATACTATGATCAGCCAATAGGTATCATTGTAGCAGAATCTCAAACCAAAGCTGATATAGCCGCTACCTTAGTAGAAGTCGAATACAGCAATGTTAGAGATCCTGTAATTGATGTCAAAGTAGCTAAAAATGATCCAACACGTGTCAGTATTTTCACTACAGTAAAAGCAACAACAAAAGGAACAGATACAGTGAAAGTTATAAAAGGAAGTAATACCATAAATGCGCAGTACCATTTCCCTATGGAAACAATAGTTACTGTGGTTCATCCAACTGAAGATGGACTAAAAATATACGCTGCGTCACAATGGTTAGATTTAATACAACAAGCAACTTCAAAGGCTCTAAATTTAGATCAAAGCAGGTATTTATTTACATTATTACGTCAAATATTAGGTATTTTTTCTAACCAAATAGACACAAAATACACTGCAAAAGAATTGTTGAGATTACAACCTTTCCTTAATATGAAGGGTTGTGAAAGTAGCTTTAACATTTAATTGATGATGGAAAAACTCACTAAAGTTGACATATTTTAAGTATGTAGTATATATTTATTTTATTTTTTTATGAATCTCGGAAACGGCTCCAACAATTTTCCTTAAATTCAGCATGCAGGAGGTTTTGAGGGAGAAAAATCGATCTAGCTAGGTTTTATTTTTGGGCACTAAAAAAACTGCTACATTAGGAAATGAATGCAAATTATATTTTTGACTGTCAAACGCAATACAATGCTAATAGCTATAGTAACGAGCGGACCAAAGAAGTTAAAAACCCGGGTTCAAAACCCTCATGTCACAGGCGCTTGGCTTACGTGGTTTCCTTTTTTTTTAATTTCATTTTTTCTTTTTCTTGTTAATTGCAACTTTTATATCTTTTAAAAAATTACCGATAATTTATCTTTAGGCGCATAAATAATAAATTAGTTAATAAAATATAAAAAGTAAATGATTACTCTTTTATAATGCGCGCCGTGTGGTATCCGGCTGAATAGAATAGTACCACCTTTCCCTACCACAGGGATTCTATCACATTCAAACATATACAACTACATACACTCACACTTACTCAGCTCTAAACATGGGCAATTATGTAAAAAAATTATGATATTTTTCTTATAGAATCGTCGTTGTCAACAATAGATGCGGCGGTGGTTTTGGTTTAAAAGTATCACGAACTAACCAAAACGCTATATCCGCTGCCCTCGCTTGTTACAAACTAAACCGTCCCTGTCGCTTTATTTATCACTTAACTACCACCATGAGATCTATAGGAAAACGTATGCCATGTTCAAGAGACTTCGAGGTATGTGACAATATCAATTCATTAATTCTAACATTTCTATTATGCTTCATAGCTTTACATACTGTACTCGTTAAACTGACTCGAAATCGAAGTCGAAATAATTATGTATGTTCATTCGTTGGAAGCTTGATATATTAAAAAGCACTTCTTTATACTTGTTAAACTCCTTTAATTCTTTAAACTCTATTATTATCTTATAATCACATCTTACGCCTAGCCATATCCCATCTTAGTTCTTTCCTCTTTCGTCTCTCTCCCTCATATCCTTCCTACTCCTTTACTCTCCACTACGTTTCGTTATAGATAATACTAAATTCTTAATTGAAAAAATATATTATCACCTATATTACTGCAGTTTCATGAAAGGTTGTTACAAAAGAACGTTCTGGATCAGTAATAATAACACATACGTTATTATTTCGTAGGTAGGCGTAAATGCTAATGGAGTAATTCAGTATGCAAATTATGGTCTATATACTGACAATGGTTACATTTTGAATGAACCATTTATTGCACTGGGTGTTGATCTTTACAACAACTGTTATAGAAAAGATACATGGAATTATACAGCTTATAACGTTATCACTGATACTGCTTCTAATACTTCGTGTCGTGCACCAGGTAAGACATAAATATTGACTATTAAAATTGTAAAATAAATCTAGCGTAACACTAAAATAAATGTTAATTTAAAAAGTCAACATAATAAAGTTTAATTTATTCTTTTTGCAATATTAGACACTAGGAATCCTAAAAATTTCCTGGAATTTTATTTCTGAATAAACTATTTGTTATAAGTGAAAACCCACTGTTATCAACTAACTTTATTATCTTCATTAAAGTTATCTTCATTTATTCTTGTTTTGCTGACAGTGTAATATCGCAAATATTATGAGCGAAATATGTTACATCATCAATGTATATGAAAGCAGAAAGAGATCTATCCTTTAGTTATACACATAACCTAACCTTGGCAATTGGGATGATTGGGATGACTGACACAAAATTAATAATAACTATCCTTAATTAACATATCCTTAAAACGAGACCAGATTAATACACATTAATATTTACATGACTACATTCATAATTGAATCTTCAGGTAGCTTAGAAGCCATTGCTATGGCTGAGACGATGATAGAACGAATAGCATATGAATTAAATCTTGATCCACTTGAAGTTCGCCTAGCAAACTTAGACACAAAAAATTATGGTGATCTGAAAGAAATGTTGGAAACATTAAAAACCAATTCTAATTATACCGAACGGAAGACAACAGTTGACACATTTAACAAAAATAATATTTTCAAGAAACGAGGATTACGATTTTGTTTCCTTAGATGGGCTCCAGTAGGATATCAGAACTTCGATGTAAATATGTCTGTTTATTCTGAAGATGGTACTGTTGTTATAACACATGGCGGAATTGAGATGGGCCAAGGTATTAATACGAAGGCAATACAAATTTGTGCGTACATGCTTAACATTTCTGTTGATAAGATTAAAGTAAAACCTAATGATACCGTTATCGCTCCAAATAGTGCTGGCTCTGGAGGCAGCACAACATCTCAAAATGTTGGCCTCGGTGTACGGCGATGCTGTGAAGAATTGTTAACAAGACTAGCGCCAATCAAAAGTCAGATGAATAATCCTACATGGCCGGAGCTGATAAAGGCAGCATATACCGCGCAGGTTGACTTACAAGTGCATGGTTTTACTCGTTCAAGTGATACGCAGATTTATGATATCGGCGGAGTAGCGTCGGCTGAAGTCGAAATAGATGTTTTAACTGGTGAATGTCAAATTTTACGAGTAGATTTAATAGAAGATGCTGGCCAAAGTGTCAACCCCGAATTAGATATTGGACAAGTAAGTTTTCATCAGATATAAAATAGTATTGCAATCCCTTAAGCTTAGTGTCTTCTTCTTCTATTTCAACCGATGGAGGTCCATGCTGGACATAAGTCTCTCTCTTTAACGGATCTTGTGCCCCTTGGAGCGCCTTCTCACAACCTTTATAAGGTTGTCAGGTATGAGAACGCCAA
Source organism: Morpho helenor (assembly GCA_029227775.1). NCBI lineage: Eukaryota > Metazoa > Arthropoda > Insecta > Lepidoptera > Nymphalidae > Morpho > Morpho helenor. The sequence goes on from JARGCU010000024.1 coordinate 3,081,626, forward strand.
TCCAGCACCTCAGGAACCTAAAGCCCATCGGTTCTACGTTCTACGTAGAGTAAAGGCTTAGTGTAAAGGCAACGTAATAAATAAATAAATTAAAAAGAACCGGTTGATTTTGGCCGTATGGAAGCATCAATGGCGCTGCATGTTAAACTTTCTTGGCTTAGCTTTGGCTTTGCTGGCGTTTTATACGATGAGTTACATAAGTTATCTTATGTATATCTTATCAACCGCCGAGTTTCTTGCTGGTTCTTCTCGGTAGGAACAGCTTTCCGAACCAGCAGTAGAGTTGACGATTCAAAAGCACTTGTTTACAAGTTTATTTGAATAAAGAATATTTTGAATTTATGCTGTATCAATAAAATCAAAAGTCACATACCATTTCATCTGAATACAGAGTTCAAATTCTAATCTGCAGTATTAAAAAAGAAAGAGTCCGTCCCACATATAATTAGTTATTATATACTAAATAATATGAATATTTGTCTGTATGTCCCTTATACACTCCGAATCGATTTAAATGAAATTTTTAGATATTCTTTTGAATAATCCAGCGCTACAATTTTTTTATAACTGTAATTCATATATCTTTGAATTAAGCCCTGCGAAGCGGGCGGGATTTGCTATGTAATATAAGACACTAGCTGTGCCTGCAGCTACGCCCGCGTGTAAATGAGTGAATTGAAATTTTGAACACAAAAGTGTTTATTGTGAGTTGACCATAAGACAGACAGACATTCCGTCTCCGACTATTTGTAGTATTTTTGTTGATCCACAATTCTCTAGGATATTACTTTAGTTTATCTCTATTGGTTTACGCTACTAAATTTCCCAGCAGGCAAGTTTTTTACAACTGCGCAACATATTTAAAACAATTTAAAGAAAACCGTAATGTTCTATTAAGCTGAACCTACCTAATAATTGCACTACCTTTTAGTAAAAACCGTAATAAAGTCCGTTCAGTAGACTTGAGAAAATAGATCACATACAAACTGACAGGTTTGGGGACTTTGTTTTATAATAAGTATAAAAACCCCGTTTGGTCTATCTAAACAGATTCGTGGGGCGTTCATGATGGGCGTTGGTTACGCTACAAGTGAGAACTTCGTTTACGAAACCAGTACTGGGGAAGTATTGACAAACCGCACTTGGCACTACTGGGTGCCTCAGGCTACGGACATTCCGCAGGTCTTCAATATACACCTCAAAAAACGATCCTATAGCAGTGATATCATATTTGGTTCAAAAGGTAAGTTCAACTACACTTGTTAAACTCACGTCTGAAGTTACTGTTGCAATATGGCTAATAAATAAAACATTTTTATTCATCGCAATAAGCCGTGTGGTATCAGTCTGAATAGAATAGACTGACCTCATTTTTTACCGAGGTGTCGTAAAAGGTGAAAAAGATAAGTCTACTCGCCGTGCGGTATCTGGGTAAGAACAATAAACCACTCTTTTTATTGCCGAGTTGTCGTGAAAAACGACTAAAGTAAGTTGATGTCAGGCAGGCGGCCGGTCGTAAAATAAGTAGCCAAATCGTGTGACAACATCTATATAGCATGTTGTGTCCAACTCACTTAGAGTGTGATAAGGTCAGGAGAATGATGACTGATTAATATATTATTTAATCATTATTAGAATATTCTTAGTTGAGTTGACGATTCAAAGGCACTTGTGTACAAATTAATTTGAATAAAGAATATTTTAAATTTGAACCTATAATTTACCTCTAAGCGCAAAATAACGTTACAAAAAATATGAATAAAGGTTTTGTTTTTTAAAGCATTCAGACCAGAAGGCACTGTTCCGGACAAAAAGTTTCGCCTCAAGTGAGTTAGAGTGAGAGAGAGAGTACTAAGAGTAAATAAGGATTTGTTGTTACAGCAATCGGAGAGCCTGCAACTTGCATGAGCGTTGTCGTCAACTTTGCAATGAGAGCAGCCATAGCAGAAGCGCGGCTTGATTCTGGAATACCTACTTCACAGTGGTTTCAGATAGGTATTAACCAGGATAAAGTATAGTATATGTAGATATATGTGTATTTTCTATTTTACTTCATCGCGGATTATAGCAAAGTAATTTTATTATAACTTTTGTCCGAGAAGTTTCTTTATAAAAATTTCAGTTTTCTTCGAATATTAGATGGTAATAAAGCTTTCGCCCCAGATTTTATAAAGATGCTTTTATAATTTCTAGATGGGCCATTCAGTGTTGACAAGATTTGCAGTGCTGCAGCCAAAAAGATTAGTGAATTTAAGTTCTACTAAAAGAAAAGAAAAACAGGTGCGCTATACACAGCTGGACGGAAAACATCACTCTATGAACGAAATTTTTGCGCTGTCCATATCATACGTTCTATGCAAGCGTGTGTCGTATAAAAATCATGTATTTTGATTTTATTCTATTTGACATTTATCTTACCTTCTACTTACCTATAATTATAAAATTTTCAAGTTATTTTTAAAATAATAAATGCAGACTTGTTCTGTCAAATTTAACTTTTGTTATAATCTTATATTTTTTTAAACGGATCTATAAATCTAAATATTTCTTTTTAATCTTCTTCACTCCTTGATTGTTTTGAGTATATGACAACATCGAATTTTATTGTAACATTATTTTTGCGTTTGTAAAGTTGAATAATAAATAAATAAAGTTCTTTATATTATTATTTATCTTTCGCACACGGCTCCTGATCATCAAATTTCATGCTATCACTAATAGCCAATGCTAAGCAAAAGCTTCTGTTTCTAACTAGCAGTGAGTTTGGTATAAATAGATGCCAACAACTTCTCCGCGATTACGGAGTCGAAATTTGATGGGCAATTTGGAAAACGCATTGAGATGAGACATCCTTGCCTTTGCGACTCCTATAATAAAGCATCAACAAAGTAAGAACATTCGTTTGTCGTCAACAAATTGGTGGAGATATACAATATTCATTCACCGTAAAACACGAATGCCATGTCTGGTTGGAAAAATGACACTCATTTCTCATCACTATATTATCCTATGTACGAAAATTGTTACATTTTTATTCTTGCTCCTTACAATATGCCTCGGTTTATTGTCCTCAGAATAAAATGAGTAGTAAAATATTGTATTGTTATAAAAACATCTATGTTTTTAAAAGTAGGGGCTTTTTGCGGAATACAATGAAAGTTTGCTAACAATATAGCTATATGTTTCCGAATAAATCACAATAACATAAAATACTTACACAATTATTACATAATAATGTCATAGTGTTATACACTTAGGCGTTCCCTTTTTATACATGTTTGCACTATAAGCTATTTAAAATCGTCTAATGCATATTTACAACGATAGTCCACTAAAATCTGGTTACTGACTAAGCCCTAAAAAACAATCACTCAATGGCTCATGGAAAATATTTTGACCGAAGATAAGAGGTCTATAAAGTTTAAACTGGAGAAAAGGAACTACTCGTGCATAAATGTAATTCGAAGATATATGCGACGAAGGATCTATGAACTATGCGGTGATCAAGTCTTGGAATGGTGACCCTGCACTATAAAGAAAGAAGAAAGGAGATCCAAACTGCACAAAAACCTTTAAAATAAAAACGATGTAATAGTATATTAATATCTGAGCGATTCTTTATTGAGGGTTTGCTTCCAACATAATGGCTAAGCGTTACAAGATATGGTCTCAGTAAAGTATTGGAACAGATCAAACTTTTATGCATACTTTGCGCAATCAATTCCTTCATTCTTTTATAAATAATGCAAATATTCAGCAAATATACATTTAATTCTAAAGCATATCATAATTCATTGAGAAATAATGTAGACCTATATCCAAAATCTTGCTTAAACTGTTAATCGTTTAATAATTTAGTTATCTTGATTATTTACTTTGACGCTGTCAACTTTTTTTTCTATTTCCTCCAATATTTTCTTTTGCTTCTCTCCTATTGTATCGTAATCTCTTTTTCTTCTTCTATTGTTGATAAAATTAATAATATTCTCGTTATTTTCTAAACTGTTAGACTTCATTACAAAATTATCTCTATCTACAAGTTTAGGGCTATAACTTTTTCTTTGGTAATATTGTCTACTATTATGTATAATGCTGTTCTCAGTTTGATATTGGGGGTCATCTAAATTCGGGTTTGAATTCATTAAGAACTTGTGGCCACACGCAGGACATAACTTTTCAAAGTAGGACCGTTTATTTTGAGGATTCTTCGTAGATTTGATATCACTGCTATAAAAATTGCTTCCTGTCAGTTTAGAAACGCTAGGACTTTGTTTTTTAATTTTGCGAAATCCGAATAGTTTCCTTTTTTTATTTTTCACTACTTTTACTGTTTCGGCTTTGTTGTCATGGGAAAAAAACGGAATCCTCATGTTCTTTAATGCGCTTAAAACAAATAAAATATTATATACAAAGATATTTTACTTAAAACCAAGAGAATGAGTAGCTTGTAATTCAATAATGCCGTTAAAACATTTTTTTTATATAAGAAGAATAAAGTAAGACTAATTTCGTATTAATGCCACACAAAAGAAATAATAAATTACTTTTAGAAGAGATTCCCTATTTGCAGAAAAAAGAACAAAATAGTCCGAAATTTTCGAACAATTATTGTAAGATAAATGTTTAAAGTTTCGACAGTACAAATTACCATTTTTTCTCCGGCCGTGAAAAATGTTCAAGTTTTGAAATCAATGGGACCTCGTTTTCAATTTTATTTACAACACCTGTTTCGTGTGGTTTATTGTTTTGAGAATTAAGTTCATCTACAGATAGTGCTTTGAAATTTTTATGTTGTGGAACGTAACGTTTAACACTTAATATATTTACTTCAGGAATATTATCAGACTCTAAACTTTGATATTGATGTAAATTATCATTTTTTATTTCGTCGTTAGCATCAGTAAGAGAACCGTAATTGTTGAAATCGAATGCTTGTTTCCTTGATTTCCTTTTGTGTGGTTCAAATGGGTAATTGTTTAGAGAATCATCAGGACTTTGTATAAAACTTGCGACATCTATGTGTGCTTTCTGTTCTGAGCTTGGGTCATTATCATATACCATTTCATAACCCTGATGTCTTTGAGTTAGATGTCGTCTTGATTTCCTATCATTAACTTTGATTCGTTTATTATTATGGTTTAAATTTAACTCTTCATTCGTAAATAAATAATCATCGCAAAAACTTATATTTATACACAACAATAAACTTAAGAAATAAATGTGTCCGAACATCGTTATTATGACATTTCGTTGATTTCTGTCTAACTTTTTTTCATATTCATATAACCTAGTTCATTTTTTAACAACAGAAAGAAGGTTTGACGTAAAATTAAAATTTGTTTTAGTCTCATTATTTGTAATGTATTTATTTTTCATTAAGTTTTTTGTAGTAATTAATTCTTTTATTGATTTTAGAATATGTAAAAATATGTACGTAAGGCAAATTTGTTCTGTAACAACTGTAACTTTTACTGTTTGAATTCCTCATTTCTTCAAATATTCCTTTCTATAAATACAGATGAGATAATATCCAGCTAAAATACCCGGTGAATCGAACCCTGCCCATTTTCTTAACGAGATAACACAAAAGGGGCTTAGCAGATGGGCCCCATAAGTTAGGAAGGTTTCCGTCGATCGCACCATTGACTTGGTCGTTATTTTGACGGTCTATAGAACGTAAGGATAACTTATATATAATAATAACTTTATGTTAGAAATAGAGGAGAATTAAAAAAATTCTGTGTCTGTGACTGTCTTATCCATCCTCTTGCCCTTATACCACTCAAAGTGGGGTCAGGACAACATGTTGTCATATGATTTGGCTGCGTTTTTACGACCGGCCGCCTGCCTGACGTCAACTTACCTTAGTCGTATTTTACGACTCCTCGGTAAGAAGAGGGTGGTCTATTTTACTAAACCGGATACCACACGGTGGGTCAACTTACCTTAGTCGCCTTTTACGACACCTCGATATGAAATGAGGGTGGTCTTTTCTATTCAGCCGGATACCACACGGCGTGTCAACTTACAAAAGCAAAATACAAAAGTATGGTTGTATGTATATTACTCTTTCACGGCGAATCCGCTGAAACAATATCAATGAAATTTGGCACAATTATTCCATATACACCGGGATAACCATATAGGCCATAGAAATCCTGTTAATTCTACACGAATAGGATGACATTGAAAAGCGCCATCTATTATCATACTATCACACAACAGTCCACGCGAACGAAATCGCGGGTAAAAGCTAGTCTCTTATACTTAGAGCCTTGGTCGGTAATTTTTAAAATGATGTAAAAAAAAAAATTAAAAATAAATAAATTGGAAAATGAAAAAATAATAAATAGGGCAGGTGGGGCTCGATCCTAGGTATTTTCACCTCTCTAGACCACCCGTTCCCCAAATGAATTACCATGACTTTACGTTTGACAGCGAAAAATTGTGATTGTAAATTTAAAATTGTAAATTTTATAAATCACAATTACAACGTTATTAATAATTTACTACGTAAATTAAAAAAAAAAATTAGAGCCCGAACACGGGGATAAAACGACATTTTTTTTAAATAAAACTTATCTAGATCGATTTTTCTCCCCCAAAACCCAACCCTACATGCTGAATTTCAGGAAAATCGTTGAAACCGTTTACGAGATTCCGAAAATATATACATAAAAGTACAAGATTAACTCATTTAAATATTAAAGATTTAAAAAACAATTTGACTTAGATTTAATTAAGACAAACAATTTATATGAACCTGTATTGTTATATCTCACCCGCGATTCAAACTATTGTCGACGCGCCTGAGACCGTCAGATACCATTATTGTTCGCATCAACAAAGGCCTGGAGGCATTCAGCCTAACCTGTCGTGTAAAATGCTGACTTTACAATGAGACTGATAAAAGGATCACGACTTTAATAAAGGACCTATTTTACTGATGCGGCTTATTTGAATTACAGAAGCGTTCTGATTGTGAGGTATCTATGGCTGCAGAAAAATGGCTTCTGGGTAATTTCTAGTAGGCGTTACTTTGCGGAGATCCATAATACAAAAGTAATAATACAATTATTTTGCTATAATCCGCGATAGAGTAAAATAGAAAATATCTATAATGCTAAATGTAGAGTGTGGACAATCCGCAGATAGCAACTTAAGATGGTTCATTGCCATGTGTGAGTGATTTAATTTGCTTGTGTATTGGGTTTTTTTTTTCAATAAAAATTATTATCATTATTACTCACTCATGCATTTATTTACAAATTAATTTACATTTTTAAGTATTTTCACAAACAAAAAAAACATTTAAAAATATAAAAAAAAGTTACATACTAAAATAAACAAATTTAATATTGAATTTTAACTATCGTAAATAGTATTCATAGTCTATGTATAGAAACCGGCTATACTGACGTCGTATTCTATCGGGTTAGCCCGACTAGTTTCGAGGATATTGGGGGCCGATATTCATAATTCTCTTGCCCTTTTCCCACTCCAAGTGTGGTGGGTGCAACATGTTTTTCTCTTACCATACCATACCATGGCATACTTTATACAATCCATATATATCTTTTTCGGTCCCCCTCCTGTCACATGTACATTCATATTTAACACTCGTTTGGTCACATGATTTTCCTTATTCATGAGCTCTTTATACGATTTTATCGCGGCGGCATCTGTTCTCGAGTAGGCTAAGCCGATAGTATAAGATGTGAGTATAGCCGCTGTCTATACAAAAATTAAATATTTATTATTTCAAATAACAGTACTTAGGGTGACAGAGCCTTGTTCGGTTATTTTTAAAAGATTTAAAAATTATATTTCCTCCCGCCCGCGCACAACCTGTTATCAACATGCTGTAACATGATTTGGCTATGTTTATACGACTGGCCGCCTGCCTGATGTCAACTTAACTTAGTCGTATTTTACGACATCTCATTAAGAAGGAGGGTGGTCTATTCTACTAAACCGGGTACCACACGGTGGGTCAACTTACCTTAGTCGCCTTTTACGACACCTTGGTAAGAAATGAGGGTGGTCTATTCTACTCAGCCGGATACCACACGGCGGGTTAACTTACCTTAGTAGCCTTTTACGACACCTCGGTAAGAAATGAGGGTGGTACTATTCTAATTAGACGGATACCACACGGCTAAAATATATCTCTTTTAAAAGATACCATAAAAAATGCAATTAAGAAAGAAACGGCCGGTGACATGAAGGGGTTCGATCCCAGGTGTTTTAACTTTTATAGTCTGCCCTTTCCCCATTATGCTATTACAACTTTACAAATGTCAGCTAATTTAAGCTTTTGTTTCTATTTCTATTTTAGCAGTTTTTTGTGATAACAGTGGTAAAACGACATTTTTATTAATTGAAACCTAACTAGATTTTTCACCCCCGAAACCCTTTTACATAAGTTTCATGAGAATCGTTGCAGCGGTTTCCAAAATTTAGAAAATATACAAATTCAAATTCAAATATTTCTTTATTCAAATTGGCCTTTACAAGCACTTTCGAATCGTCAAATTACAATGAAGCTACCACTGGTTCGGAAAGGTGCTCTCACCGAGAAGAACCAGCAAGAAACTCGGCGGTCACTCTTTTCAAAATTGAGTTTTACAATAATGGCTTAATTAAGAACAAATTAAAAAATTTACAATATAATCTAGTGCGTAGTTGGTCGCAATTTAAAACCAAGCTTTCTTATCATCAATATAGTCCTCAACAGTATAATAAGGTTTATGAATCAGTGTCTTTTTAATTGCTATTTTGAACTTGTGTAAAGGCAAGTCCAAAATAGATTGTGGAATTTTATTATAAAAATGTATACCGAGGCCCACAAACGATCTACGAACTTTCTGAAGCCGTATTCTGGGTATTATTAATTTATCTCGGTTCCTGGTTTGCCTATTACTAATTACATATACAAGATTAACTCATTTAAATATTTCAAAGAACATTAAGCAATATGATTAATTATTTCATTTAAGACCGACACATTACCAATACACCAATATATTAGGCCACTAAATTGCTTTTCTCATATAAATTTCAATTAATTATAATTTTTAGTAGAATCTAAATTCGTCCGATTTAGTAGCAGTGGAAACGCAAATCTGGTCTACCGTATACGGCCCATCTGAAAAAAATGACTATATTATTACTTTTTTATATTATTTACAATAAGATGTTAGTAATATACAATCATCAATCTGCCCTTTAATGCACGTAGTTATTACTATTTTGATTGACTCGATGGCGCAGTTGGTAGTGACCCTGCCTTCAGCTCCGCGGGTCGTGGGCTCGATTCCCGCTGAGGGCCAATATTTTTTAACAAAAATTTGTTTGGTTTTTCGAGCCTGGGTGTATATACGTATTTAAGTATGTATTTAAAATTATATAAAGTATATATTTACCAGTTATCTGTCACCCATAAGACAAGTATTAAGTTACTTAATTTAGGGACGGACGACCGTGTGTGTGTCCCATATATTTATTATTAATTATTATTATTATTACCGATTATACAAAATTAAATATATACTACTATATAAAGGTGAAGAGTTCGTTTGAACGCGCTATCTCAGTAACTACAGGACCGATTAGAAAAATTCTTTGAGTGTAAGATACTCGTAGTACATTTATCGAGGAAGACTATATGCTATATTACATCACGCTAAGATGAATAGGAGAGGAGCAGCAAAAAAAAATATAGTGAAAATGGCAAAATTTGAAGCTTTCCTTCCGTGCGCTAACGGTGAAAGTTTTCAAAAATCTCTTATAATTAACTTACGATAAATACTTTCATGTTCAAAATTTATATCAGAGAAAAATTCGTCACACACTAATTTCCATGCAAGCGAAGCTGCCAGCACAGCTAGTAAGTAATAAGTAAAGAAATAACTTAATAATTGAATGTGAAATTATTTACCACGAAACATTTATCTCTTAAACATCTCTTTTTTATATTTGAGTTTTGTCAGCCTATGAGGTTGATTAGTCATTATAAATCTCCATGACGTTATACACACGGCAAAGTATAATATCTCTTATATAAAGTAATACCGCTGTGATAGCCTTGCGGTGTCACCGTACGACTCTTTCCGTGGGAGTTGGGAGTTCAAAACCCCTGGGAGAGACCAATCAGTTTTTCTTTCAAAAAACTTATGTGTCTAATTGATAATTGCAATTTGTCACACGCTTTTTAGTGAAGGAAAACATCTCGAGAGAATTGTAGGGATATATGTAACCTACCAATCTGCATTGGAGCAGCGTGGTTAGGTCTTAGCTACAACCCTTCTTTCTAAAAACGGAGAGAGGAGGCCTATGCCTAGCAGTGGGATAGTAACAGACCGCTACTTTACATTTTTTTTTGAGGTATTACGTTTATGTTTATCTTACCTATATTAAACCATTCAGTAGTTGGTATCCCGGATTCAAGTCGTGCTGCTGCTATGGCTTGTCTCATTGCAAAATTAATAACCACACCCATGCATGTAGCCGGCTCACCAGTACCTATGACAAAACAATCGCAGTATTTGCATTTTGGTATATTGGTAACCTAAATATCTTCTAACAATAACTAGTCAAATTTAAAAAGCATTTAACAAAATGTCATATCCCTATTGTTAACCGTTGAGTAGTTCCTTTGTCTGGAGCTAATCCTAGCAGCAACGTCAGATCATGCTTATCATAAACATGCATTGTCATTAAGACTGGACTAGTATGTAAAAAATCAGCTCAATGAGACAACGAGAAATAGGTCAAATTTAACTTGCAAGATTCCACATTCACTTGCATTGCAATTCACATTGCATTGCAAGTTGAATAAAAGCTTTTAATAATAAAAATAACAATCATACGTTCACATATCCTTGAAATGAAGAAAGGTAATTTTCGGAAAACAGTAACACTATATATTGAAATATTTTATTTTAGAACCAGAGATCAATTCAAATTTCAAGAGAGTAAAACTTACCTTTTGCTCCAAGTATAATCTCGCTTGAATATGATCTTTTTCTTAAATATATGTTGAAGATCTGTGGTATATCCATGGCTTGCGGCACAAAATATTCCCAAGTACGATTCGTCAGCACCTCTCCAGTATCGGGGTCAAACACAAAATTTTCAGTTGTACCATAGCCCAATCCCATAGTGAATGCTCCCCTAACCTAATTACATGGAACTTAGAATAAAAAAATGAAAATTTCAATGAATAAACTAAATAGGTTCCCAAAATTAATTAATAATAAAACTTAAATTTAAGGCTCACCTACTTAATTTACAACTTCAATCTTAGTATGTTTTTTGTTACAGGCCATTTCATTTCTTTTTATACATTGTTTTAATTATTTAGTTAGCCGAAAAATCTTAATTTGTTTTTTTTTTAATTATTGTTTTTATTTTTTAATTTAATTTATTTTTACTGTTCTGTTCTGTTTGTTGTATCTTTATAATTATTTTATTGCAAAGTGTAATTATTTTATTATTTTTATTTGCTTTTGTATCGTTGTCTGCTCTATTGTCCGTGAAGTCACCTAGGCTGCAGCTGTAAATCGGTGCCGAGTGTTGTTATTGCTAATGACATTCGGTTTATGCCGAGCTGTGTAGCCTTTTCCAAGGCTGTATAAACTTTAGATTAATGATTTGTGTTATGTATTTGTATTGTATTATATGTGTACGTGTATGTTCTCATCTATATTTTATACAGTATTTGAATAAATATTTTTCTTTCTTTCTTTCTTTCTTTCTTTCTTTCAAAACATGACTTTAATAAATAAGGTTAGATAAACCAAATGAACGTTCTGTAATATTCGATCGTCCATGCAATAGGGATTAAGAATTACATGCTATATAATTTTTCATAGTTCGGGAAACCTAATAATCTTGGATAAAGAATTTAAAAACTCTAATATTTAAACTATTACACTTACTTGTCCTATATCCAAATCGGGATTCACACTTTGACCAGCATCTTCAATTAAATCGACTCGATTAATTTTACATTCTCCGGTTAATACGTCTATATCAACTTCGGCCAATGTTATACCGAAAACATCATATTCCACAGTATCTTTTGATGTAGTGAAGCAGTGAAATTGTAAATCAATGTCTGATGCGGCTGCTTTCTGTATCACTTCTAACCAAGTTGGGTTGTCCATTTCTCTCTTGATGGGTTCGAGCCTCCTTATAAGTTCTTCGCAACATTTCCGTACTCCAATACCAACAGTTTGGGATGTTATACTGCCTCCAGAGGGATAGCCATTAGGTGCAATTACAGTATCATTACCCTTTATTTGAATTTTATCAATGGGTATTTTAAGTAAATATGCACAAATTTGTATTGCTTTAGTGTTAACACCTTGTCCCATTTCTATTCCAGCGTGCGTTATGACAACAGTGCCATCTTTGGCGTAAACACTCATATTTATGTCGTAATTCTGAAAACCGAATGGAGTCCATCTAAGGAAACAAAATCTTAATCCACGTTTTTTCCATCTATTATTTTTATTGAATACATCTAGTGATGCTTTCCTTTCAGCGTATTGCGAATTATTTTTTAAAGTTTCCAGCATTTCTTGCAAAGCACCATATTTCTCCGTATCTAGATTTGCCAGACGCACATCAAGGGGATCCAGATCCATTTTGTAAGCTATTTGTTCGATCATAAACTCAGCCATTACTACATTTTCTAAAGTACCTGAAAGAAAAAACTTTTTTTTTTTTTGCCACAACATTATAATTTCATCACATAAAAAAATCAATTTTTTTTAAATATTTTAATGTGTTTAAAAACATCTGTATTTGGATGATTCTCCCACCAATGATTGTCTGCATACCTTACCGTATCACATCTTTAGCACATCTTGCTGTTTCTATCTAAATGTCAACTGGTTATACTTTAACGTTCTGACAAGATAGTATCGGCTGATTGTACCAGAATTCGTATCCGTTGACCTAAATATCAGTAAGCCACGTGTAATCAGCAAAGTCTGCGATATAATTTGACTACTTAGAATTACTGATTTCGCGATCAAAGCGACTGATCTTCTTTATGAGTAAACCTATTCAGCTCGTCTACAGTAACTACAGTAATATGAATATCATAAATTTCATCTCATAGCATAAAACGACCGAACCTCCAGTAATAAGGCACTCCAACCATAGTGCCTCGGATGCTAATAATATATTATTTATGTCCTATAGACAATTTTAAATTAAAAACAAAAATTTCAATATTCTTTTAACTTTCCTAAATTTTTAATCTTATCTTACCAGGTGACCGACACCAAGTGTTGGAAGCGGTATCTGTTATTCCTTTATACGCTCTAAAATTCCATGTCTCCTTTTTATAACAGTTGTTGAAAAGATCAATTCCTAGCAGCAAAAGAGGTTCGTTGTAAATGTAGCCATTGTCACTGTACAAATCATAGTTCACGTATTGAATTACTCCACTCGCGTTGACACCGACCTGTAAAATTTCTCGCTTGTTATATTGCCAACACTGGTATGTTAGCACATCTCTATCTGGTACGCATAATAGATAAAGGCCGGTATTTTGGTAATAAAAAAATTGAGTTAAAGAAATCTGCTCCTAAGAATGGACTTGTTGTCATTTAACTTTTAGTTTTTGAGATATATCAAAAACTAAAGCCTATTATAAGCATAAAAATTTAAGAAAATATATTTTTGAAAAACTATAGTCCAAAATCCAAAGTAAATTGATAATAGTTATAATATATATGGGAAAATTGTCCCACCCTTATTACCAAGGTAGCAAAATCATAGGTAAAGCGTACTTCAAACTAAATCCCAAATACATACCTCAAAGTCTCTGGAACACGGTAAACGTTTTCCTATAGCCCTCATGTTGACGTTCAATGGGGTAATGAATCGGCATGGTAGATTAAGCTTGTATGCCGCTAGAGCAGCGGATGCTGCGATTTGATTAGGGCGGGTTAATTTTAGACCAAAGGCGCCACCGAGTAATCGCACATAGACATCAATTCTGATAAATAAAAAAATATATTTGTTTTATCTCTGATGTAGCTCTATCTTTCAGCTAGCAAAAATGTTCAGCATACCTGCTTTGATCTAACTTTAGAACCCTTGAAGTTGACTCATGCACTTCGTCTAACCATTGTGTTGTTACTAACATTCTCAATCCTTCTTGGATTGGATAAACTACGGAAACTAAAGTTTCCATACAAAAGTGGTACTGTTGGTATATAGTATTACTTCCTTTGATTATTTTTGCAACGTCATTTCCTCTTTTTGTGGATTTATTTGTCGAATAAATACTGATTCTAGATGGATCATTTTTAGCTATTTTTATGTCAATCACTGGTTTTCTCACATTAGCATATTTCACTTTAACTAAAGTAGCGGCTTTATTAGCTGTACTTTGGCAATCAGCTACAATAATACCAATAGGCTGATCATAATATTTTACATCACCATTGCAAAACAACTCTTCATTGGTTGTATTAAGTAAGTTGGGAGCTGATATGAAACTATTTATACCTATAATATCTGACGCCGAAAAAAATGCTGCAACTCCCTTTTCATTCTGGAAAGTATTGCAAAAGTATTAAGTGTAGTGCATATTTGAGGACGACTTTTTGTATATAAAAAACAAGTAAACAAGTTTAATAAAAATAATTATTTTCTTTTATTACATTTAATCATTGATTTTATTTTCTTTAATACTATAAACGTTTCTTCGCGTTCTTAAGTTATCGATTGAAATACTGTAGTTCAAAACAAGGTCCTGAGAAAAGACTGATATTTGTGTATCCCAGGTTTTATAAATCAGCTACAACAGTTCACTATACTATAGCAAAGAGTAATAATGGATCATATAGGTTTGTCGGCAATATTTTAAATTCGATCTTACTAAAGCTTCTGAAGCATCAATGTTTTCTATTGTTCCAAGAGGAACTTTTGCCAGAACAAATGCAACGGATAATTCTCTTGGTCGTTTTGGAGCATCATCTGTGTATTTTGCTTCTCCAGCGCACTGGAACTAAAGAATGTTTGGATTAATATATGTGTAGCTAAGTTTAGTTTGATCAAATATTACTTGGAATAGTGTCATATATTTAATTAAGCTTCGCTTATTACTCTCACTAATACCATTTGTCAGTTTTATACTAAGCAAATAGCACTACATCTCAACCTATTACGGATAAACCAGTGCAATGGAACAGAATACATGCTATTTTAAAATAGCAATATGTCCGACCTGGACAGAATGTGCTTTCGCAGTAAATATAAAAAACTCAACCGGTAATAGGTATTTGAATTAGAAACCTCCAATATCGTCATCCATATAGGCTTAAATGAACTATTTTGAAAAATTGGTGTTTCATTAAGCGTTCAGCAAAAGCTTGAGGAAATGTCAGCAATCCCTAAAGCTTCTTTTTTAGTTATACGAATTCGGAAACTATTCTTTAAATAACACTCACCAGTCCTTCTACTTTAGGCATGGGTTGATTAAGTGGCCATAGAGTAGGATCTGTATCGAAGACCTCATGTCCTCCAGACACTTGTCTGGTATCTCTCAATTTGGTAGCTCCGGAAATGTATTTAGAGTTCAATATATTTTTGGGACACAACGACAAGAGACTCTGTAATAAATCAGCTTTTTGATCAAAAAAGTGGGACTGCAGCAAAATTATGTCCTAAAAATGAAAGGTTTCTTTCCACTTAGAGTAAAAGTGAATAGTATAGTATAGTAGTATAGTGTTTTGAATGTTTCTATTGCCGGTCCCCTAAATTACCATGGAATATAAAAATCCTCATGTTTTATATCACTACAATTATTAAAAATCCCACTACGAAGTCGAGAACTACATTTTATAATTGTCAAATGCTTAAAGTAAAGTAGTAAGTAGTGGCCTGTTACTATCCCACTGCTGAGAATAGGCCTCTTCTCTCCGTTTTTGGAGAGAAGGATTGGAGCTAAAATCTACCATGCTGTTCCAATGCGGATTGGTAGGTTACACATATCTCCAGAATTCTCTAGATATCCGCTGGGCCATCACAGCCTTGCAAATGCTTGATACATTTTAATTATTTTTATATTCCTCACAATAGTGATTCCGGTTAAGTTAGAACATGTTCTTAAATGTAATCCATAATAAAAGCCAGTAATTAATATTGATTTGATGTTTTTAGCACCTTATAAAAGAGCCCTAAAGATGCTCTCCGCTGGTATTCCACTGACGGGCTTAGTCTATCCTTCAACACAACTATCTCCTTGTTCAGCACCTCAAGAGCTCCCTGCAATGTTTCATTTACAAACAGCGGTTTGCCTTTAATATAGTTCTCAGTTTGTACTGCGTGTATGAAATTTGGAACTCCGTAAACAATTCTACATTCGAGCACTGTGTTTGTTTTGTTTAGCTTATACACAAAGCCAGCGTGTACAAGGGCGTGAGCGTTTTGGAATCGCGGCATGATCTGAAATGAAATTGTAAGAAATGTTTGTTTGTTTTCCTATAAAGCAACTGAATAGATATACACTATAAGTTGGTAAGGATGGCACAAAGCCTTTAACACGTGTTAAAGTCTCTGTGTACGTTGTGTATTCTAAGTACGTACTTAGACACTCCTTTCTTCTTCTTCTTTCTGAACCGATGGACGTCCACTTCCGGACATAGGTCTCCTTAAGGGATTTCCACACACCACGATTTTGTGCCGCTTGGAACCAGCGGCTCCCCGCAACCTCTGTGAGGTCGTCAGTCCACCTAGGTGGGGGTCTACGCTGCGCTACGGTGCCAGGTCGTCATTCCAGCACCTAAGGACCCCAACGCCCATCGGTTCTACGTATAACGTGCCCAGCCCATTGCCACTTCAGCTTCGCGACACGATAAGCTATGTTGGTTACTCTGGTTCTTCTACGGATCTCCTCATTCCTGATTTGATATGCACGACCTATATGACACGGCATTTAATATTCCTATCAAGTCTGTGTTTACAAATTCAAAATCAAAATATTCCTTTTTCAAGTAAACTTGTAAACAAGTGCTTTTGAATCGTCAACTCTACTGGTGGTTCAGAAAGCTGTTCCTACCGAGAAGGGCTAGCCAGAAACTCAACGGTTGCACTTTTGTAAATATGATTGTAATTACTAGTCTCATTTGGTCTGTCTTTAACAGGGTCGAAGAGTAGCTATATATTGTTATGTACACGTCCATGTGTGCGTGGCTGCGCCCACCACGACACTTACCTTTGTTCAATAAAGCAGTGCGTTGACAACCATCTCGCGTGTTACTTGTGTCCCGCTCCTCGCGTATGTAACAGTGGCGACGAGGATGGGATCCATCCATGTAATCCTCAACAGTATAGTAGGCTTTGTGTATCAGCCTCTTTTTAACAGTGTTAAACTTAACCAACAACCAAACTGGCCTTAACACCTTCGCAATTAACAATTTTACTTCTAATATTAACCAATTACACAAATAATAATTTTACTTGTGAATATTCAATTATAATGACGAGTAAGTGATCAAAAGTAATTTAATATTACTATCTTATATATGCTTTAAATAGTTATTCTTTAGAGTTCTGATAGTGTTAATTGTTGCAATGTTTTGTTCCAATTTTCTTTCAATTTATCACATATCGATATTGAACTACAATGTCTATCAAGCGAGTAAACTGTTAATCAATAAATCTAAACAAAGGTGATTCCGAAGTACACAGTAAAATCTAAAAAAAAAATTTAACTTACCTTGTATGATACTACTTTGTGTTCAGGACTCAATGGCGGGAAAATAACATTTAAAATTAGTTTGCCTGTCATTTTTTCCTTCAAAAAATCTTTCGCGGTTAAAACTATTTTCCGGTTAGGTGGTTTTACTAAAAATAATAAGTCATTATTTCACTTAAAAATGCTTAAAAATGGTTCCATATTTAAAATAAATAATTTATATATTGCAAAGCTATAAAAGCTTGATAGATTTCGGTGAATCTTATGTTGTTTTGAGAAGTAATACTGCACCAGCTAATACAACCCTTGCTGTTGCTCCTGACCCCTGAGTTAGTTAGCAATTGACCCCAAAAAATCAGAAAACCGCTGGATCTAAGCAACACTACATCGTATAGCGTGGAAATTCCTCAGAATGACCAAAAAGTCCGTGGACAATCATGGGGATAACGAAACAAAAAGAAATTTTAGTTTTGTTACTTACTAAGTACTTTTAAGTACCTGGGTAATTTTTTTAAGAGATACAAAAAAAAATAAAAAAAGAAAGAAGGCGCCGATGACATGTGGGATTCGAACCTGGGTTTGAACATTTTTAGGCTGCCCGTTACCCATCGGCTATCGCAACATTACGTTTGCCAGCTAAAAAAATCCTTTACTTGCAATTCTACAACAATACCATATTTTTAATGGCTAAAAACAGGGATAATTTTTCTAAGTAAAACCTAGTTAGATCGATTTTTCTCCCCCAAAAAAAAATGGTGAATTTCAGGAAAATCGTTGGAGCGGTTTCCGAAATTCAGAGAATATATTTTTATAAGATATATAAGGTATATATATAAGATTAACTCAATTAAATATTAAAGACAATAGTCAGTTCCTTCAATTATTCTTAACTAATAAGTTGTTATTCTCATAAAAGCTGTAATAATTTCAGAGCAATGCTAAACTTTTGTCTGTTAGTTCATATGCTTAAACCTCTGGTCAGTAAAGCTTTTGCTAATCGCTCCGTGACATCATGTGTAATTAAGATTGGCAGTTAAAGAGACGTTTAAAATGACTAAATCCTACTTTTAATTAACGTTAGATAATTTTACACCTTAATTTTTACTTAATTAAAATTGATTGAGATTCCCTCGGTTTCCATCATCTCGCCGTTTTTTTAATTTTAAAGTCTAATTTTTGTTCAATTATTTTTTTAAATTAATGTCCACATTACTTTATTTCTTTAAAGACGAGACCAAGATATGAAAACGTTATAATATAATATGAAATCTGTGGAAGACTTCATTTAATTCATTTTGCTCTTTAACGAGTGATATTTGCCTCAAGAAAAAGCCTATTCTAAAATTAACTACCGTCATAGCGAAAGACGTTGAATTTGATAAAGAAAAGTATAAAATATATGAAACAAAATTCTGCAACGAAAAGTCATCCAGAAACTAATATTGTAACAAAACAGATAAAAGAGATCAAAGAGTAAAAGAACAATATAAAGAACTATAATTATGTGTGTGAAAACATAACTATATTTACAAAGTTTTATGTGAATTATACTACAATTGAAATACTACAGATTTTGAGAGCATTGAACCTTATTTTATTAATATATCCTACTTCGTACTAAATATTATAAATGGGAAAGTTTGTGCGTATGGTTGTATGTTTGTTAATCTTTCACGGTGAATCCGCTGAACCAATATCGATGAAATTTGGCATATTTATTCCTTATATACCGGTATAACATATACGCTATAGTAATGCTGTTAATTCTACAGGAACAGGATGACATTGAAATGGAGAATGATATGTTATTAATATAAACGAACAATTATATAATAAGTACATACAAATAGTAATTTGCGCCCCTACAGTTTCCAGGATAATAAAAATATCCGACTTAAATTCGGGATGTCCATTCTTAATCATTAAATTACCAGCCAACGTCGCCAACTGAAATAAAATAATATAATCCTAATTTCTATTATGTAAATGAAGCAAATGACTTATTCAGTTACATATAGAAAAGTTATTATAATGGAATACACAAAGAATGGATATAATAATATGTTTAATAATTATTTACATTTGTCGTAATATTAAAGAAACTTAAAATTTAAGTTAATCACTCAAATGATTTACTAGATAGTAAAAAGAAAGTAGAAGAAGAAAGAAGATAGATGGTATAGACACTAATTTCTGACTTCCAAGATTCAGAAAGACAGATTACTAAAAATAGTTTAAATTGAGACCTAAATAGTCTAATTTAAGCAATTAATTTTAATTACTTCTAATCTAATTGAACTTTTAATTAAAGTTAAATAAAACCCAAATGACACATTTCCAATAACGATATTAGCTACTAATTTCTTAGATAACGAAAGGGCAATTCAAAGAACTTATACAGAAATAAACTGCAATCTAGTTTAAAATTACTCACATTTCTAATAGGAATGCTAGCTACTAATTCCAAATGATCACGCAATACATTAAGATAACTAAAGCCATCATTGCCAGCTTGTTCTTTGAATATGTCAATAACATCTGCTAATGTTGTTCCCGCACGAATTATTAAATTTTGGTCGTAGTAGGAGCCCTTTAACTCTGATATAGAGCTAATGTCGATCAATAGTTTGGGATATTCAAGTATTGGATATACTCCTGAAATTAAAAATTAAAATAAAGTCAATGTATATGCCGTAATCGAGTGGTTCACTTAAATGTCATCATTAACATTATTCTCTAAGGTCCCTATGCTTATTTCCTATTTTATTTTCTAATATTCCCTATATTATTTCCTAAGGTCCCTATCCTTATTTCTTCTTAGGGCTATAATTCAATAGACGAGTATACATTTTCTGCATAATAAGCGCACTTTCAATTGATAAATATCTTAACCAACAACTACCTGATTTTGAAATTATCCACACATATTATTTACAAGATTAAATTCTCCCGTACCGATACGAATATTTTTGAAATCAAAATAAAGAAGTAATAAATCGCAGTTGACTTAAGTGATTTTCTAGAAAAATATTAACCTTTCGCTGTATTTCCAGCTACTAACATATAAGAGTCTACGCCTTTCGTCTGCCAAATATAAAATATATCAGAAACAGTTCTTGCCCTGTACCAATCTCTATTATCTTCTAATTTAATATGCACAAGTTCATCACTCATTTCATTTCTGGATATAAAACACCAATCGGATTCTTCACAATCTCGAGAGAATTCTTCACCGGATTTCCTACATAATTTCAAATCTTCAATGTCTAACAGTTCAACTGGAGTAGGTGCGTCTGAAGCGAATTTCTTAAAAGCATCTAATATTGGTTTGTAGCCGGTACACCTGCAGATGTTTCCTCCCAATGACTTTTCTATTTCTAGCATTGTTAATCGCTTTGACTGTAACAGACTACAAATGATAAATACGATTAGCGTTATTATTATGGTAAAACTAAAAACAGTTTGTAAAAAAATACAAATATCAAAATGACACATTCTACAGTTATCAAACAAGCTGAAACTATTAACATATTTTAAAATTCTCGTAATATCTTTTATTTATCGCACCCGACCAACTAATTCTTAATGTGGCAATAATACCTGTTATTTACTTTACTCTAGTTTTGATAACTATTGAAAATACCACCTTATCGTACAAGACGGTTATACATTGAGTTTATTTTCGTTTGCAATTGAACTGTTAAATATTACATGCATATCAATATTCTCACTCAATACTGTATACTGTCAAAATTATTAATTCAATAATATTACAAATTTTATGATAGGATTAGTTTCGAATAGTCCCCGTTTGTTAAGAAAATCTATGTCACGCTAAGTGTAGGAAACCACACGTATCAAGACCACTATCACCAACAGCACTCTACAAAAGCACTACAAAAATCTCCCCGCAACCGAAGCATCGATAGTATTATAGATAGGCTCCACAACAAAATTAAAAAACCATTTGTATGGCAGTGAATACTCTTCAGGAGTTTAAAAAGTCTCATTATCAACTTACCTGTACATGTTCATAACCATGCCAGGGGAGCAATATCCACACTGTGTCCCATTTGCCTCAGCGAGGCTTGTCTGCAAAGGATGATAACCATCCAAGCGGTTTCCTACCTTCTCTATCGTTTTGATATCCCAGTTTTGACATGATGTTATTGACACCATACACTAAAACACGCAACCCTATTATAACAGTATCATTTTTGTCATTACCATCCTAGCAAGAAGGTACTAAATACATATTTAAGACATCCTAATCCGCCTATTTATATGTCGATCTCTCCTGAGAGACTAACTCTGTTGATATAATTCTCTCTTCATTTAACCTGTACAGCTGAACATAAGTCTCTTCAAGAATTTGCCACTATAAATGATTTCATGTCGTTTGGGTCGCTTTCGTTCGTTGATCGTTCGGAAATTTCTAGAGAACGTCTCCTATAACGCTGTCCAGTGCGGAGTCGAAATGAAACACCATTGTACAAAGCCCATCTGTTCTTCGTAATATGTTGCTCATTTATTGCTACTTCTGCTTTGCGACAGGATTTGATTAAGTAAATAAAAAAATTAATCCACGTCTCATGTGAGATATAAGTAATAGCACAGAAAATATATTAATTGTGGTCCGCCAAAGATTTATGTATCGTTTATTTGGCCCAACCGATAAAAAGTTGAGCACACTTGTTCCATTTTGATGGATCAAAACGGCACGTTTTAATATTAGGTCTTAAATGCTTAAGATAAAATAGGATTAGGAGCTTATTCTCAACAGTAAATACTTACAGAGTTAACACCTCGAGGATGATCGCCCTGGGATTTGACTGCGCTGACGATGCAGGCTCCGCAGCCTCCCTCCAAGCACATGTACTTAGTCCCACGCAGCTCCAAGGTATGTCGGATGTAGTCCAAAAGAGTGGTGGTGGATTTCACCTCGCACCCAACTTTGAAACACATTTCGCTGTTCATTTGTTAAATCTGTTTACGCATCTTTAAAATTTGTCCGAAATTCTTAAAGTAATACCAAAAGAAATCATCATCCTCGCTCTTATCTCACTCTAAATGGTGTTAGCATAATACGGTTTCATTTTCCATGATCTTTCTATCAATCATCAACTCTGCACTCAATCTCAAACTAAGACTTGATAGCTCCATAACGCTAATTGTCAGATTCAGACATTTACAGCTTAGTGGATACAGTGGTATCCGACTGAGTAGAATAGACCACCCTCATTTCTAACCGAGGTGTCGTAAGAGGTGACTAAGGTAAGTTGACCCACCGCGTGGTATTCGGTTGAGTAGAATAGATAGATCACCCTCCTTCTCACCAAGGTGTTGTAAAATACGACTAAGGTAAATACGAAGCCAAATCATGTGGCAACATGTTTATAACATGTTTTGCCGACCCAACTTAGAGCTGGATAAGGGCAGGTGCAGGCAATGATGATAATATATATAACAATAAAAAATGGTTTCTTTAAAGTATAGGAATTGATATAAAATTAGAATCAAATTAAACTACATACCCGAATAATCGATTCCGTTGACGCGAAACGTTACTCTGTCCATGACTGAACTGAATAACTAACTAACTCACACTGTACTTGAACGGTACAAACTAAAAAATTGTTATTTAATATGCAAATGTTTCTAGTTTATCAATTAGACCCGCATAACGTACTAAATTAGACATTTATTGTAACAATTATAAGAAGTATTGAAGACTAGCGACTTAATATAATCATCTTCTTGCCCGTATCCTACTCTAAGTGGGGTCGGTATAACATTTTATAAACATTTTTTGAATTATCGTGAGTGGAATTCATAATTAATGTATAGAAACCGGCTATACTCACGTCTTATTTTATCAGATGAGCCCAACTAGTTTCAAGCCTATACGGGGCTCTTATTCATGAGCTCTTTACGCGGCGGGTGTTTTATAAACATGTCTTCACATGATTTGGCTGCGTATTTTACGAACGGCCGCCTGCCTAGCATTAACTTACCTTAGTCTTATTTTACGACACCTTTGTTAGAAAGAGAGTGGTCTATTCTACTTAACCGGATACCACACGGTGGGTCAACTTACATTAGTCGTAATATGTATCGGGTATGAAAACAGATAGTCCACTCTAAATTTAGCATTATATTTATTATATTTTCTATTAACTTTGTCGCGGATTATACCAAAATGATTTTATTATTACTTTTCTATTATAAGTCTAGGTTAAAATTGCTTATTTGCTTTATGACTTAAATACGAACTGGATAAAATACGTAATGAGTATATAAGGGGAAGTCTGAAAGTTGCGCCCATTATCGAACAGACGTTGAGTGCGAAATTAAGATGGTATGGACATGTTATGACGAAGGATGACCATCATTTGACCGAAGTTTTAAATTTGAATATGACTAGAGGGAGGCCTAAAAAGAGATAGTTGGATTGTGTGAAGTATGACACGCATATAAAAGGAGTAGCGCCAAAGTTAACGAATGATATGACAGAATGGAAGAGAAAAAGATGTCGTGCCGATCCCACTTAGGGTGGGATAAGTACAGGTTAATATATATAATATAAGTAGCTTTATGGCTAGATTGTACATTTTATAAAGTACTTAGTATAAATAAGAAAACAAATCTTATATCAAAATATCGCTCGCTCGGCGGTTCGATTTTAGAACAGTCTTATACCGAGGTACAAACTGTAAATGTATTTTTAATTGCTTGTTGAACTTGTGTAAAGATCTCAATCCACTTGAGGCACAATCTTATCAATAGATTAATCTAATAACCTCTAATCACAGCATTAATCTTAAGTATACCCGGTACGATCACGTAAATTTTGTGTGTTTAGGACCAAATCGTAGGTAGTATGCAGGATATATATTTACTTAATTTGGATGGATTAGTAAAGACTGGAGGGCTTGCGGATTGCGACCATTATTTATTACACAATGGACTGGCATTTCACGATTAAAGGACTAAGCTTTAATATGTAAAGAAAAAAGGAAAAAAATACCAAAAAATCAAATAAAATGTTAGTGGTGGCCATTATCACTTAGAGGTCAGTCGCCGAATCCAACTCGGATGGGCAGCGTTTGGGAAGCTACGCGAGATCTTTTCGTCCAATATTCCTCAGTGTCTGAAGACTAAAGTCTTCGAACAGTGCGTGTTGCCAGTGATGACCTATGGCTCTGAATCTTGGTCGCTGACTATGGGCCTCATAAGAAAGCTCAGAGTCGCTCAGCGGGCGATGGAGCGAGCTATGCTCGGAGTTTCTCTACGTGATCAAATCAGAAATGAGGAGATCCGTAGAAGAACCAGAGTTACCGACATAGCTCAGCGGGTCGCGAAGCTGAAGTGGCGATGGGCGGGGCACATAGTGCGGAGAATCGATGGACGTTGGGGTCTCAAAGTGTTGGAATGGCGACCCCGCACCGGAAAGCGCAGTGTCGGAAAACCCCCTACTAGATGGACAGACGACCTCAAAAGGGTCGCGGGGAGCTGCTGGATACAAGCGGCACAGAATCGTGTGTTCTGGAGATCCCATGAAGAGACCTATGTCCAGCAGTGGACGTCCATCGGTTGAAGAAGAAGAAGAAGAAGATTATCACTTAGGGATATGAAATGAAATATCAACTTTTAATATTTATTATGTACTAGCTTTTACCCGCAACTTCGTTTGCGTGGACTATTCTCGCGTGCAAAAGCGCTTTCGCATCCTATTCCTGTAGAGTTAACATGATTTCTATAGCCTATATGTTATTCCGGTGTATAAGGAATAATTATGCCAAATTTCATCGATATTGGTTTAGCGGAGTCGCCTAGAAAGAGTGATATATACATCCATACTCACTAACTTTCGCATTTATAATATTAGTAGGATATGATAGTAGGATTATAAAATATCCTCTTGCGTTTATCCCACTCTTATCAAATCTTGTGAAATCACTACATATTATATAACAAAGTCCATATTTCCCTATGTACGCATAAAACTTTAAAACTACTCAACAGATTTTGATGCGGTTTTTTTTAATAGATAGAGTGATTCCAGAGGAAGGTTTGTACGTATAATAACATTCAATACGGAGTAGAGAAATACTGTAATTTTTGAGGTTTCTGTAAATAATTACATTTTTTTCCGCTTACATTGCAAACGAAGGCTAAACCCTACGAGATTTATCAAAATGATGTACTAAGTATTTGTACACCTTGAAAAGGTCTACAGAAAAGTCCGCGATGGTATATGTCTATCTCTTATGGATAACCCACAATAGCATTTTTTGTCATTTACTTTTTATGAAAAATAATGCCTTATGTTCAAAGCAATTTTTATACAATACAGCATTAATCCTTATCCAATTAAGTACCTTAAATAAATTGTTGATTTAATATACATCAATATGGCCGTTAACAGCATGTAATTTAAGTGAACATTTTCGGAGATATTACAGATTTAAAATGCCATGAGGACGCCGCGCTTCACCCTATAGGACTTAGAATCTTTTAAGAGTTTGTTTAAAGACATTCTGTAATTAATTGTAAAAATAAAATACATAGGTAAAATGTAAAAGTAAATAAGTAAAAATATACTATATGAGTTTAGATATTCCAAAGATAGCAGGAAATCGTCTTGGTATAGGGAGAGGAAATTGTTTTTCTCCAAATTTAACGCTTGCGGGCCACGGGCAGTAATGAATAAATCAAACTACTGGATCGATTTTAATCATTTTTTTTTACACTGACTGACATGAGATATATATTTTAAACCCGTGCGAAGCAGGGGCAGGCCGCTAGTAAAGGTATAAATATTAGTCAATTCTCAGACCTACTGAATATGATATAAGTTAAGATGATATATATATATATATATATATATATATATATATATATATATATATATATATATATATATATGTAAGAATGTGTGGATATAGCTCGCTTAGACCCTGTACAAGACAGTAATGACTAAATGTAACTAGTCATAAGAATTATATTTTTAAAAGAGCAACCGCCGAGTTTCTTGCTGGCTCTTCTCGGTAGGAACGGCATTCCGAACCAGCGGTAGAGTTGACGATTCAAAAGCACTTGTTTACAAGTTTATTTGAATAAAGAATATTTTGAATTTGAATTTGAATATGCATTAAAATTCATATAAATCGATCTAGCCGTTTTAGAAGAATAGGGTAACTAAAATTGTAACATGAGAATTTCATATATGAGATTTATTTATTGTTCGACTAATATGCAATTTTTTTTTAATATGTAAATATAATGTCCACAGTTTCAGTAAAATTTATAATCTTCCATATTGGTGGCGCATGCGACTCCTATCTTGTCCACAGTAAAAGGCCCATCTGGAATAGAAATAATACATTGAACGTTCACTCTATGCTACACTTGCTCTTCACTATGATCATGTGATCAGCTATGATCGTATGATCATCTATAATCGGCACGATCATCGTGCAAGTGCCCATACGATCGTCCGTATTATTATACGACTAGAAATCGCCAGCAGATCCCGAAGATTCCGAAGATTAAAACCGTAATATAGTATTTTGATAACAATAAAATGGTTAAAGTGGGTTAACCTTAAATGCTAAATATATGCTGTCGCGGACTTTTATTTGAAACTTTTAGAGGGGAACAATTTTGTAATACATGATTTTTGAATAACTTTCACCGTTTACTTAGCGCACGCAAGGAAAGCTTTAGATTTTGCCTTGTGTACTATTTTTTATTGCTGCTCCTCTCCTATTTATATATAGGCTTTATACTCGTAACGTGATGTTACCAGTATATAGCCTATAGCCTTCCTGGATAAATGGACTATCATGCACTTAAAGATTTTCAAATCGGTACAGATATACGTACAGAAGTGGGGTCGGAACAACATGTTTTAAACGCGACCAGCCTCCCGCCTCACGTTATCTTGCCTTAGTCGCCTTATACGATGAGGGTGGTCTACTCTAGACAGTCGGATACCACACGACAGCTCATATTCAGATAAACATTTAATGTGATTACTTTTATAAGATGTCATACCTATTTGGAACCACTGCGTTTTCGGTATTCCTGATTCGAGCCTCATTTCTGCGATTGCTGCCCTCAGAGCAAAGGACACCACGATGCCCATGCAGGTAGCCGGCTCACCGCTCGCTGAATGGAATATAATAATTCTGTTATAAATATAAATAACTAGACATATGCTGTTGTGGACTTTTATTTGAATCTTTTACAGGGTAACAATTTTGTAATACATGATTTTTGAATAACTTTCACCGTTTACTCAGCGCACGCAAGGAAAGCTTTAAATTTTGCCGTTTTCGTAATATTTTTTATTGCTGCTCCTCTTCTATTCATTTTAGCGTGTTATATTAGCTATAGCCTTCCTCGATTAATGGACTGTCCTTCACTCAAAGAATTTTTCAAGTCGGTTCAGTAGTTGCTGAGATTAGCGCGTTTAAACAAACAAACTCTTCAGCTTTATATATTAGTATAGATAAATAATACATATACATGGGTCAATTACACACAGGTTAGTTACATCTCCAAGTAACTTAAACTTGTGTGGTGACAGATAACTATAAAATACCTACTCAGTTTTGCTGCATATATATTTTAACGTCCTATTAAACAAGGTCAACTCTTCTTTTAGATACGTGCGTTTTTACACAACATTTTTCATCAAATCGTTACCGGCTCGTTGGTCTAGGGGTATGATTTTCGCTTAGGGTGCGAGAGGTCCCGGGTTCAAATCCCGGACGAGCCCAATTTTTTTTATATTTAATTAAAAATCGAATATCCAATTTTGCATTAGATTTAAACTCTCAAATTTAGTAATATTAAAAATTTTATGGAACTACACCCAAAATGGAAGTATTAATTAAAGTAATCTAGCCATAAGGCTAATAAACAACTTAATAATAACTAATAAGAATAGTTCTGTAATAATGCAAATTTACAACCAACTCTATAAATTATTGTGATCTTTCCTCTTTCGGTTACCTTTCGCTCCGAGTATAACTTCAGTGCTGAAAGATTTCTTCCTAAAATAAATACGAAAGTCCTGTGGGATGTCCCTGGCTTGTGGCACCCAGTAGTCCCAGGTTCGATAAGTAAGCAACTCGCCACTAGGATCATAAACCAAATCTTCATATGTCCAGTAACCAAGACCCATCATGAAAGCACCTTCGACCTGAAATATGTGACTGTTATTTTAGTATATTAACTCTTTATCTTCTTTGTCTTTGACTGTGAGAGATCAGTAAAATAATTTACTGATCTCTCACAATCTTTAACTCAACTCAACTCTTCAACACAAATCTTCAAACCTTCGACCTGAAATGAGTGGCTTTGTGAAATTCTAAATCTTCACAAATTCACAAAAATGCAAAGGAGATCTTTTCATCTTAAACTCAAAGACCATGAAACTTACAGACGTTATATAAACATTGAATAAAAAAAACCAAACCTAAACATGTAAGATGAAAACTGAAGACTAAATCTTACAGTCGTTATATAGATAAGAGACCCTGACTTTGGCAATGAGCATCATGGCATAGTTCAGTCTTTCAGTGGGTGATCTAAAGAACTTGTGTGCAGATGAACAGATAAACTCATAATTAAGGGAGCTCCTGGAGTCAAGCAGTAAACTATGGATTGTAGAACTTCAGAAGACTTTATTATCAATCAAATCCAAAATTAAATAACTACGAAATAAGTCTAATAATTAAGAATTTTGAATTTTCTAATTTTTTTAAAGTAAAACTAATCTAACCTCATAGCTAAGTTAAATAATATAAAGAAACCTCAATTAATCATATATTAAAGTAAGTTGTTATCAAAGTACGTTTTTTGTATGTCTTAAATTTTTATAAAAAAACAAAAATTTTGTATAAAATATTATAAAGAAAAATTATAAGAGATTTAGCATTTTTCTTAACTACGCATATGCCATTGCAGTACATTTTTAATAAATAATGGGATTTTAAAGATAACTGCAAGTTGTTTGCTAAGCAGTTTCATAATTACTGAGGTATTAAAAATACGTTCACAATGATAATAAATAAATTCTCATCTAAGCTGTACAAACAACTAAAGGTTGAATATTCGCAATTTACTTTTGGTTTAAAACTGGTCTCAATAAATTTATAGTCTTACTTGTCCCACGTCGATTTCAGGATTGACACTGCGTCCAGTGTCTTCAATTATATCAGCTCTTATCAACTGCCACTCTCCCGTGAGCCCGTCGACTTCCACTTCAGCCACAGCTACTCCGTAAATATGATAAGTCACCAAATCGTTTTCAGTTACAAGATCGTGTACTTGCAGATCAATTTGCATTTCATAGGCCTTCTTTATCAATTGTTCCCAAGTCGAATCGTTTAGTTCTTTTCTGACCGGTTCTAATCTTTTCAACAGTTTCTCACAACATCTCCGAATGCCGATTCCAACATTTTGTGAAGTTACACTGCCACCAGTAGGCAAACAGTTAGGAGCTATTATAGTGTCATTTGGCTTTATTTGAATTTTGTCTATCGGTATTTTGAGGAAGTATGCACAAATTTGTGTGGCTCTTGTATTAATACCCTGTCCCATTTCGACTCCGCTGTGCGTAATTGCAACAGTTCCATCATCGTTGTAAACAGACATGTTTATATCAAAATACTGCACTCCAATAGGGGTCCATCTTAGAAAACTAGGTCTTATACCACGTTTCTTCCATCTGTTCTCTGAATTGAACTTATCAACTGCTTCTTTCCTCTCCTTGTATAGCGAATTGGCCTTTATAGTCTTCACCAGTTCGCGCAAGTCGTTATGCTCTGCGTCTAAATTCGCTAGACGTACTTCAAAGGGATCTAGGTCCATTTCATAAGATATTCTTTCCATAATCAATTCCGCCATAGCTATGTGTTCTAAACTACCTATAAATACTTTTTGATAAAACTTCTATTACACTAAAAAAGCTTTTTATAAGACTTCTAGCAAGCCTGATTTTATTTATGATGTAAAAACTATTTACGAAGTTTCATGTTTATTTGAAAAAAGAAAAAAGAAATAAATAACACAGATATCGTTCGTGGTTCCTTTTCACGTAGCCAGATTTTATATAATAATGACAAGATGTAGCTTCTTTTTTATAGATTTTTTTCCAAATCGAGAATTCCCTAATTTTCGTTCATTCTCTTTGATATGAGCAATTTTCCAAACCAACCAGAATTGACCATTTTAAAAGTACCTTTATACATTTTTATTAAACAAAGAAATTTTTGAATGAGAATATTGGATACATCATACCTGGAGCTCGACACCAAGTGTTAGAAGGTGTGTCTGTTACGGCGTTGAAAGATCTAAAATCCCAAGTGTCCATATTGTAACAATTGTTGGCGACGTCAAAACCAAACGCTGTGAACGGCTCGTTCACTATGTACCCATTATCGCTGTATAGCATGTAATTAAGGTACTGAATCTCTCCTCTTTTATTTACACCGACCTGTCGAAAATAACACAATTTTTTATCGCGAAATTTTAACCCTATAAAATATTCATCATCCCCCTGCCCTTAACCCACTCTAAGTGGGGTCAGCACATCATGTTACAAACATGTTATCACATGATTTGGCTGTGTATTTTACGACCGGCCGCCTGCCTGACGTCAACTAACCTTCGTCGTACTGATCTATTCAGCCGGATACCACACGGCGTCATCCTTATAAAATATTAAGATACAAAATCCACCTCACCGTTCGTCTTTCTGTCTCTCTGTCTGAGATATACTTAGAAACTGCGATTTTTTCTATTTCGAGCGAATAATTCTATAAATAAGTTTGAAAAATGAATTCTTGAAAATTACAGATAAGTTAACTTAACTTGCCTGGAGCTTTTATTGAAACGCAGCCTAATCCATATGAGATATATCAAAACAATGCTCGTTGGAAAAAGCAGAAGCATCGCATGCAGAGGTTGCTAGTGTAGGACAACATAGGACGACCAAATTATTAACATGAGTCAATCACATTTCGTGTTTTTTACTTTGCATACTAAAAGTCG
This sequence comes from Morpho helenor, assembly GCA_029227775.1. Classification (NCBI taxonomy): domain Eukaryota; kingdom Metazoa; phylum Arthropoda; class Insecta; order Lepidoptera; family Nymphalidae; genus Morpho; species Morpho helenor. The sequence continues at coordinate 3,113,418 of JARGCU010000024.1, forward strand.
TCTGATAATTTGGGAGTGTAATAGTAAGAAACGAATACCTCGAAATTTGTAGAGCACGGTAGCCTTTTCCCGACTGCTCTCATGTTAGTAGTTAGGGGTTGTATGAATCTACATGGACGGTTGAGCTTGTGGCTGACCAGAGCACACGCTGTCGATACAAGCATGGATCTGGATATTTTATAGCCGTAGCTGCCTCCAAGTCGACGAACGTGAACATCAATTCTAATAAACAAATTAAAAAAATATGTGATTAATGTATCTCCAACTTAGTTCGCTTCGATTTCGTCAACTTAAGCAATCAAAGCAAAACGAAAATTTAGGTATACCATATGTTAGCCCAGTTTGCTTTGATTGAAATTTCAACATGCGTTGAAATTTTGCACAATCAAAGAAAGAATTCCTCTAAGAAAGGAAAGTGGTATTAATATAGGTTGAATTAATATATCTAATCTGCAATACGCAGATAACACAACTCTTCTCGCTTCATCTGAAGTAGAAATAGAAGTATAAGAGACAATTTTTTCCACTTTAACTCCATGAACTAAGGATATCAACTGCAAATGACAAAAATATATGTATATCTCCAAAAAAAAAAGAGGCCAACGTAGCAACGCACGTAAGACAATGTATACTTATATATGTAGATGATAATTTACCTGTTTTGATCTACTTTCAGTGCTCTATGTATCATTGCTTGCACCGTATCTGTCCATTGTGTCGCCGAGTAAACTCTTAAGCCTTCTTCTGTTTGATTTGTTACACATACCAAGGTTTCCATACTGAAGTGATATTGTCCGTATATTGTGTTTTTGCCTTTAAATACTTTAATAACATCAGTTCCTCTTCTTTTCGGTTCACTTGTTTTATATAAGGTAACTTTATTGGGGTCTTTTATAGCCTCTTGAACATCGATAATCGGTTTTTTAACATTGGTGTATGTCACGTGCACTAAAGTGGATGCTTTATGAGCGATACTTTGTGATTCAGCTACGATAATACCGAGAGGCTGGTTAAAATATTTAACTTGTCCATTGCATAGCAATTCTTCGTTAGTCGTAATGTAAAGATTAGAGGGTGGGGTGAAACTGTTATCTCCAGGTATGTCAGCCGCTGTATAAAATGCGATAACTCCATGTTCTTGCTAGAATCACATGTCCAATGTCCACATCACAAATGTACCATTGATTATAAATTATACATTATTAAAAAAAAATTATATCTTACCAAAGCTCTGGTAGGATCAATCTTCTGTATAGTTCCCAAAGGTACGGTAGTTAGAACAAATTCTGCAAACACTTCTCTTGGTAGTGTTGGTACATCTTCAGTATATATGGATTCTCCCGCACATTGAATCTAAAATTGATTTTAAAATTTTGTATAATTTCAACATAATAGAAATTTGTTTTCTAAATAATATTGAGAATTGTTGTTAAGAGAAAATATTTAAGTGAAGAATATAAAAATAGCCTTAAAAAGCCATGTCGCTTTATAAAAAGGGGACACTCTACAACACTTGGATACCACTTTAGCGTCCATTCGCACACTTTTGAATAGTCAGATGGCTTACGCTCCACAGATTGCAGAATCGACGCATGTCGATAGTCTCTGGGTATCCGTGGTTTATGTAGAATTACACCTCTTTCTTCTTACCCTAGATCATCTCCTTGAGAGCTTTCGAGTTTTGAGAAACTTCCAGTTAACTTTTCCATAACAATTCGCTTTCATGTAGACTCTATTTAGGCTATTCTATTATAATTATCTTATTTTATTATATTATATTATCTATTTAGGGACAATAATTTGCCACGGCAAGATACATAACATATGAAACGCTTAGCACATGAGTAAAAAATCATGACATCTTTTAGATGCTTGATTGTCTGTTGAAGCCAAACTCACTGAAAACCTCCACCGCTTTGTATTCATATTCCCCCTCTAAACTACAAACAACACCAGTATATTCTATATTTTTTACCCTAAATGATTTTTTTTAACAATATCCATAGTCAAAAGCACGGTACTTGCAAAATAATGACAGACTGTGTTGATACAAGAGCGTCTACTTATGGGCTGCTAGTATTAAAGATGGCATACCAGTGCTTCAATTTTTGGTAAGGGTTGGTTAAGCGGCCACAATGAGGGGTTGGTCTCGAAAATCTGGCGGCCATCTGACACCGGTCGCACTTCGTTCAACTTGATAGCCCCAGATACATACCGGCGGTTTGGTATATTTAATGGGTACAGTGCGAGAAGACCCTGGAAATAATATTTGGATGGAATAGAATGCTATGATGATTTTTGTAGTTCGTAATCTTATTCCAGTTTGATCTACGTTGTTATTAAAAATTCAAACAATAAATTGTAAAAATTAATTGAACCTAAATATGTAAAAACTCAGCAATACCTTTTCAGCTCAATACGATATCATGACTCTGCAGCGAGTATAAACGTACTAACCTTATAAAATAATCCTAGTGTAGTCTTCCGTAGGTACTCCACAGGTGGTTCTGGCGGCATTCCAACCACTACCAGTTCATCATTCAACACTTTCAACGCTCCTTGTAAGGTTTCGTTCGTGAACAAGTTTCTCCCATTCAAATATTTTTCAGTGCGCCAAGCTCTCCAAAATGTTGTTGACAGCCCTCCAATGATGATTCTACTTGCTGACACTCTTTGGGCCGAGTCAATTTTATATATGAAACCCGCGTGGATCCTCGCATGCGCGTTTTGAGCACGCGGCAAAATCTAAAATTTAATATATTTTTACATTTAAATTTTGTTTAAAATAGTCGGGCATGGATTTTACACACTCTCATTTCTGACTGGAATTACCTTGTATGTCACCAGTCTGTGCTCATGATTTAATGGCGGGAAAAGAACATTGACTATAAGTTTCCCCTTCATATCCTCGTTGAGGAAATCATGCATGTTCAAAATTTTCCATCTTCCTGGAGCTACCACTGAAATAATAAACATAAAAATCTCAGTCTTATTTAATTATTCATATAATTGATCCTTCCGGACTATAATTGACAAGGCCTATTTTAAATCTATTCAAAATTTTGGACTGTAAGAGCCAGTACTGAAGGCATATTCAATTAGTAAAATCAGTATCAGTTTCTTTACCTCTAGCTCTGATTTAAAACTGACTGACTGACTTTTTCTTAAATAAACTGGTACAAGTTTTATAGCCAAAAGTTACTCACTTATCGTTAATTGCGCTGCCACAGTATCCAGGAGGAGAAAAATATCAGATTTGAACTCACGATGGCTATGCTTCAACATCAAATTCCCAGCGATAGTTCCTAGCTAAAACATTGAAATCTGTGAATCTTGTATTAAATTTCTGGCGTTTTAACATTAGATCTAGATCTAGTGAAAAAACCTTTGGCAGCGTTTCCGGATCGGTACGAAATATGTACTTTCAAAAACTTATTGTCCACCATTTTTAAGGACAGCAACGCACTCGCTCTGCGATAGGTCTTGGGTGACGGTGATTACTTGAGGTGAACCACAGTCTCGTTTCCATAATAAGGCGGTAGGGAGCCGCAAGTTCAAGTAGCGCATGATGGCGTGACTTGGAGAAGTTGTCCAAGTAATCTTGCGCTACTCTTATCAAAGAAAGTCAGGTAGAAAGAAGTCGGGTTTTCAGCACGTGGTCACCAAAGCAACACCTTCAAAATCATTCGATTCTTCAAACTACATAATTCGTTCACCTTTATTGCAACGTCTAAACCGGTTAGGCCCACAATTACTTTGGTACTTAAATTCTTGAGATTTTTAAGTTTTTTCTTTTTTGACTTATTATAAATATAGTTCTTAATAGACCTGATTCATGATTTTTAATTAACTCACATTTCTAACAGTGACGTGTGCAACAAGATTTATATGGTCGATCAACACTCGAAGGTAACTAAAATATTCATTTTCAGAAACCGTTGAGAATATATCAAGGACTTCTGTGAGAGTGTGACCGGCGCCGAGGACAAAATTCTGATCTATATGATGACCTTTCAATTCGGATATGCTGCTGATGTCTATAAGAAGGCTAGGATACTCCAGTATTGGATATACACCTGAAAAGTAAAAGTAAATACCATGTGTATGTGCTAGCGCTGACCAAAGACCCATTTCTATATATTATGAAGTAACTAAAGTAAAGGAACTGATGATACCCAAGACACCGCCCGAGGTTATTAGCAGTAATGCTTTGAAAGAAACCGAATTGAATGTTGACGTTTCTAGTAGCGGAATCATTGCAATTTAACCGGGTCAAGCAGATTTTTGTGATCGAGATATTTTTTTTGAAGTTGGACAGTGACAGAAACTACTGTTTATTTCAGAACTAAGATCTACTCAAAGACGCGGCTAAAAGCTAGTAATAAAATAAAAATAAAAATAGTAAAATAAAATAATAATAAAAATAAAAATAATAAATAAAATAAATAGTTTTTTTAATTTAACCAAACAAAAATATGATAAATGTTTAGATGGAAAACTACTTGATTTTAGTATTTTAATTCAAAATGAAATTAATATAATATGTGCTTGACTGAAGACTGTCCAAAAAATATTAATTATTGTTTTAGAGATAGTTTTCTATTTAATAGTAAATTGATATTATACCCCATATAAATAACACTATAGGAAATGGTTCTAAAATGATGGGATTCGTTATAAAGAATACTAAGTCATTAAAGAATTCGGAACAAAGATTCAATACATATCGCCCCATCCTAAGAATAAAGTTACATGTTCCTATGTTTATACATGGCCATGTAACTTTATTCTTTGGATGGGGCGATATGTTAGAAGTATCTTACAATTTTTCAGTAGAGCTTAGTTGCCTCATTATATCATCGATTATAGCATCGATCGTCATCAGCATTTTCCTATTCTTTCAACTCTTAGTGTGGTCGGCACAGTCCTTTATCTATTCTATCATTCGTCAACACTGGCGCCACTACTGTTATATGCATATCATTCTTCACACACTCCATCTATCTTTTTTTCTCCCTTTTGGTCTTCCTTAGATTCCCATTCATTTTAAAACTCTTTTGGTCACCAAAAATTTATGTAATAGCGAAAAAAAGTCGCGGGAACAGCTGGATCTGAGTGGCACAGTATCGCAGATTGCATGTCTTGGTAAGATCTTGGAGAGACAGCCGCAGCCAAAAAGAGAACTAAGGTACCCGCCGCAGAATTTCCTATCAAACTCCTATCAGGCGGACTGAAGAAATAAAAATACTTGGGATCAGGCCTCTCTTATTACCAACCTTTTTTTTTTTTTAAAATTACCAATCATGGCTCACCCACGGTCACCCTTTTGTTTTACCATCTTGTAATGACGTCATTTCGTTAAATTTGATGGCTTCCTTGGATTTTAGGATTTCAAATGTATAAACGAACTAATAAAATTGAATACCTTTGCCTGTGTTGCCAGCAACAAGCATGTAAGATTGAACGCCTTTTTGTTTCCATATAGCAAAAATATCTGTTAATAAATACACTCTGTACCAATCTCTATCATCACGTAGTCGAATGTGGACAATTCTGCTCACAGCTTCATCGCGGGAGATGAAGCACCAATCGTCTTCATCACAATCGCTTTTGGCACAAGCCTTCCCTGACTTGCTACATATTTTTACATCTTCAATGTCTGGTAAGCACAGTGGATTAGGAGCATCTGAAGCAAATTTCTTGAAAGCATCGAGGATCGATCTGTATCCAGTACACCTACATACATTACTGGCTAAGGATTTTTCCGTTTCGAGCATTGTTAGCTTTTTTGACTTCATCAGACTGTAAATATTAAAAAGAAACTTTAGTTTCAGCGCAAATGTCAAGCAACACTAGGCAAATTAAACTGCACTTTCAATTACATTAAATTGCCAGTCTTTCAGAAAGTCATTTTCAGTCTTTAAAATGATTTCAATTAACCACATATAATAATATTATATTTCTAATGCATGTTTGAATTTAGTGTACATATACTTTAAGAAGGCTAAAAACAAAGTGTTATGTCTATTTATTATATAAAACTTATTTTTAAAAATGTTTCGAAAAATATTGCCAAAAGTGTGTATAAGGCACAGAAAAAGTCAATGTTTTAAGCCATTCATTATATATATTATTATTACATTATAATATAAAAAAGTAATTATAAATTATTTTGTTATAATCCACGATGAAATAAATAGAAACAATATATATAACTACATGTAGAGTCGACAATCCGTTTTCATACCTGATACATGCAGGATAATTAAAAACAAACCCTCACCACCAACACCACAATGCAAAGTAACGTCTACTTCTATAAATTATACTATCGTAAAAGGCGACTTAGAAAAGCTGACACGTCGTGTGGTATCCAGCTGAGTAGAATAGACCACCGTTATTTCTTATCGAGGTGTTGATAAAGGCGACTATAGATAAGATATAAATATAAGTTGACGTCAGGCACGCGGCCGGGCGTAAAATACGTAGCCAAATCATGTGAGAACATGTTTATAACATGCTGTGCCCCACTAAGACCCCACTTAGAGTGGGATAAGAGCAGGAGAATGTGTCAAATATGATATAATTGTATCGTTATACCTGTACATATTCATGACGAACCCTGGCGAACAGTATCCACACTGGGTGCCGTTGGTTGCTGCGAGGGTTGTCTGGAGGGGATGGTAACCTTCCAATCGGTTCCCAATTTTCTCGATTGTCTCTATATCCCAATCCTGACACGATGTTATCGAGACCAGGCACTGAAAGTGGGCATAACCAACGAATTTCGCGAAAATGGAACCTACGTCTCTAACAATTAATGTACAATCGTTCGAACCGTTAAGCAAGACGTATATTTTAATGACATAATGATAGTATTTCTGCTCGGCAAAAAGAAAATAGAGAAGCCAATATATATATATGACTGGCCCGTTGGAGCAGTGGGTAGTGACCCTGCCTTCAACTCCGCGGGTCGCGGGTTCGATTCCCGCCGAGGGCCAACATTTTCTATAAATGAATTTGTTGGTCTTTGAGCCTGGGTGTATATTTGTATTTAAGTATGTATTTAAAAAATATATAAGTATATATTCACCAGCTGTCTGTCACCCATAACACAAGTATTAAGTTACTTACTTTGGGGACAGACGACCGTGTGTGTAAGTGTCCCATATATTTATTTATATTTATTTATATTTATATTTTTAATTTGTATTTTTTATTATAATAATCTTTTGACCGCTTTTACCGCACCTTCGCAACTTCGTTCGCGTAGTCTGTTGTCGCGTGATGGGTGGGTTGATAATAGATGGCGATTTTCAATGTCATCCTATTCCTGTAGAATTAACAGGATTTCTATAGCCTGTATATTACCCCAGTGTATAAGGAATAATTCTGGCAAATTTCATAGGTATCGGTTCAGAGGATTCGCCGTGAAAAAGTAACAAATATACATCCATACTCACAAAGTTTCGCATTTATAATATTAGTAGGATAGGATTAATATGATGATTAGATGCTATTGTTTTTATTACTTACTGAGTTGACGCCCTGGGGAATTGCCCCATTGCATTTTGCAGCACTTACTATACAGGCTCCGCAGCCTCCTTCTAAACACATGTACTTCGTACCCCTTAGGTTTAGTGTACGGCGAAGGTATTCTAGCAGGGTGGTGGTAGAACTGACTTCAGAACCAACTATGAATAAGGTGATAATTAGTTTTAATGTTACTGCGATTATTGCCTAACCAGATAATTAGTTGCGATGCGGTAACCGCAATGCAACTAACCAGCTGGCCGCATCGCACTCAAAATAAACCAAAGAATTTATCGTCTTAAGCTTGATCAATATGATTAATGAAGCTACAACTGCTTCGGATTAATTCTCTTACAGAGATGAACCAGCAATAAACTTTGCAGCAATAAATTTAAGTTTGTATTTAAAAATTATATAAGTATATAGTCATGAGTTGTCTGTCACCCATAACACAAGTATTAAGTTACTTACTTTGGGGACGGACGACCGTGTGTGTAAGTGTCCCATATATTTATTTATTTATTATTTTCATATTTACATTATTATACCGCAGTCTTGTATGAAGCTACAAGATTTTCAAATCCAGGCATTTTTATCATCCAAATTTTGTAATATGCTTTACATATAAGCATATTTATTACACCTAATTTAAAACTTTCTGTAGACTGGTCTAGTATGGATTGCGGAATTTTAGTGTAGAAGCGAATACAAGGACCTACGAATGACTCACGATACAAGAATCACATGCTTTTTATGACCTCGTATGTCTATGATATCAACTATACATTTTAGTTCAGCTTAGTTATTAGTACCTGGTGACAGAGCCTTACTTAAGTTATAAAAAAATGTAATTAAACGCCGTGTGGTATCCGGTGGAATAGAATAGTACCACCCTCATTTCTTACAGAGGTATCGTGTAAGGCGACTAAAGTAAGTTGACCCACCATGTGGTATCCGGTTAAGTAGAATAGACCACCCTTTTTCTTACCGAGGTGTAATAAAATACGATTAAGGTAAGTTGACGTCTGGCAGGCGGCCGGTCGTAAAAACGCAGCCAAATCATGTGACAGCATGTTTATAACATGTCGTGCCGACCCCACTTAGAGTAGGATAAGAGCAAGAGAATGATAAATATTGAATGATTCAAAATATTCTTTATTCAAATAAACTTGTAAACAAGTGCTTTTGAATCGTCAACTCTACTGCTGGTTCGGAAAGCTGTTCCTACCGAGAAGAGCCAGCAAGAAACTCGGCGGTTGCTCTTTTAAAAATATAATTCTTAATACTATTTACATTATGTCGTTACTGTCTTGTACAGGCTCAAAGAGAGCTACATTCACACATTCTTATCTTCTAAATAATCTTCAAGAGTATAGTAGGCTTTCTGTATCAGCCTCTTTTTAACAGTGTTTTTAAACTGCTATAATGGCAAAGCTGAAATTGATTGCGGAATTTTATTATAGAATCTTATACCAAAACCCACAAACGAATTACGTACTTTTGCAAGGCGCAAAGCAGGAGCCGCAAGCTTATGTCGGTTCCTGCTTTGTCTATTGTATACATCACCTATCGTTTTATAAAACGATAGGTGATGTATACAATAGATCGATCAAAAAATAAGTTGACATACCAGAATAGTCAAGGCCATTTATTCGAAAAGCAACTCTGTCCATGACTGTAGCACAGAAATGAATTATTCGCAATGAAGCGTGTAAAATTTAAAAAATGTTATCGCAGTTAAGCATCTCAACAAATCAACATCCCAAGCAATGATTTTGACTAGTCGAATGCATTCGACTTTCTTGCGTTACAGGTTATATGATACATTCGCTCAAAGTTTAGATAGATACAGTTTAATTGGAGATTATTTCTTATTATCATCATCTTCCTGCCCTTATCCCACTCTAAGTGGGGTCGGCACAACATGTTATAAACATGCTGTCACATGATTTGGCTGCGTTTTTACGACCGGCCGCCTGCCTGACGTCAACTTACCTCAGTCGTATTTTACAACCCTCGGTAAGAAAGAGGGTGGTCTATTCTACTAAACCGGATACCACACGGTGGGTCAATTTACCTTAGTCGCCTTTTACGACACCTCGGTAAGAAATGAGGTTGGTCTATTCTACTCAGCCGGATTCCACACGGCGGGTCGACTTACCTTAGTCGCCTCTTACGACACCTCGGTAAGTAAATGAGGGTGGTACTATTCTATTCAGCCGGATACCACACGGCGTATTATTTCTTATTATATAATAGTGTAAAATAGGAAAAAAAAAAAAAAACTAATACAAATTATTAATAATTTAAAATTTTGATTACTTATGTAACACATAGCATGCTGTGGTTACCTGTAAATTTGAGAACAGTTAGATTTAAGTCACGTGAAATGTATATTATAAAAATTGTTACTGTTTCTTATGTTGGTGATCCAAATAAATAAATATCTGTCGGTGTCCAACAAAAATCTTTTGAGACAATTTCACGTATCTGCTGCTTAACCGTTGAGAAGTTCCCTCATCTGCCAATCCTAGCAGCATCAGGTCATGCTTATCAGAAACATGCAATATCACCAGGAATAGACCAATATGTAAAATTTCAGCTCAATGGGACACCGGGAAGTGGGTTAAATTTAACTTACAAGATTCTACCTTCACATACATACAAGGCAAGTTAAGTAAAATCTTTTACAAAAGTAATGAGAATATTAATTTGCTATAATCCGCGATAAAATTTATCGCGGATTATAGCAAAATATTATTCCCATTACTTTTGTATTATGGACCTCCGCAAAGTAACGCCTAATTCTATAAATTATTTAAAATCTTTTAATAAATATCAGTCATTTCGTGAACATGGTAAATGAAGTTTTATTTACCATGGTCCACACAGCTACCACACAGCTGAGTAGTAGTTACTACTCAGCTGTGTGGTATCTGGTTGAGTTGAATAGACCACCCTCATTTTTTACAGAGGTGTCCTTAGAGGCCTAAGGTAAGTCGACCCGTCGATTGGTATCGGGTAGAATAGTCAATTCTCATTCCTTACCGAGGTGTCATAAAAGGCGACTAAGGCGACTATGTTGACCCACCGTGTGGTATCCGATTGAGTAGAATAGACCCACCTTATCCCATTCTTAGTGGGGACGGCACAACATGTTATAAACATGTTGTCATACGATGGCTACGAATTTTACGACCGGCCACCAGTCCAGTCTGACATCAAATTAACTAAGTCGTATTTTACGACACCTTAAGAAAGAGGGTGGTCTATAAACCGGATACCACGCGGTGGGTCACCTTACCTTAGTCGCCTTTTACGACACCGTGGTAAGAAATTAGGGTGGTACTATTCTATTCAGCCGGATACCACGCGGTGTATATTATGTTCGTAAATATTTCGTTAATAGCATAAACATACTTTTCGATACGATTTTATCGTCGTATTATAATTTATGATACTTTAATGCCAAAAGCCGAGTGAATTAACTGTGTAAATGTGTGATTTGAAAATATGATTTTATCAAATCATGTTGCAGTTTGTCCGTTGTTTAATGTTAAATTAAAGTTATCTTCAGGAGATAACAAGTATCATAAAAACTCAATCTTTGTTAAAGATTATTTTTTGATAATATACAGTTTTTTATTATTAAAATAGACTTAAAAATGCTTTCGAATTAAAACTCCATTCCTTTTCAAAAAATGGCTCCCCTCAAAAATAAGAATAAATTAACAATCAAGAGATAATATTTTTATTTTCTTAGTTAACATTCTCTTGCTCATCATATTATAAATATGTTGTCACATGTTTTGCTACGTATTTTATGACCGGCCGCCTGCCTGAGTTCTGAACTTCCCTTAGTTGCCAATTACAACACCTCGGTAAGAAAGGAGGGCGGTGTATTCTATTCAGCCGGATACAACACGGCGAGTATTTTGACTAATAACTTCGTAAAGATAATTAGTAAGATTTTCATCACGTGAATTAATTTCACAAATACGTATTTCTTTATATACCTATACCTATATATACCTATATAAAAGGCGAATGACGCACATGAAATTCTTCAGACCGGGTTGCGAATTCGTAAAACTACGTCGTAAAATATACGTCACCCTTGTGACGTCATTCTCATTGCTTATTATATTGGCAATATTTATAAAACTTCGCACAATTTAAGCTTATATAGGGCAATATGTAGAAATAAAAAAACTGTTTTTCTTTGTGAATAGGATGAAGGATTTTTTAACATTTTCGCAGGATCATCTTGATATAAATGGAAATTTTATTATAATATATAAGCTCGTCCTGCAAAATGATCGTGACGATCGGACAAATTAAACGACTAATATATAAATATAATTTCCATAGTTTCAGTAAAATTTATAATCTTCCATATTGGTGGCGCACGCGACGCCTATCTTGTCCACAGTAAAAGGCCCATCTGGAACAGAAATAATACATCGAACGTTTACTCTATCCTACGCCTGTTCTTCACCATCAGCTATGATCGTATGATCATCTATAATCGGCACGATCATCGATTAATACGATCATACGTATCAAGCAATTTCCGTAAATGCGTGCCCGAAAAACCGCCAATTCCTGGGTTCTAGGCGATCGTAGACGATCAAAGTCAATGATTTGCTACTCGACGATGCCCTGTACACGGTCGTGCTCGCGCTTAATCGTTTGTAATCACCAATTATGAGGTGGAAGCCTAGACATAGCCTAGTTCACTCGAAAATTTTTGTATCTTTACATGCATTTGTATGTTTAATGTTATTATTTTTATCAGACGAAATACCTATTTGGAACCACTGCGTTTTCGGTATTCCTGATTCGAGCCTCATTTCTGCGATTGCTGCCCTCAGAGCAAAGGACACCACGATGCCCATGCAGGTAGCCGGCTCGCCGGTCGCTGAATGGAATATTATATTTCTGTCATAAATATATAATAATAACAAGAAATAATGAATATACATTCGATAATTAAACACAGGTTCGTTCCGTCTCTAAGTAACTGACAATTGGTATATATTAAGGGGTACCCATAAGTAATCAATTATTTTCACAAGATACAATTTCTCATTAGTCCTGCGACAACCAGACAAGTGTAAGCATTATTTTTTTTGTGTTATTCTTCAACCAGTGTGTTAGTAATTTATTACCAACAATATAATTTTTTTTTGTAGCCCTGTAATAAAATGGCGGACTTTTTACCTTCTGAGAGCCATATTCATAATTGTGTACTTTTCCATTTTATTACGAGTTTAAGTGCCACGGAAACAATAAGCAAAATTTGCGAGTTATATAGAGATGTGTTGAAGGTCAACGAGTGTCAACGTCGGTTCAGAAGATTTCCTGCAAGTGATTAAGACCTATCAGATAAGCATCAAACTGGACGCCCAGTTCAATTCGATAATGACGCCCTAAAATGTCTAGTGGAGTCCGATCCAAGGTTAACTATACAGGAACTATGAAGAAGCTTTGGGTCTACCTGGTCCACCATACAAAGACATTTAAAAGAAATTGGCAAGGTACATAGACAAGGTAAATGGATTGCACAAGTGTTATCTGAGGCCGATAACGATCTTTGGCGAACAATTTGTAATTCCATACTCATCAGACTAAGCAGAGATCCATTTTTGTCTTGAATCGTAACTGGAGATGAAAAATGGTTCCTTTATGATAACATAAAGCGATGGAAACAATGGCTGTCCGCAAACTAGATACCTCTTCCAACCCCTAAACCAACCCTATCCCTGATTAAGGTGTTATTGTGTATTTGCTGGGATTGTTTAGGTATTGTGTATTAAAAATTATTGAAACCTAGGGAGACAGTTACTGCTGACCTGTATTGTCAACAATAACAACGATTACAGGGCGCACTCATAGAAAAAAGACCAGCTTTAGTCAACAGAAAAGGTGTGATACTCTAACAAGATAATGCCCGTCCTCATGCAGCGTAGATTACTCAATAAAAAACTAAGTAGTTAGCATGGGAACTTCTACCGCACTCTCCACACTCTCCAGACCTAGCACTGTCGGACTACCACCAGGTACAGGTCACTGGAGCATTCGTTTCGAAAAAAAAAATTGAATTTCGTATCCGATGTCCAAACGCACCTTGCGTTATATTTTGAGTCACGTCCTCCCCATTTCTTTAAGAGGGGGGTTGAACTTTTGCAGGAACGATGGCAACAAGTCATCACAAATTATGGTAATTACACAAACGATTACAAAATAAAAATGTCATTTCAAAGAAACATTTTATCTATGAACGCAAAATAATTGATAACTTATGGGTCCCCCTAATATATTCATATAATTTTAAATATATACTTAAAAACACAAAAATGTACACCCAGACATGAAGAACAAAGAAATTATTGACACACCGTGGTAATCGAACCCGCGACCGGAGCTAGAGACATGGTCACTGATGTCTGCGCCAACGGGCCATTCAAAATATATACAAAAAATTTACAAATAATAATCAAATTATTTTGCTTGCCTGATTGAAGCGGTGATACTATCTAAATAGAAGCTCGCTTTTCTATAATTTCAGTTATATTCTTTATTCAGTTTTACTACATATATATTTTTAATACACCTGTTAAACTAGGTCCTCTCTCAAAGATGTCTTTCCTTTTTTGCCATGTGCGTTTCTATACAACATTTTTTGTCATATAAACACCGGCTCGTTGGTCTAGGGGTATGATTTTCGCTTAGGGTGCGAGAGGTCCCGGGTTCAAATCCCGGACGAGCCCAATATTTTTTTTTTATATTTTATTAAAAATCAAATCAAATGCTCAGAGACATTTATTATTTAAAAAAATCCTTTTATGAAGTACACACACAATGGAAGTACTTTATTGAAGTAACAATGTAGCCATAAAACTAATAGGCAACTTAAATAATAACTTTAACTTGTAAATTAACTTATATTTATTTATTTATTTATCAAAAACTTAACCCACAAGACATTATTACAGTTACCCAATTCTATAAGTCCAGTGAATTGTCTTTCTTACTACAAAAGAAACATTACTTTAGCATAAAGTGAATTTACACCCAACTCTATAAATTATTCTAATCTACCCTCTTTCACTTACCTTTCGCTCCAAGTATTACTTCTGAGCTGAAAGATTTCTTTCTAAAATAAATACGAAAGTCCTGTGGGATGTCCCTGGCTTGCGGCACCCAGTAGTCCCAGGTTCGATTAGTGAGCAATTGGCCGCTAGGATCGTAAACCAAGTCTTCATATGTCCAGTAACCCAGACCCATAATGAAAGAACCTTCAACCTGAAATGAGTGGCTTTGTGAAATCTTCTCACAAAAGTTCACAAAAATATAAAGAAGACCTTTTCATCTTAGACTGTAAGACCCTAAGTCTTTATAAGTTAAAAAGGTTATATAAACCTTGATTAAGCTAAACTAAATCAAAACGTATAAGATATAAGATAAAAACTAAAGACTAAATCTTATAGTCGTTATATAGATTAGAAACCTTGACTTTGACAATGGGAATCGTGGTACATAGGTCAAAGTCTTTCAGTGGGTAATGTGAAGAACTAGTGTTGCAGATATGTAATCTTTCCACTAGATAAACAGAGAAACTCGAAAATTAACCGAAGCAACTAGATTCAAGCAAAAAGATCATATGGGTCGTAGAACCTTAAAACACTTTTTATCAGACAAACACAAATTTCTATTTGTATAATAAGTAAAACAATTAAAAATTATGAATTTCAAAAAATTTTAAAATCTGCCTGATAATATAACGTCAGGTTAATATACATTCAAGTTATTTGATATCGTAATAGTATTTTTGTTTGATATTCAGATTTTAATACAGATTTAATACTACATGGTGAAATTAGTTGAATTTTGGAGCTTTGCCCTTTTGAAAAAAATTTGCATTTTCGCTTATATACGCTTCTGCGATTGCTGGTACAAACTTAAAAAATAATAGAATATTAAAAATGACTGCAAGTAGCTCGCTAAGCAGTTTTATAAAATTACTGAAAAACTAAAATAACGTGCTACGTTCACAACAATAATAAATCAATTCCTACCTAAGCTGTGTGCACACAACTAAAGGTTGAATATTCGTAATTAACTATTGGTTTAAAACGGATCTCAATAAAGTTATAGCCTTACTTGTCCTACATCGATTTCAGGATTGACACTGCGTCCAGTGTCTTCAATTATATCAGCTCTTATGAACTGCCACTCTCCTGTGAGCCCGTCGACTTCCACTTCAGCCACAGCTACTCCGTAAATATGATAAGTCACCAAATCTTTTGCAGTTACCAGATAATGTATTTGCAGATCAATTTGCATTTCATAGGCCTTTTTTATCAATTGTTCCCAAGTCGGATCGTTTAATTCTTTTCTGGCCGGTTCTAATCTTTTTAACAGTTTCTCACAACATCTCCGAATGCCGATTCCGACATTTTGTGAAGTTAAACTACCACCAGTAGGCAAACTGTTAGGAGCTATTATAGTGTCGTTTGGCTTTATTTGAATTTTATCTATCGGTATTTTGAGGAAGTATGCACAAATTTGTGTGGCTCTTGTATTAATGCCTTGTCCCATTTCGACTCCACTGTGCGTAATTGCAACAGTACCATCATCGTTGTAAACGGCCATGTTTATATCGAAATACTGCACTCCAGCTGGGGTCCATCTTAGAAAACTAGGTCTTATGCCCCGTTTCTTCCATCTGTTTTCTGAATTGAACTTGTCGACTGCAGCTTTTCTCTCGTTGTATTTTGAATTGGTTTTTACGGTTTCTACCAGTTCACGCAAGTCGTTATGCTCTGCGTCTAAATTTGCTAGGCGTACTTCGAATGGATCTAGGTTCATTTCGTAAGATATTCTTTCCATAATCAATTCCGCCATAGCTATATGCTCTAAGGTGCCTATATATACCAATATCTTTTTATATTACACTGTTAGCAAGCCTGATTTAATTTATTTTATAAAAGTCAATATTTGAATAGTATTTATTTGGAAAGCAATTAATAATTACGGCATTCTTGGAACCTTTTTATGTAACCGGATTTGCATAGTAATACCGTATAAGTAATTTTGTATAAAAATAAAAACGAGGGACCAATCAAATATTTCCATTCTTGCACAAGATTTTGAGGTGATTAAACTAGTTATAAGATTTTTTACAAATCTAGCAAATACCGAGTTTTTTGCTGACTCTTTACGATATGAGTAATTTTACTAAACCATGATTTTGAATTAGAATATCAGACATATGATACCTGGAGCTCGACACCAAGTGTTAGAAGGTGTGTCTGTTACGGCATTGAAAGATCTAAAATCCCAAGTGTCCATATTGTAACAATTGTTGGCGACGTCAAAACCAAACGCTGTGAACGGCTCGTTCAGTATGTACCCATTATCGCTGTATAGCATGTAATTAAGGTACTGAATCTCTCCTCTTTTATTTACACCGACCTGTCAAAAATAATAAAAAATTTAGATCGAAAAATGTTAGTCCTCCTTAAATATTATGAAACAAATCCTCCGCCGCATTCCTCTTTCTGTCTGGTTGTTTGATCTCAATTCAAATTCAAATTCAAATTATTCTTTATTCAAGTGAACTGTTTACAGTACTTTTGAATCGTCGAATGTTTTAAAGAAGCTACCACTGATTCGGAAGTTTGCTCCTACCGAGGTAAACCAGCAAGAAACTCGGCGGCTATTACAATTTGATGGTTACAAGATAATCGTTACAGCTGGATGCGTAGTTGACTGCAGTTAAGATATGCTACTATCACTCAAATAATCCTCAATAGTATAGAAAGTTTTGTGTAGCAACATCGTTTTGGGATAATTTCTAAACTTGTGTAAAGGCAAGTCTAGATGATGTTAGCGATGGCCTCCTCCTGCGAGGACGTTATGTCGCGGAAGGAGGCGGCAGAGCGTATCCGGGAAGTCGAGTCCTTGGATCCGATCCGCCGCAGGCGACTCGCCGAAGTCCGTCGCATGCCGCCCCCGATGCACACCGTTCGGACCTCCGAGCGGTCCGAACGGGGTTCATCGGAAGCTCGCTGGAGTTAGGTCCCCGAGGATTTTTATATTAATTTATTTTGTATGTATCTGTAAAGTGAGAGTTATAACAGTGAGAAATGAATACCTCGAAATTTGTAGAGCACGGTAGTCTTTTCCCGACTGCTCTCATGTTAGTAGTGAGAGGTTGTATGAATCTACATGGACGGTTGAGCTTGTAGCTGACCAGAGCACACGCTGTCGATACAAGCATGGACCTAGATATTTTATAGCCGTAGCTGCCTCCGAGTCGACGAACGTGAACATCAATTCTACAAGAACATAAAAAAAATTATTACTAACGGTACCGCCGACTTTATTCGCATGATTTTAAATCAAAGTAAGCTCCATCATCCAATATCGTAATCCTTAATGTTGCGAAAGCTTGAATGCACAATACACGCAATCTAGGCATGTTGCAACCAATATAATATAAGACTACGTATACCAAAAACATATTATTTACCTATTTTGATCTACTTTCAACGCTCTATGTATTGCTACTTGCACCGCATCTGTCCACTGTGTCGCCGAATAAACTTTCAAACCTTCTTCTGTTTGATTTGTAACACATACCAAAGTTTCCATACTAAAGTGATATTGTCCATAAATTGTATTTTCGCCTTTAAATACTTTCCTTACATCAGTTCCTCTTCTAATCGGCTCCCTTGTTCTAAATAAAGTTGTTTTAGTGGGGTCTTTTTTAGCGTCTTTCACATCGATAGTCGGTTTTTTCACATTAGTGTAAGTCACGTGAACTAAGGTCGATGCTTTATGAGCGATACTTTGTGATTCCGCTACGATAATACCAAGAGGCTGGTTAAAATATTTAACTTGTCCACTGCATAGCAATTCTTCGTTAGTCGTAATGTAAATACTCGGAGGTGGGGTGAAGCTATTGTCTCCAGGTATGTCAGCCGCTGTATAAAACGTGATAACTCCGTGTTCTTGCTACAATAACACATCTCAAATTTTAGGTACAATCATCCTTAACCCATACAGTGTCGTCGTCGTCAACTTACTCGTATCTTACCAAAGCTCTGGTAGGATCAATCTTCTGTATAGTTCCCAAAGGTACGGTAGTTAGAACAAATTCAGCAAACACTTCTCTTGGTAGTGTTGGTACATCTTCAGTATACATGGATTCGCCCGCACATTGGATCTAAAATTGGATCAAAAATTCTGAATAGGTTTAATCTAATTGAGATTAAATCGAGTGTGAAAATTGGATTTATTCAGAAGAACATAAGCAAACAACGTTAATTATATGCAAGAATTGTGGGATGAATATTATTTGTATTGAATTATCATCAAGTACGTATTGTAACGCACAATAAATATATGCTAGTGGCGGCAGCTATTTGGCACGGCAAGATACATGCCATATCACACATTCACCCAGCAAATCAAGGCATCTAACTATACTAACAAATAATAGCTCAATGGTTGGTAGGAGTCTGGCTCAATGACACCCTACACCGCTATTTATTCTTCTTACTGTCACAAGCTACAAAACACACCAGTTTTTTCAAACATTTTTACTCTTATTAAAAACTCTTGTAATAATATCGATAGTCGATAGTACCCTGCCTGTAAAATGTTGACGGCATTTGTGTTGATTTAGAATGTTCCACTAAGCAACATGGGCTGCTAGTAGTAAAAATGGCGTACCAGTGCTTCAATTTTTGGTAAGGGTTGGTTAAGCGGCCACAATGATGGGTTGGTCTCGAAAATCTGGCGGCCATCTGACACCGGTCGCGCTTCGTTCAACTTGATAGCCCCTGATAGATAGCGTCGGTTTCGTATATTTAATGGACATAGTGCGAGTAGGCCCTGTAAATAATATTTAAATTTAGTGGATTACAATCCTATTTAAATTATAAAATTCAAAAATCAATATTGCTTGTAAAAGCCGAACTGAATATGCTTTTACTAGGAATTTTGGTTCCTCAAATAACAAAGACACTATTAGATACTGTTTTAGAAAAGTAGGTCTACTGACTCTTTTCCAAAATAATATGTAAAAATAAGCTTACATTATTATACATATCGGCCAACAATTCAAAGCTTTCTTATTTATACTACTTAAGATTTAATTACGAAAGTTGGTCTGTCTTTATGTTCTTACGCTTTGATTGCTGATCCACTTGAACAATTTTGAGGACAGTTGATATTTGAAACCTTTGTACCAACCTACCAATAAAAAGCCGTTTTTCCTTTGAAAACTTAAAATAACACATTACATAATCGACTATTTTAATACTTTACTTGATGCAAATAAACAACACGTAACGAGACTGAGGCCGAAAAACGATTCGAAAATGATTTGGATGAAGTACAAGTATAAAAAGCGATAATGCCAGATGTTAACGAATGATAGGAAAGCATGGAAGACAAAAAATATGTTGTGTCGACCACACTTAGAGTGGGAAAAGGAAAGAAGAATAATAAGTTGACTCAAATAAAGTCATGGCTACAGATTTTCATTAAAACAATCTTAAATACTATAGTAAGATTCGTAGTGAGCTCCATTTGAGGATTTTTTTTAACTTTTTGAAAGTCTTGTCCACAGTTATCCGAAAAGTGCAAAATTAAGAGTAAATATTCATTTAACTCCAATCTTTCAAAATTTAGCAATGCATTACTGAGTTTAAACTCATTACGGCATCATGACTCTGCAGCGAGTATTAAGGTTCTAACCTTATAAAATAATCCTAGTGCAGTCTTCCGCAGATACTCTACAGACGGTTCTGGTGGCATTTCAACCACTACTAGTTCGTCATTCAACACTTTCAACGCTCCTTGCAAGGTTTCGTTCGTGAACAAGTTTCTCCCAATCAAATAGTTTTCAGTGCGCCAAGCTCTCCAGAAAGTTGTTGACAGCCCTCCAATGATGATCCTACTTGCCAACACTCTTTGGGCCGAGTCAATTTTATATAAGAAACCCGCGTGGATCCTTGCATGCGCGTTTTGAGCACGTGGCAATATCTAAAATGTACAAACATTAACTATTAATTAATAATTAAAGATACAAGTAAAAAAACTTATAAAAATCAAAGCCTTGTGTTTAAAATTCAGATTTCTTATTGTTTTAAGTCACAAAACTCAAAAAAGTATTTGGATCGATTTTAAATATTTATACAAAATTTATTCGTCTAGCTCTAGTCATTCACAAAAGTAATTTTTTTTTATATTTGTGCTTATATTGCACTCACTCTCGGTTCGGACTTAAATTACCTTATATGTGACCAATACGTGCTCATAATTTAACGGCGGGAAAAGAACATTTACGATCAGTTTTCCCTTCATGTCCTCCTTGAGGAAATCTTGCATGCTTAAAATTTTCCATCTTCCCGGAGCTACCACTGAAATAATAAACATAAGAATCTCTCATCAATTCATATAATTTATAGGACTAACATAATCTATTCAAAATTTCGAATTGCCAGAGTCAGGATTAACGATATATATATTTAATGAATTAAAAATCAGTATCAGTTTATTTAACTCTGCAATCCAACTGCCTGAAAACAGTTTAAACAAACATCGAAAACAACCATAGATTAGTATAATAAATATTAAGAAGTAATTAAACTGTTTAAATGTCGTTGAAAGTTTTTCACTGTAGGTAAAATACCTACAGACTATCAGAGTAACATGTTATAACTTAATTTAACGGGCGAAATCATATGAAACTCCGATAAAGGCAAGAGACATACAAGTCAACAAAGAAAGATAGAAACACATTCATTCATCTTATTATTAGTTTATGTCAAGACATATTCGATATCCAAAAAACATAAGTTATACAAAACCTACGAGATATCTAAGACATAAAAGATATCCGAGGGGAAAGTTTTTTCTGAATAAACCTGTTGCGAATAAATTTCTCATACATACTTATGGTTAATTGCGCTGCCACGGTGTCCAGGAGGAGAAAAATGTCAGATTTAAACTCACGATGTCTATGTTTCAACATCAAATTCCCAGCGACAGTTCCTAGCTAAAACATATTCAATCTATGGTATAAATGGTATAAATCATGATGATTTAAGTTTTTACTCTCTTAAATTTGGATTTTAAGTAACTACGAGAATATACAAAATCGCGGAGTTACGAGATATGAATAGCTTAAAATCGTGTCATGCGGAGTCCCCTTTCCCAGAGGTGGAAGTCCATCAGTGGGGTTTCGGAGCGTGGCTACCCCAACATCAATAAATTTTAAATAAGAAACTTAAATCGATTTATCGAACTTTATACCTCGCTCATTTTCAATTCAACGTCCAACGTTAGGCCCAAACGCTTTGGTTATTTAAGGTATCGCTTAATTTTTAATTGACTACGCAGAGGCACCATAACCATAATACTTAAAATACATGATACATATTTTAATTAACTCACATTTCTAACAGTGACGTGCGCAACAAGGTTTATATGGTCGATCAGCACTCGAAGGTAACTAAAATATTCATTTTCAGCAACCGTTGAGAATATATCCAGGACTTCTGTAAGAGTGTGGCCGGCGCCGAGGACAAAATTCTGATCTATATGATGAACTTTCAACTCCGATATACTGCTGATGTCTATAAGGAGCCTGGGATACTCCAGTATTGGGTATACACCTAAAAAGTAAAAGTAAATACCACGTTTATTTGCCAGTGACCAAAGACCCATTTCTATATATGAAGTAACTAAAGTAAAGGAACTGATGATGCCCAAGATATCGGGCGAGAACCTAAATTCGGTTTCCTTCAAGGGATTACTGATGTTGACGTTACGAGTAGCGGAATCATTGCAATTTTACCGATCAATCAGATTTTTGTGTTGGAGATATTTGCAGGGTTGGACAGTGACTAACGCTTTAACTGTTTATTCCATTCCAGTTTATTTCAGCACTGAGGTTCACGCCGACGAAGTAGCGGTCAAAACTAAATATAGCGGCTTGGGCTGTTCTCATCCCATTATAGCCTATTTGTAAATTTACTCCAACAAAATATAATAATGGCTTAGATGGCAAACTACTTAACCACTTAAGAATAAAATGTATACAACTATGACTGAGCACTGTCCAAAAAAGGGACAAATGCTACCGAATTATATTAATTTTACTCTTTTAAGTTTTTATTGTGGGACTAAAATAATTGTAGTCTGCTATTTATTTCCTTAATAATTAGTATTGTAGATATATTCACACTTTATATGTTAGTCTTAGCTGAGCATAACTACATTTTGTACTTATTACATTTCTCGGAAGAGCTAAACGCGATTCGTGATCTTGGTTTTTTGTTTAATACTAACATGACATTTGGAATTATATATAGCGATATTTCTAAACTGACGGAAGTTGATATTAGGCACGCTAAGGCATTAAAAAGTCCTGAATGGAGATTATAATTTAATACATACGTTAAAAGTACCTTAGAATATCGCAGTGTCGTTTAGTTGCCTCTATATATAATATACTACTACTATTACTATATATATACACTATACATCAATTACGTTAAGAACATCATCATCATTCGTATGAGGTATGCTAAAATTCATTTTCCAATATTATTTATTATTTTTAGTATTAATGTAACTAATGATCTTTTTTGTTAACTCTAACTCATTACGTCAAAATTTGACGATCTGGTTGGATTTGGTATTTCTGAAGCAAAAAGCCATACAAATATACAAACCAATTTAAATACCTTTGCCTGTGTTTCCAGCAACAAGCATGTAAGATTGAACGCCTTTCTCTTGCCATATCACAAATATATCTGTTAATAAATACACTCTGTACCAATCTCTATCATCACATAGTCGAATATGGACAACTCTGCTCACAGCTTCATCGCGGGAGATCAAGCACCAATCGTCTTCATCACAATCGCTTTTGGCGCAAGCCTTCCCTGACTTGCTACATATTTTTAGATCTTCAATATCCGGTAAGCTCAGTGGATTGGGAGCATCTGAAGCAAATTTCTTGAAAGCATCGAGGATCGATCTGTACCCAGTACACCTACAAACATTACTGGCTAAGGATTTCTCCGTTTCAAGCATTGTTAGCTTTTTGGATTTCATCAGACTGTGAAATTTAAAAATACACTTTTATTAAAAAAATGATCACATATACAATATGATAAAAGGAAATTGGTCAAAATTCTGGTTCATTATCAAGAATCTTCAATTTATAAGATCTTCAAAATGAATACAAATAACCACTTAAATTAATACGACCTTCTAATGTGTGTTTAAATTTGTTATACTTTTATCCATAAGAAAAGCAAAAGTTAAGTCTATCACAAAAGTAATGACAGAATTATTAAGTTATTTGCTAACCCGAAGACAATTACGCAGTACAAAGTAAGTAGTAACTAAGTAAATAAGTAACTAAGTAGAGGTCTCCCTCTTTGCTCAAGGGTCATAGCCATAATTGCCGAGCATTCACTCGGCAATTATGGCTTTGGATCTAGGCCTAATCTTGCCCAGACCTTTGGGTGTGATCTGGGTGTTGAATCTGTGAAAAAGCTTCTAGACCACTAGGTCTATGGGTGTGTAGGTTCCAGTAGCGTAGAAAAAAGCCCGTGATAAATTGTAAATACAAATTTGGCTCAGAATTTAAAAAATCCTATTATCATTAATTATATAATTTATTATTATATAATAATTTATTATTTATTATTATTTAATTATAATATTAATATTATATTTTAGTCATGTAGTATTATCTAGTTGTATATATTGTCTGGGGTTTTGAACAGTATAGTACCTGTACATATTCATGACGAACCCTGGCGAACAGTACCCACACTGGGTGCCGTTGGTTGCTGCGAGGGTTGTCTGCAGGGGATGGTAACCTTCCAATCGGTTCCCAATCTTCTCGATTGTCTCTATATCCCAGTCCTGACACGATGTTATCGAGACCAGGCACTGAAAATGTACACAATCTTGTCACGGAAGTTAATCCTACGTCTCTACTCTCGTCGATAAATACTCCCAGATGTTCTAACCTCTAAGCCAGACGTAGATTTTAAAAATAATAGATGAAGATTACAGCACGGTATTTCAATATTCATACATAGAAGTAAGGTTTTATTTACCACCACTTATAAAATACGTAGTTCCCAAAGACAAAAACGCCCAATTTCACATCGACTTTAGTGTTTGTTTGTTTTTTGCTATTCCCGAAGCAGAAAGGGATTCTTACATTATTTTTGTTAACCCAGTATATAAGCTTTAACTGGATGACGTCGATTAATATTTATTTAGTTGTGTACCGCAGCGTCATTATATCGGATATAATGACGGTATGCCGTAGTTTGATTGCAGGTGGAGATGTATTTATACGCATACGCATTTATAGCACGTGTTGCACGTTATCGTATTTATTGGCGACTGCGTAACAAATTACAAATTACTACTGTTACTGATATCCGATATAATGACGCTGCGGTACAAGTTAATTTGCCGTCACAGCGTATACAAAGTCAAGGAGGTCAAGTTGAGATGTTATTGACAGAATTTGAGATGTTTTTGGTTTTATTACTTACCGAGTTGACGCCCTGGGGAGTTGCTCCATTGCATTTTGCAGCACTTACTATACAGGCTCCACAACCTCCTTCTAAACACATGTACTTCGTACCCCTTAGGTTTAATGTATGGCGAAGGTATTCCAGCAGGGTGGTGGTAGAACTGACCTCAGAACCAACTATGAATAAGGTGAAAATTAGTTTTATTGTTACTGCGATTACTGCCTGAGCAGATAATTAGTTGCGATGCGGTAACCGCACTGTTATGTTATTACTATTTTTTAATTCTGTTTCTACTAATGATACTTTTGAGAAAACACCTTTCACAAAAGTTTACTTTGAAATAAAAATATTTTGTTTTTGAATTTATTTCTTCTTATTAGTATTAATATAATCAAAGAATTTAAATATATACAATACAAGTCAAAATAGAAAATAGCAGTATTATTTAATAATAGTTTGGAGTTTAATTAATTTATTTCTTATTCTAGTGATATATATTTTAAAGTAGGTCTATCTGTCTGTCCGCTATACTTTCATCGCTTACTCTGTGTGGCTTTGCAAATTCAACTAACACGCGTTGGTAGCGATGCGGCATTATCGCTACAAAAAGTCGCTGTGGGCAAGGGGCCCTATATACTGAGCCAATAAATATGTCTTTTTTTAATTACAACTTCTATACTTATTATAAAACAAAGTCTCCAAAGCTGTCTGTCTGCATTTAACTAAACGACGGTTTTTATTAAAAGATAGCGCAATTCTTCCGGAGGGTTAACGTTAATAGTGCATTACTGTTTTATATCAATTGTGTTTAAGAGGTTGAGTAGTTTTAAAAAAACTCTACTGGGAGCTACAGTCGCGTGTGGCGCTTAAACCAACAGAAAGACACTAAAGTGATGGACTAGAAAATTGTAGATCTACAAAAATACTACTTAAAAGTCCGCGAGAGCATATCTCTATCTATTATGGTTAACTTGCAATAACTTCTTTTATGTTCATTATTAACTAAGAATGTTTTAACACAAGTTGACGCGAACGAAGTCGCCGGTTCCTCTAGTTTATTTGATGCAGAAAATGGCAGCAAACATGTAGTGAGAGGTTTTAAGCAAAGTGCCTTGTGATTAAGTGAAATTTTTAAAAGTGAAATGTAGCATATGTAAGAGATTGTAGTAATAAAAATCAACCTCCTTTTTATCGTTTTGGGTCTGTATGTATAATAATATCGTAAAGGCGATTAAAGTAGGTTGACCCGCTGTGTGGTATCCGGCTGAGTAGAATAGACCAACCTCATTTCTTATCAAAGTGTCGTAAAGTCGTAAAATAACTAGCCAAATCATTTAACATGTTTGAAGTGCCGATCCCACTTATAGGGGGATAAGGACAAGACAATGATGACTGATGATGACTTTAGTCATTTTATTACTGCTGCCAAGCCGTTATATTCTTAAGCTTCTTAAAGGAGCAATCCCGCCTTTTGTAAAAAAATTATATATAAACTTCACCCCTGAGTTCGATGCGTCAACACAACAACTTAAAATACCCTCAATTATCTAAATTTTTTTCTATTCCTGTATGATAAACAAGGATTTTTCCTATGTGTCGGTCTGAAATATAAACTTCAATCGTACCAAATTTTATCATAATCGGCCAAGCGAATTTACCGTGACAGCGTAACAGACAATTAAAAAAAAACGCATTCATAATATTAGTACCTATGCATATGTTATTTGTAATATAGAGTTAAATAATAAAAAAATAGCATAAATTTAAATAAATTCAGAAATTATCTTGAAGGATTAATTCTAAGAAATTGTTAGTTTTAGGAATCCAAAGTTTCTTTGAATGGAATGAATTTAAATAATATATCGTGGCTAGTTTAAATTGGCTGTGGGGTATCCGGTTGAGTAGAATAGACCACCCTTACTTCATACTGAGGTGTCGTAAAAGGCAAGTAAGGTAAGTCGACCCGCCATATGGTATCCGGATGAGTAGAATAGACCACCCCCATTACTTACCGAGGTGTCGTAAAATACGATTAAGATAAGTTGATGTCAGGCAGGCGGCCGGTCGTAAAATACGTAAACAAATCATGTGACAACATGCTTGCCTTGCTTGTGCTAACATGTTGTGCCTGACATCAACTTACCTTAGTCGCCTTTTACGTAACCTCGGAAAGAAATGAGGTTAGTCTATTCTACTCAGCCGGATACCACACGGCGGGTCGACTTACTTTAATCGCCATTTACGACATCTCGGTAAGAAATGAGGGTAGTCCTATTCTATTCAGCCGGATATCACACGGCGGATTCGTTTGATTAAAAGCATCCAAAGCAATTTGCATTCAGGCACTTACCTATTAGTTAATAATGCATTAAGAATAAAAAGTATTTTCCAGAATATTAAACGTTTAACCAAATTACACCTCGATATTTATTATTATGCCCGAAAAGTCAAGTAATTACTAAAATTGTTTTAATTATTAATTACTCTAAATAAACCCTAATAGCAGGGCCTATTAATATTCAGTACCTGGTTGACCCAGCCTTGCTCGGTAATTTTTTCAAAATAAAAAAGAAAATTCAAAAAAAAGAAAAAATAATAGGGCAGGTGGGGTTCGATCCTAGATATTTTTATTTATCGCGACCGCCCGTTCCCCGAATAAGCTACGCTGATTTGACAGTTAATGACAAAAATTCAATTCAATATAAATTTTAGTATTTTTAATGCCCAAAAACAGGGATAAAACGTTTTTTTTTTTTAATTAAAACCTACCTAGATCGATTTTTTTTTCCCATAACCCCCTACATGCTGAATTTCAGGAAAATCGTTGGAGCCGTTCCCGAGATTCCGAAAATATATATATACATACAAGATTAACTCATTTAAATATTAAGGATAAGGTGTAAATAAATAAAAATTACGCGTGAGAAACCGCGGAATATTACTAGTATAAGATATTTTCTTGGATTATATGGTATGTTTTGCTGTTCAAGATCCGAATAAATGAATAATTCTCAAAACTATACACCTGTATTATACATTTGACAATAATTTATTAAGGCATAATATTATTCTTATAATCCGCTCTAATCGTGAATAGCATCGCATATATACACTATTATTATATAATGGTACTACAGCCTACTTCTATGAATAATGAAACAGATAACAGATTATAAAATAAGTACATACCGGAATAGTTAGCGCCATTTATTTTGAAAGCAACTCTATCCATGACTGTAACACAGAAATGAAACATACACACTGAGGCGAGTGGTATTTAAAAAATGCAATTCGACATCTCAACAAAAAAACGCCCCAAGAAATGATTTTAACTAGTCGACTCCGACTGCGTTAGTGATTGTATGTAACATTCACTTGCAGCAAAAATATAAAACTAGTCATATCGCTTAGTTAATTAGTTAGTAATTAGGCGTTACTTTGCGGAGATCCATAATACAAAAGTAATAATAAAATTATTTTGCTATAATATGCGATGAAGTAAAATAGAAAATATATAAATATAAATATATGGGACACTTACACACACGGTCATCCGTCCCCAAAGTAAGTAACTTAATACTTGTGTTATGGTAGACAGACAACTGGTGAATATATACTTATATATTTTTTAAATACATACTTAAATACAAATATACACCCAGGCTCAAAGACCAACAAATTCATTTATAGAAAATGTTGGCCCTCGGCGGGAATCGAACCCGCGACCCGCGGCGCTGAAGGCAGGGTCACTACCCACTGCGCCAACGAGCCAGTCATATAATACTAAATGTAGTGGACAATCCGTTTTCATACCTGATACATGCAGGATTCGTACAAACATGCACAAACCTCTACCACCGCCACCACAATACATAAGCACTACATACTTTCACTATCACAAACTTCAACTTTATCCTTATTTCAAAGCTATCTATGACATTGAAGCTGTGGTGGCCCAGTGGTAGCACCGCGCGACTCTTTCGAGGAGGTCACGGGTTCAAATCCGGGCAGACACCAATGAGTTTTCCTATTAAAACTTATGTGTCTAATTGATAATTGCAATTTATCACACGCTTTTCGGTGAAGGAAAACATCGTGAGGAAACCTGCATATCTCTAGAGAAATCTGGGTATATGTGTAACCTAGCAATCCGCATTGGAGCAGCGTGGTAGGTCTTAGCTCCAATCCTTCTCTTCAAAAACGGAGAGAAGAAGCCTATTCCCAGCAGTGGGATAATAACAGGCCGTTACTTACTTTACTTATTTGAACGAACAGTTTATCGACTCGGGTTACCAGTTGTTTTAACTATTTAGTTTTTGTTTATTTCACTGCTATGGCTATTGTAGAGCAGTATTATGATTGTAAGCCCCAATATATGAGGTCCTAGGTTCAATGTTTCAGTAGGGTCTTAAAAAAATTATCAACTTTTTTTTCTGAAAATTGTTTCAGAAAAAAAATTGTGAAAATTCACTTTACTTTCTTTTACTACTATGACATTACTATAAGAACTATTTAAAAAGCTAGTGTTTTCTTGTTCTTCTATGTTATGGGTATATTTAACATTCACGATTTTATAGGCTCTGCGCTACTCTTTATTGCAATTTGCCAAAAAACTTTTTGGAATTCGGTCACTTTAATATTAAGCGTGATAGCTCAGCGGTGTAACTGCGATATTCTCTAGAGGCTCACAGATTCGAACCCCATGCAGGCATCGATCACTGTTTCACTTAAAACTTTCACTTAAAAAAGTTTACTTGCAATTTGGGTTACAAATTACTAGTAAACTTGTTAACGCCTCCAGCTAAGCTAAATGCTTGTGTTAGGAGTGGGTTCACGTCAAGAGTATAATTCAAATTCAAATTCAAAATATTCTTTATTCAAACAAACTTGTAAACAAGTGCTTTTGAATCGTCAACTCTACTGCTGGTTCGGAAAGCTGTTCCTACCGAGAAGAGCCAGCAAGAAACTCAGCGGTTGCTCTTTTAAAAATATAATTCTTAATACTATTTACATTAAGTCGTTACTGTCTTGTACAGGTACAAAGAGAGCTATATCCACACATTCTTATCTTCTAAGTAATCTTTAAGAGTATAGTAGGCTTTCTGTATCAGCCTCTTAGTAATGACCGGGATTCGAACCCACGACCTCTCGATCACACGTCTATTACCCTTACCATAACACTATCGCCGCTTATGGGTCTAGTTGATCTTTATCACACGCTTTCCGGTGAAGGAAGACATCGTTAGGAAATTTGCATATCTCTAGAGAATTCTGAGATATCTATTCTATTCAGCCGGATACTATTTCAGACTGTAATTATACTTTTTATAAACACAATTTCCGATACTGTTTTATCGTAATAATAATTATAATTCAAAAAGGCATTAAAAAACACCGAATTGTTTTGACAACAAGATGTTATCAAATCATGATGCTGTGTTTTGTTTTTTATTAGTTAAATTTATCTTACTAAATAACAAATGTTTTAAAGCTCACTTTTTGTTAAATATTTTAACTTATTTTTAGATATTTTAAAATATTGGAAACAAGACCTTGTAACTCAGGAGTGGCAAACATTTTCTTACAATAATTTACATAAAGAAATTGAAATAAAACTGTATTTGCCAAAGTAATTTAATTAATTAAACATTTTATCATCATTTTCCTGACCTTAATGGGATAAGAGCAGGAGAAAAAAAATTTAATTAAAATTTCTTTTAAATTATAAAATAAACAAATGTCGTAATGCCTCTAGTACCACAAACAATATAACGAACAACTATGGAACTTTTTGCTTTCTCTTCTTTATAAAAAATTTAAAAAAAACCATAGTTATAAATTACTTAAAAGATAAATACGTACATAATGTTGTATAATAATTTGTTGCGAATGGGTTAAAATATTCCAAAAAATACACACTCTATCGTTATAATTATTCATTAATTTCACTTCCAAATTACGCATTACATTTTAAATTTATGTATGAGTAGAAAAGACCACCCTTTTATAATCAATTTTTTAACACCTTATTACATTTTTATTAAGGATCCCTAATTGTTTTGAAAATGTAATATAGCCTATGTTGCTCAGTAAAGATGCAGCTTCCCAATGGTGAAAGAAGTTTTAAAATTGGTCTAGTAGTTTTTGTGTGAAAACATTACAAACAATACAAATATTTCCTTTTTATAATATTAGTATAAACAGACAGACAGAAATGAATACTTTGCTATGTAATACGTAAGGGTATTTGCTATAGTATTCTATAAAAATGCTTGGATTTGAACATCCTTTTAGTTTCAGTCAAGACAGCGGTTAATATGTAAATTTAAAATGTTTAGAAGATTGACCGCCGAGTTTCTTTCTGGTTCTTCTCGGTAAGGGCAACATTCCGAAGCGGTTGTAGCTCCATTAATTATTGATCCTTGACGATACCTCAAGTGTTTGTAAAAAGCTTACTTGAATAAAGAATAATTATAAATGTTAACTACTACATTTCAATGGTACATAACATTAAATTTTCTAAAGACATTTGGTTTTGTGAGCTATTTATTAATCTAAAACCATTATAAAAACCAAGTTTTTCGTTACATTACTTCGTTTTATGACGGGTTTTCCTTATCCAGTTAGTTTACAACCCAACCTACATATAACACTGAACAGTTGCCTAACCTGCAATTATGTGTTTCAAATCGCATAATTGTAGTAATGTGTAGGATATTGAAAAATTTGCTAACACTTATTATAGCCGCGACTTTGCGTTAACTTTAGTTTGACATTGCTGTCAATTTTAAAATTTTAAGTTTAAAAACACTATTAAAGAAAGGTTGATAAAAAAAGCCTACTATACTTTTGAGGATTATTTGGACGATAAGAATGCGTGGATATAGCTACTGTCCGACCCTGTACAAGATAGTAATGACTTAATGTAACTAGTTATGTTTTAAAGAGCAACCGCCGAGTTTCTTGCTGGCTCTTCTCGGTAGAAACAGCTTTCCGAACCAGCAGTAGAATTGACGATTCAAAAGTAACTTGTTTACAAGTTTATTTGAATAAAGAAAATTTTGAATTTGAATTTGCATTTGGTAGTTTAAATCCAAAATTTTCATTACTTTATAAGAAAATTTAATACTATTATTATCTATACTAATATATAAAGCTGAAGAGTTTGTTTATTTTTTTAACGCACTAATCTCAGGAACTACTGGATCGATTAAAAAAATTATTTCAGTGTAAGATAGTCCATTAACCGAGGAAGACTACATATAAAACATCACGCTAAGATGAATAGGAGAGGAGCAGCAATAAATATTATAATAATGGCAAAATTTAAAGCTTTCGTTGCGTGCACTATTTAAATGGTGAAAGTTATTCAAAAATCTCTTATAATTAACTCATAATAACTATTTCTATGTTTAAAATTACTTTTGCAGAGCTAGTGTTTAATATTTAGTAATTGCATGCGATCCTTCATTGAATATTGTTTCCGCAGGATTTGAAAATTAGTATCAGCAACAACATTTATGCCAGCCAGGGCGTAACGCTAAACATCGCAATATATTACTTAAGTATTTTGAAGATTCATCATCTTCCTGCCCCTATCCCACTCTAAGTGGGGTGGGGTGCCGACTTTAGTTTACTACCTAAGCCTATCACTACATAGTATAAAACAAAGTCGCCTTCCCTGTCTGTCCCTATGTCCCCTATATCCCTGTATCCCTGTCATCATCATCTTCCTGCTCTTATCCCACTCTAAATGGGGTCGGCACAACATGTTATAAACATGATGTCACATGATTTGGCTGCTTATCTACGACCGGCCGCCTGCCTGACGTCAACTTACCTCTATCGTATTTTACGACACCTCGGTAAGATAGAGGGTGGTCTATTCTACTAAACCAGATACCACACGGTGGGTCAACTTACCTTAGTCGCCTTTTACGACACCTCGGCAAGAAATCAGGTTGGTCTATTCTATTCAGCCGGGTACCACACGGTGGGTCAACCTAACTTAGTCTCCTTTTACGACACCTCGGTAAGAAATGAGGTTGGTCTATTCTACTCAGCCGGATACCCACGGAGTCGCGCGCTAAGCCTCGTGAGCGCTAGTCACGCACAAACGCCGCGGCCGCCCTTATAAGTGATGAAAAATCTGTAAAAGTGGAATAAACTCAGTTTTATAACAAGTGTCATATATCGGCGTGTAGATAATTAAATTCTCTACACAACGGTGCAATCTTCGTTATAATCGGACAATAATTCACGAATTTACACATCAAAAACAAAACAAATACTTCCCGGCCGAATCTCAGACAAACCCGCGTGCGGCGCGAGATTTTTAGTGAATACTTTTAAAACCTGGAATGCAGAGAGGTGCCCAATAAAACAAAGTATATGTGCAAAAAGTTTCGGATTTTTAAACCCTAAAACAAAACTATTATGAGTGTTTTTCTTTAAAAAATTTTTCACGATCAAACAGTTTGGACTAAAAATTAACTCCAAAATTAACTTTTTCAAAATTTTGTAATTATCACAGGGTTGCGCTTAATGAGGCGAACCCGAATCAGGCTTCACCTGATTTTTAGCTTCGAAAACCTAAAAGTTAGCAGTGTTTTAAATTTGTGAAATAGTTTGTAAACAAACTTTGAGAGGGTGAATTACACCCCTTTTCCCACTGTTGAGCACCATGCTTGACTTTTTTGGAAAGGTCAGAGCTGGTTCTCTCTATTCCTGTGCGCAGAGACCATCTAAAAATAAGGCTCACTAAAGAACAGGGAAAAAGGATCATTGCGGGCCGAGGTGGTACAGTGCTGTAATCAAACCGCCTACCTAATATATTGCACTATCGAGAGTATTTTCATTTACATCGGACAGATTAATTGTTTTTGTTTTTTTTGTTTTTGTTTTTGTTTCCTTTGATATTTAATATTAAATAATTCTAAATTATGTATAAAATTCCATACTTAGTAAGTATACTACAATAAATTTAATACAGCGCCACCTAACGACAAAGTCAAGCTTTGCATCAAAACCGGACTTGTAATTATTGCATATAGATCAGACGACACTTTACTTCATTTTATAAATTTGTATTTATTTACTTAAAGATCTAATTCGCATTGTTCGATTAACAAGTTATTATTGTGAGCAATAAGGGCGTAGCATTGCAACTAAGTGGACACGGGACTCACCGCGCGGCTCTGCACTCACATATACACATAAATACAACTACACAACATGTCGAGTACAGGGGACTCTTCGGGGGGATTTAGCCGCACACCTTCACCAGAACAACTGAGAGCGTCGCAGCTGTCCTCGTATACCCGGGAGGGGCTCGCGTGCGATATTGCCAGCCTCGGAAAAGAGACCCTTCGGGATCTCTTTTCTGAGGTTGACAGCCACCTCCAAATATTATGCGCCTCTATAGACGACCCTGCCAGGCTTGGCCGCTTCCGGCGCGCGGGCGTGCGCGATACTACCCTGCAACTCAGGAAGTACGCTGCGACCGTGCGTCGGCAACTTGAAGACTATCTGGCTAATTGTCCACCGGGGTCTCCGCCTCCTCGCGTACAGGCTGAGGCGGGCGGCAGCCCCACGGCCAGCAGGCCCAGGCCTATGATGGAGTCGGTGGTCCAAGAGAGGCTCGAGAGGGCACGGGACTTTGGCCGGGATATGGGGAAGAAGACGGACGCGATTGTGAAGACCATCACGTCCGGTAAGTCGGTAACGCGCCCGGCCAAGGAGGACGTTATCGACCAAGCTCGCGCCATAAGGGGGCTCGCTGAGAAATATACTCAGGAATTAATCACTGAGCTCAGTGATCAGGTCGTACTCGGCGAGTGGGGTACCCGTGAGGGGACCCGGGCGGGGCCGGCGCGTGAGGTGCCGACGCTCATAGCGAAAGCTGATGCGGCAACCAATACGGAACCGGACCCGCACGGACCTCCTCACGAAGAAATAATGGCGCGAGTCCGGGGGGAGACTCGAGGTCCTGGAGACCGTTCGACGAGCCTCAAGTCTCCACCCGGGGCACACGGGGTGATAAAGACAGGGGTGACCACACACCGGCTTGAGCCGGTGGTGGCCTCCTCCTCCCCTATTAAAGAGACTTTCCTGGCCGGCACACACACACACACGGAACACTCGCACATATACACTACAGAGGGCATACAAAACATAGCGCGGGAGCAATTGGACGAGCTTAAACGGGCTCTGGTGGAATGCGTCGGCGAGAGTGTGCGCAGGGAGATGGGTGAGGTGAAATGCGCCGTGGCGACCGAGGTGGCCACGGCGCGGCCCACCTATGCCACGGCAACCGCGCGTTCCCTCAATCAGACGGGGACCAGCACGCTCTCGGGAGCGCAACCAAAGGAGCCCAAGATCTCGGACCCGAGGTGGCCGGTAGCCCGCATCAAACCCAGACCCGCTATCATACTGGGATCGAGTGAGCCTGGTAAGACCAGGGAGGATGTCCTGGCGGCATTCCGGAAAACGTGCAGCTTCCGAGACCGCCCCTATGGGCCCGAGGATGTGGAGTTCATCTCTAACAATAAAGTAAGAGTTGAATTCCTAACCCTCGAGCAGCGGGATGATGCGTTGGCCATGGCCCGCGGAGCTGAAGGACTTAGAGTCCAACCGGCGCGCAGGCCGTGGCCAATGCTTATCCTGAAGGGGGTCTCGAAAATCATACCGCATCAGGAGCTGCCGGACATCATCACCCGGCAGAATCCAGATCTGGGGTCTGGAGCAGGGGGTAATTCAAACGTGCTAAAATTCAAGTTCTTGAGGAAAAATAAAAACCCTGAGCTATACAACATTGTTTACGAGGCGGAACCAACCTTCTGGAGATCTGCGATGGAGCGCGAGCGCCTCAACGTAGACCACCAGAGGGTTTTCGTTCAATACTTTTCGCCTGTCCTGCAGTGCTACGCCTGCCTGAAATTCGGGCACACGCAGCGGCACTGCAGGGCGGACCCTGCAGCCAGACCCTGTTGGTACTGCAGCAAACCAGGCCACAAGGCGGAGGGCTGCCCAGACAAGGCTGGACAAAAGAGGCCCACGTGCTACAACTGCACTAATGCCACCAACTATGTCATCGCCAAACATCACGAGGCGATGTCCGACGCGTGCTTCGCGCTAAAGGATATGAAGAGATACATCGAGAGCCGAATTGACTACGGGTTCGACTGCGGGTTCTAGGCGCGCTCCAGACGATTCTGGACATCGACTGGATCGGGCCTGGGTCCGGCGGCCGAGCTCGAGTTGCCTCGAAGTGCCTCTTCGTCCTGTGACTGGACAGCAGTACAGTGTAGCCCTCTACTCACCAACACACACAACACAACATAACCGGGGCACATACACATACTATTGGGATGAACAGCCGTAGCGTTGAGAGCCAACAAATTAAAATAGGATAATACATAAACATCAGCGGCGCTGGTTATGATGTAAATAATCACATGTAAATATTCACTTACTTTCTTTTCCATTTTTTTGTTTTCTTTTTCTCTCTATAATAAGTGTGTTAGTATATAAGAATTAATGTATATAAGCAGATTATCTAGGTAGTATTAGAGATGTACACTGGAGGGGGGATGAACCGAGAGGGGAGAGATCCCAGGTTTTAATTAGAGGGTACAAAAAATAAACGGGCTAGTCCCAATGTAAATAAACAAGTAATGAGAGATTAACAGATCTTAAATTAGTGAAGTACATTTCTTTCTTTTTGTAAGTCTTCTCTTATGTGTATGTCTCTATAGCACTCGTTAGTATTAAGTTTTTCTTTTCTTTTTATAATAAGATGTGTGTTAGTATATAAGAATTAATGTATATAAGTAGATTATAGGTAGCATTAGAGATGTACATAGGAGGAGGGATAGAGCGAGAGGGGACAGATCTCAAATTTTAATTAGAGGGCGCAAATAATAAACGGGCTAGTCCCAATGTAAATAAATAAGCAAAGTGAGTTCAACAGATTTTAAATCAGTGAACTATATTTCTTTCTTTTTTGTAAGTCTTTTCTTCTGTGTATGTCTCTTTAGCACTAGTTAGTTTTAAGTTCATTTTTGTTAGTGATTAAGCATTAGTTAAGATCATTTCCATTCATCCCCTATCCCATCTGCGATAAATAGCTTCCCTATCCCTAAGCACAGGCGGGGCGGCGGTGGACGTATCCAATAGCGGAAGCCGTCACCCCTGACCTGTAGCGAGTTTGGCCACAACGTTCGGCGTTTCTCGCCAGTGGTTTAAAAAAACACCATCAGAGAACCACTGAAAATAGGAAAAAAAAAAAAAAAAAAAAAAAAAAAAAAAAAAAAAAAAAAAAAAAAAAAAAAAAAAAAAAAAAAAAAAGCCGGATACCCACGGCGGGTCGAATTACCTTAGTCGCCCTTTACGACACCTCGGTAAGAAATGAGGGTGGTACTATTCTATTCAGCCGGATACCACACGGCGGGTCGACTTAACATAGTCGCCTTTTACGACACCTCGGTAAGAAATGAGGTTGGTCTATTCTACTCAGCCGGATACCACACGGCGGGTCGACTTACCTTAGTCGCCCTTTACGACACCTAGGTAAGAAATGAGGGTGGTACTATTCTATTCAGCCGGATACGTTTTATATGATGAACATATTTGCGAATTTGGAGTGACAGAAGCTACTATTTATTGCAAGACTATAGTCAATACGAACGAAGTTGCGTGTAAAAGCTAGTTAACTATATAAGTAAGTAGTAGTAAGTAAGTACCGGCCTGTTACTATCCCACTGCTGGGCATAGGCCTCTTCTCTCCGTTTTTTTTTTTTTTTTTGGAGAGAAGGATTAGAGCTAAGACCTACCACGCTGCTCCAATGCGGATTGGTAGGTTACACATATCCCCAGAATTCTCTAGAGATATGCAGGTTTCCTCACGATGTTTTCCTTCACCGAAAAGCGTGTGATAAATTGCAATTATCAATTAGACACATAAGTTTTACTAGAAAACTCATTGGTGCCTGCCCGGGGTTTGAACCCTAGACCTCCTTGAGAGAGGCGCACGGTGATACCGCTGGGCTACCACAATAATATATAAGATATATTATTATATAATAACTATATAAGATAAAATATTATCTAAACGATCGTAGATTAAACTTGAATATAGAATAAAACTTAGATTTTCTAAGAAACGCGTATTGTAGCAAAATAATTTTATCATAACTTTGATCTTTGAGTCACGGACAACTTGCTTAGATGTAAATACGATGAATGCAAAATGTTTATTTTTTATTTATTTATAAAAAATTTTCAACAATAAAATAGAATTAAGCAAAACAGAGAAACAAAATAGAGATTTCTAAAATTAATGACGTGCATAGGCGGCGTTATTGCTATGAGCAATCTCTTACAGGCAACCTTTATAGAGTAGTTATTAACGTGGGACGGTGCATAAATAATATTAGTATACCTACCTTCATATACTAAATACAAATCGGAAAATGAATTAATCTTGTATGTACATATATATAGGTATATGTATGTATGTATATATGTATATATATGTGTGTGGGTGTGTGTGTGTGTGTGTGTGTGTATATTTTTGGAATCTCGGAAACGGCTCCAACGATTTTCCTGAAATTCACCATGCAGAAGGTTGTGATGGGGAAAAATCGTAGAAAAATTTGGAAAAAACTATCGAATATATTACAGATTTAAAATGCCGCGAGAAGGACGCACATCGCCCTATAGCAATTTGAATTTAGCAGCGATCGGACGCGTTTGTTTTTTTATATGGCCAAATATAATATGTCGCTCTTTCAAGAGTAACCTCTAAAGAAAACATGTTGGTATTGTGTAATGACAAGAAAGCTGTGAATGTTGTAAATAAAGACATTCTGTAATTAATTGTAAAAATAAAATACATAGGGAAAAATGTAAAAAGTAAATAAGTAAAAATGTATTTGAATTTAGATATTTCAAAGATAGCAGAAAATCTTCATGGTATAGGGAAAGGGGAATTGTTTTACTCCAAATTTAACACGTGCGGGGCACGGGCAGTAATGAATGAATCAAAACTACTGGAACGATTTTAATCATTTTGTTCACTGAGTGACATGGGCTATATATTTTACACCCGTGAGAAGCCGGAGCGAGCCGCTAGTATATAAATAAGATAAACATAATACGCTTAATGGCGAACAAGTTTAGTTCTTTGTTAGGTTTCTCTTCTAAACTGTTTAAAAATTCTAGACTTTCTTATATTAATAATGCTGAATCATTTCTTTAAATTAAAAGCCTTGTAATACCTGACCGCGATGCTATAACGGTAAGCCGCTACTTAGAAATCATTTAAGTCAAGTGTTAGAAAGTTTAGAAGGCTAATTTGTACTATATTATACAATATTATAAACAAACATACGTTTTTGGCTACTGCTTTGCGCCTTGCAAAAGTACGTACGTACATAATTAAAAAGTTAAAAAAGCATAAGTAAGTAACGGCCTGTTACTATTCCACTGCTGGGCATAGGCCTCTTCTCTCCGTTTTTTTTTTTGGAGAGAAGGATTGGAGCTAAGACCTACCACGCTGCTCCAATGCGGATTGGTAGGTTATACATATCCCCAGAATTCTCTAGAGATATGCAGGTTTCCTCACGATGTTTTCCTTCACCGAAAAGCGTGTGATAAATTGCAATTATCAATTAGACACATAAGTTTTACTATAAAACTCATTGGTGTCTGCCCGGGGTTTGAACCCTAGACCTCCTCGAAAGAGGCGCACGGTGATACCGCTGGGCTACCACAGCTTTTAAAAAAAAGCATAAATATATTGCAAATAAAAGATCCTTGATCCTGGTATTTCCACTTCTTTAGTACGCCCTTTCTCCACTGAGCTATCGGAACTTTACAAATGACACCTAAAATATCATTTTGATTCTACAGTTAAGCATTATTTCAATGCACGAAAACAGAGATAAAACGACATTTCTTTAAAAAGAAACCATGAGTTCAGAATTCGGAATTCACGAAAACACACGGAAAAAATATATATATATATACAAGATTCACTCATTTAAATATTAGAGATAATAAAATTCCGCAATTTAGCTTTGCCATTACAGCAGTTTAAAAACACTGTTAAAAGAGGCTGATACAGAAAGCATACTATACTGTTGAGGATTATATATGTGATAAGGATGAGTGGATATAGTTACTCTTCGAACCTCTACAATATAGTAATGACCTAAAGTAACTAGTTATAAGAATTAAATTATATTTTAAAGAACATTTTGTTTAAAAATTTACTTAAATAGGAAATGATGATGGTCTATTCTACTTAGCTGGTTACCACACGGCTGGTTAACTTACCTTAGTCTCCCTTGATGACACCTCGGTAAAAAATGAGGGTGGTCTATTCCACTTAGGTAGCCGGATACTATGCCGGGTATGCCGGACATCTCGGTAAGAAAAGAGGGTTGTTTTATTCTACTCAGCCGGATACCATGCCGGCAAATTACTTTAGTCGCCTTTTACGACACCTCAGTAAGAAATGAGGGTGTTCTATTTTACTCAGCCGGATATCACGTCCGGTCAACTTACCTTAGTCGCCTTTTACGACACCTCGGTAAGAAATAATGGTGTTCTATTCTACTCAGCCGGATATCACGGCCGGTGAACTAACCTTTGTGACCTTATACGACACCTCGGTAAGAAATGAGGGTGGTCTATTCTACTCAGCCGGATACCATGCCGGCAACTAACTTAAGTCGCCTTTTACGACAGCTCAGTAAGAAATGAGTTGTTCTATTTTACTCAGCCGGATATAACGGCCGGTCAACTTACCTTAGTCGCCTTTTACACCTCGCTAAGAAATGAGGGTGTTCTATTCTACTCAGCCGGATATCACGGCCGGTCAACTTATCTTAGTGTCCTTATACGACACCTCGGTAAGAAATAATGGTGGTTTGTTCTACTCAGGTGGATACGGCTGCAACGCGGATTATAGCAAAATAATTCTTTCACTTGATGGTCACGCTTGAATTAAGCGTACATTTAAAAGCATTTATAACATTTTTTGTTCATCTAAGTTTTAAAAGTACAATCAAGTACCTATAACTTAATATTTGCTATCTGATAGAAAGTGATCCACAAAACTTTCAGATCTTAAAGATAGGTCAAACATAGGTCATAACGTTTATTGAATGAACAACTTTTACTCATTGCACTTTTTCTGTGACAACCCAGTGAAAGTCAGCAGGAAACCGGTATATAAAGTATATTTTAAATGTCACAACATGTTAAAATAAGTTGTACAGGATCGAACAAGACAGTTATATGAAACTATAACCGATAACGGTACACAAAAGATATTTTATTCTCTTTGGAATATTTAAGATCTTTTAACTGCAAATTCAAATTCAAAATTGATTTAAGTTGGTTTTTAGCACTTTTGCAAAATCATTCAAAAGCATTCAAAAGCATTTGTTTACAAGTTTATTTGAATAAAAAAAATGCATTCGAATTGTCGAAATACATTGAAGTTATGACTGGTTCGGAAAAGTGTTCTTACCGAGAAGAACCAGCAAGAAACTCTGCGGTTACTCTTTTCAAAATTAAGTATTACAATAATGTCTTAATTATTAACAAATGAAAAAAATATATAATTTAATCTAGTGCGTAGCTGGTCGCAATTTAAATCCAAGCTTTCTTATCATTAATATAACTTTCAACAATATAATAAGCTATATAAATCTTTTTTTATTTTGAACTGTGTGGTTTTTTTTAAACTGGTTTTTGGATTGTGGAACTTTATTATAAAACGTATATCCCCTAAAACGAATTTCGAACTTTCTAAAGTCATAGTCTTTGTTGGTAGAAAGTTTGTATATCTGTCTGTCGTATGACCTTATTTAAATTTATAAATAGTTGAAAAGTATGTAGAAAACGTAAGATAATATAAGAGATAGACAGAATTTATTTGTACGAATATTAATGAAATTATGAGAAAATATAAGGAAAAGTAATTGCTATTCACTTTTAACAGGCTTTCTAAATACCTAAACGTAATAATAAATTTCATGACTAAGATTATAAGACTTATAAAATATTAAAGTAAAGCGCTATCTTGTTGCTATCCCACTGCTGGGACTAGCTTCCACTCTCGTATGTTTGGAGATCAGAACCTTCCCCTATGCTCTAATGAAATTTGCAAATTATACATATCCCAGGAATCATTCAAATTTTGCAAATGTTCTTTCGATGATGTGTTACTTTGCTGAATTCCATAGCACACTTGTAATGATATAATTATAGTTATATAATTTGTAATTTAATATTTCTACGCCATCGATAATAGCAAAGAAAATTTAGTTCTGGGGATAGAATGATTATTCATAAAGGAGTTGTTACGCAAAATTGTTATTTGTTTTTAACAGGCGC
Organism: Morpho helenor; assembly: GCA_029227775.1. Taxonomy (NCBI): domain Eukaryota; kingdom Metazoa; phylum Arthropoda; class Insecta; order Lepidoptera; family Nymphalidae; genus Morpho; species Morpho helenor. The sequence continues at coordinate 3,155,954 of JARGCU010000024.1, forward strand.
TAGAACAAAATTAATCAAAGATACTAATATTTTACAAAATTAGCCGTGTGGTATCCGGCTGAGTTGAATAGTCCACCCTCATTTTTTACCGAGGTGTCGTGAAAGGTGACTAAGGTAAGTCGACCTGCCGTGTGGTATCCGGCTGAGTAGAATAGACCAACCTCATTTCTCAGTGAGGTGTCGTAAAAGGCGATTAAGGTAAGTTGACCCACCGTGTGGTATCCGGTTTAGTAGAATAGACCACCCTCTTTCTTACCGAGGTATCGTAAAATACGACTAAGGTAAGTTGACGTCAGGCAGGTGGCCGATGGTAAAAACGAAGCCAAATCATGTAACAGCATGTTTATGTAATATGTTGTTATGTTAATATGTTGTGCCGACCCTACTTAGAGTGGGATAATGGTAGGAAGATGATATGACTATTATTTTACAAAATGGCGGCCACTGATAAACGGTGTTTGGATTTCAGATTCGACCTAAACCCAAGTGGTAACCCATTTTGTGACGTCATACGACTTTTTTGCATATAAATTTATTTTCTTTGTATTCTTAGTAGTAAAACTTAGTGTGTTACGTCATAAATAAAGTTTTTCTTGCTTTCTTTCCTTAGTTTTACTTCCTTTTTTATTTATTAGTCTTACCTGTATGTATGTTTGTTTATATGTAACTATTTAGGTATTTTACAACTTCAACTGATCTTAGTCGTATTTGACGACACCTCGGTAAAAAAGGGTGGTCTATTCTGATCAACCGGATACCAATAAAGTTGTAAAAATATGTATTGGAATATGAATAATCATTTTCTTTTAATTATTAAGACAAAGTAATGGCAATTTGGTAACAATGTCGTCGCAATTGCCGATTAATTTTCGATAGACTTTGTTTTTGTAAACATATTTCATAAGCCACTAATGAAACTCACGATATACCATTTCCGGTTTTCGTTGCCAATTTACTCTGGCTTCCGGCCTCGCCAGTAACATGAGATGACTAAAATCATACCATAAATTTAAATAGCATGCTTTGCATTGACGAATAGGTACTAAAACTACTCCGTTATATCCAAAGAACCGCGCAATGGAAATAATAAATTGTGTGACCAAAAAAAGGTTTGGAATCTATTGACGTACATTATAAATTATTTTTTTTAATTTAAAATTGATCCCGTATACTTCGTTTATTTAATATCATAGTTCAATAGTTTTTTTTTTTTAATTTTCAAATATGTTGTCGCCAATGACTTTCGCTTTGTATTTTATAGCAACACCGTCATGAAACGAGTATCGCGCCCATTTGACCGAAATGGTGGCAACACTGTGTCGTGTTGTTCCGGTGGAGTCTTCCTATATATTACTATAACGGTTCAGTTACCTGCAGTCTATGTTCATCATTCAAGGTGCGTCTCGGAACGGGAACTGTGGTATTTCTATTATATCGTGTTATTGTATATAGTGTGCGTTAACAAATACACAAACATTGATTGATAATAAATAATTTTTGTTTATAAAAAATGAAAAAATAGTATAAAATAGCAATTTTTGGAATACTTTACAGATATTCGAGCTCAAACGCTACACAAAATATATATTTTTTTGTTTTCCGAATATAATTTCTATAAATACAATTTTACAAAACAGGATCGGCTCAGGGAGATTCAGTAATTTTATTTCTCCAGACATCTTCGAATACTTTTTTGTTATATATTTCTCGGATGCTGCAACAAATTGTTGGCTCCATTTATAACAAACGACTAAATCGTGAATTAGGTTGTTATGATTATTTATAAGCAGTAGAGTCGTTTCAACTAAAGATATATGTTTTATACGTTGGTCTTCATGAAATCTATATCCATGAAGGCTAATAATAAAAATATGGCGATTGGGTAATTAAAAGTGTGGCCCGAAATGGGTATTTTATTTCTGCAAATGCCTTACGTTTACTATGTTAAGTTGTATTGATGGTGTATTAAATAATACTTTAATAACTACAGTATTAAATATAATAAAAAACTGGTGTAACCTTAAGTTAAGAAGGGGAGAATTTTCAAAACAAATTAACAAATTATACACCTAAACCCAGCACATTTGTTACCTTATAAATTGCTGGTTCTTCTCAGTAAGAACAACATTCCGAACTTGTTGTAGCTTCATTAAACTATGATATTGACGATTAAAAGTGTTTAAAATAGCTTATTGGAATAAAGATTACTTTGATTTGATTTTATATGATACGATATACGTCAAATGAAATGTCGTTCAAAATAACTCAGTCTCAAAAATCGTATCGAAGTCGTCTGCTATAAAGTGGTAAGTGGATTATATCTAGATGGATGTATAGATATGGATTATATTTTAGATATAGAAATCCGTTCCTAACAAGATTCAATCAAACTTGTATCCGGTCAGATATTTTTCTGTTGTTCCAAAGCTTTCCTACGTTCCGGTCTATATAGTAAATTAAATCTATCTATGATAGAAAACCAATATAGTATGAAAGCTTTTGTTTTTTTATTTTCTGATAAGTGATGTGAATCACTGAAAATTACACTTTTTAGTTATACCAATGAGTTGAGAATGTTAAGTTGAATGTGTGGTGTGACAAGATTTGATAGAATACGAAATGAGAACGGGAAATGCAAGATTAAGTTGGTATAGACATCGTTCGGCCCTCTAGCATCATTCTCTTGTCCTTATCCCACTCTGAGTGGGGTCGGCACAACATGTTATTAACATGTTGGGACATGATTTGTTTAGGTATTTTACGACCGGCCGCCTGCCTAACATCAACTAACCTTAGTCGCCTTTTACGACACCTCGGACAGAAAGAGGGTGGTCTATACTGCTCAGCCGAATACCACACGGTGGGTCAACTTACCTTAGTAGCCTTTTACGACACCTTTGTAAGAAAGAGGGTTTTCAATTCTACTTAACCGGATACCACACGAGGGGTCAACTTACCTTAGTAGCCTTTTACGACACCTTTGTAAGAAAGAGGGTTTTCAATTCTACATAACCGGATACCACACGATGGGTCAACTTACCTTGGTCGTCTTTTACGACACCTCGGTAAGAAATGAAGGTGATCTATACTACTCATTCGGATACCACACGGCGGACAATAGAATAATGTGTATCGTGAAGAATAAATTTTTTCCGTTTGTTTTTAAGAAAATATTTGTTATATTCTGCAGTATTGCTCTTCATGCTACGCAGGCGCTTGAACAATAATTGAGTTATTAATTCAATTCAATTTCATTTAAATTTTTTAAAAAGATATCACAATATTATTAATATAAGCTTCTTGTGTAGGGGCAAGTCTGAGTATCAATACAGAAGATTCTCAGCACTTATGTGACTTATATCATAATTTATTAAATTCAAATTATTCTTTTTCAAATAAACTTGTAAACAAGTGCTTTTGAATCGTCAACTCTACTGCTGGTTCGGAAAGCGGTCCCTACCGAGAAGAGCCAGCAAGAAACTCGGCGGTTGCTCTTTTAAAAATATAATTCTTAATACTATTTACATTAAGTCGTTACTGTCTTGTACAGGTTCAAAGAGAGCTATATCCACACATTCTTATCTTCCAAATAATCTTCAAGAGTATAGTAGGCTTTCTGTATCAGCCTCTTTTTAACAGTGTTTTTAAACTGATGTAATGGCAAAGCTGAAATTGATTGCGGAATTTTATTATAGAATCTTATACCAAAACCCACAAACGAGTTACGCACTTTTGCAAGGCGCAAAGCAGGAACCGCAAGCTTATGTCGGTTCCTGCTTTGTCTATTGTATACATCACCTATCGTTTTATAATTCTTTATATTTTTATGTACATAAACTAAATTGCTTAAAATATACTGTGAAGAAAATGTAAGAATACCTGTTTCCTTAAACTCCTCTCGCAGGGAATATAGCTATAATCTTTAGCCTCATAAAACAAATACAAATAAGAATTACGTAAGACATCTCGTTATTTCTCGTTTATAAATAGCCTACTCATGTATTATATTAGTTTCCGTTCGTTATTTGTATGAAATATATATTTTGTTGATTGATTTCCGGCGTACGAAAGATTCTCTATTACTAAAAATAATATAATAATAATATTATTTATTAAATTTCATGTGTAGTGTTAGCAATGTAATTAAGAGATACATACGGCAAACGCTTTTATATATAAGTTTTAAGTAAGTAACCTAAGATTAATGCTAATAAAGCTGATAGCCCAGCGGTAAGACAGCGCGACTCTTTCAAAGGGTCACCAATTCAAAACTCGGACAGGTTCTAATGAGTTTTCTGTTAAATCTAATGTGTCTAATTGATATTTGCAATTAATAATAGATTTTTAGGCATCGTGAGGAAAAGTGTATTATTAACTCCGGAGATTTCTGGGGCTATCTAAAACGAGATTAGGCTTATGCCCAGCAGTGGGATAGCAGCAGGTCGTTATCTATAATAATAATATTTTTTGCCTTTTATAAGAAAATATATTAATTTTTTAGCTTACCTACGTGGTATAATTATATATATTCGCTGTATTATATAGGTAAATTAAACATTATTTAATTTATTTAACCACTAATAACATTAATCAGCATTCATTTTATTAATAATTTGTTGCGTTATCATGAAAAGTTACTTTTTTTAATTGTTTCGAAATGTAAAACTAGGTGACGCTACTAGTATATTATACCACGCTGTTGTTGTGCCGACTTAAGAAGTACTAATCTCTTACTAGCATGTGACATAGTTGCCATCAGAAGGGTCTTAACTGACTCGACTGAACAGCGGGTGATGATCCAGGATATGATCACTTGTGATTAAGATCCGCTCGCTCGCGTCTCAACTATCGCAGAGGCGCGTGACGAGTATCTGACGCCGTGTGATAGTAAACCGCCGCGTTCGTCACTGTGCACATTCGCTTGTTTACGATGTTAGTTGCGTTCGACAGAGGGAAAGACGGTAATGAGTAATAACGAGTTAAATGAATTAAGTGAGTCGGATATAATGATACAGGACGAGATTATGTGTGAGGCTGAATGTTTTGAACGGGAAGAAGGTAATGTTGAGAAGATGTTATTTGATGAAAATAGAAGACCGTACAAGAGGAACCGTGGAGAGGATAGAGAGGAGGTGTGGACTACTGTTGTAAGAAAAGGGAAACGGTTTGCCAAAGCAACTGATTCTGATGGATATGAGAGAATACCACAAGATAAGTTTGAAGTATGTATTACAGGTACCGAACCGATACCAAAACAATTTAAATTGGCTAAATTATTAAAGGCAGAAAATATTGAAAATATCACTCGAGTAAAATATATAAACTCATTTAAAGTTTTAATACAATTGAATAACGAAGAAAGTGTAGAAGATCTGTTGAGTTTAAAAGTTTTTAATGAAAAAGGCTATAAGATTTACAAAACTATGGAAGTAACACAGTCATATGGAGTGATAAAAAATATAGATCTAGACCTTAGTGATGAAGAAATTTTAGAAAGTCTTAGTTCTAACTTACAAATTCTAGGCATAAAAAGACTAAAACGCAGAAATAGTGAAAACGGAGGTTGGGAAAGTAGCGAAGCGATGCGTATCTGTTTCAAAGAATCTTCTTTACCGTCACAAATCAAGATTTTTGACACATTAGTAGATGTAATTCCTTATGTTTACCCTGTCACACAGTGTTCACGTTGTTGGAGGTATGGTCATACTGCCAAAATATGCCCATCACAGAAAATTATTTGTCCAAAATGTGGAGAAAACCATCAAAACTGTGTAAAAACTGTCTTCAAATGTAATAATTGTACAGGTAACCATATGTCTATGGCTCGAATTTGTCCAGTTTATATTAAGGAAAAAAGAATAAGACAGTTGATGTCAGAATTTAGTTGTTCCTACAAAAAAGCATTAACTATTTATGTCCCTCCTAGTCCTACCTTAAGGCCAATTTTTGAAGAAAAAGATTTTCCAATAGTAAGAAGTGAGATCCCTGAAGAAGCAACTGCACCCAAATGGGCTAACGCAGAAACTTATTCAAATGTGGTGAAAAAATCGAAATCCAAGAAGAAGCAAACTAAAAATAAAGAGAAAACAAATTACTTCGATAATATTTTCTTGGAAACTGATGCGGAAACTAGTGGAAAGGAGGATGAAAATACAAAAGAAGAGGAAGAAAAACAAAAAAGAGAGAAGAGTAGAGCTACTTGGCACACACTTTTTAAAAGTATAAAAGAAAAACTGCTAGACAGAGAATTGACATGGAAAGAAAAGATAACGGATTGCTTTAATACATTATATAAAGGGATTTTATCTATAGTCGTACAATATTTTTCTGATTGGCCTTGTTTTAATTTTTTTAACCAATATGGCGAGTAGCACGAATCAACAATCTATAAACATTGTACAGTGGAATGCGCAGAGTCTAACGAATAAACTGATTGAATTTGAATTAATGTTAAGTCAGGAAAAAATTCATATAGCCATAATTAGTGAGACATGGTTAAAAAGTGATAACAATCTTCGTATAAGCAATTACAAAGTCTTTAGATCTGATCGCAGTGATGGTTATGGAGGTGTAGCGATAATTGTACACTGGTCCATAAAAGCACGACAACAACATCTTACCATTAATAATCGGCGGATTGAAATAGTAAGCGTTAAATTAGAGAATTGTGGTGATATCGAAAATGTTATGTCTATATATTGCCCGTCATCAGTTATTACCTCGTTATCAGATTGAGATGAAATATTTTCTAAATTTCCAAATAAAACTGTTATAGCTGGAGATTTTAATGGTCACCACGGTAATTGGTCCAGTAAAACAGATCAGAGAGGTACCCAGATATTTGATTCGATATTGCAAAATAATTTTGTATCTGTCAATGACGGTAGTCATACCCGGATTAAATTAGTCAATGGAGTGGTGCAGAAAACTTCACCGGATATTTCAGTGATTTCGGACGATATCGCGATTAATTGTGATTGGAAAGTTATGAATGAAAACCTAGGAAGTGACCATTTAGTTGTTAAAATTAAAATTGATATATGCAGAAGGCCACATAATATTCGACGACGAAGAAACTTTAAGAAAGCTAATTGGTCTATATATAAACAGAAAATTGAGCGAGAGTTTGAGGACTTTAATATGTCGTTGGATAATCAAGAGGCTTATGATAATTTCATGAATGTTGTTAATTTGGCTGCTAATGATGCAATACCTTATACGAATATTCCTAATCATCCGTTACAGTCTAGTAATTTTAAACCTAAACCTTATTGGTCACAGCACATCTCATTAATTATTGCAGAAAGACGTAAAGCTTTAGCAAAATTCAGAAGGAATCCGACACCAGATAATTTGAAAATTTTACAAGAAAAAATTGCGTCATCTCAACTAGAAATAAGGAAAGCCAAATTCAAAGCGTGGCAAAAATTTTGTGATGATATTAGTGTAGTTACTTCTTCCAGTGAAATGTGGGCACGCATGAAATGGCTTAAGGGATACAGACAACCCTGTAATGCTATAAGTAAGGACATAGCGTACTCTATGTTAAATAATTTGGCGCCTGACTTTGTATTACCTGAAACTCCAATATTTAAATCGGAAAATTTTAAAATAGAGCAAACTCCGATTTCAATACATGAGTTTAATAACTGTTTAAAACGTTTAGATACCGCTCCAGGATATGATAGTATAACATATTCTATGATTAGTAACCTACCCGATAATGGTAAAAGAATACTCATTTCACTATACAATCGGTTTTTGGCAGTTGGATTCATTCCATTACAATGGAGGAATGTGATAATACTTCTTTTATCAAAACCGGGAGGTGATATTCAAACTCCTTGTAACTTTAGGCCAATATCGTTATTATCATGTGTGTGTAAATTATTACATACAATCATAACTCGCAGACTTGACTGGTATCTGGAAAATAACGACTACTTTTCCAATGAAACAGTGGGTTTCAGAAGGGCACGGTCATGTTATGATAACTTAGTAAGATTAGTAACTCGCATTCAAATAGGTTTTACAAAAGGATTTTCTACGGTCGGTTGTTTTGTTGACATTGACAATGCTTATAACAATGTAAATGTAGTCAGTTTATTATCTATCGTTGATGAGGCGGGTGTTGGATCTTCTGTATGTCAATATCTATGGGTTTACCTTCGTGAGAGAGTGTTAACAATTGAGCTCAATAATAACGAGCAACTGAGGCGAGTGACAGGTTGTGGTTTACCACAAGGTGATCCTTTATCACCACTACTATTTAATCTAGCCACTAGTAAGATCTGTAAACTTATAAAAAATGTATATATTTCACAATACGCAGATGACTTTGTATTGTACAGTTCTCGTAGTAATAACAACCTAGCGATTACTGAAATTCAGGATGCATTGATTTTTTTTGGTAAGGTGATAGAAGAACTTGGTTTAAGTATATCTCATAGAAAAACTAAAGTGTGTACTTTCAGCAAAGGCAAACCTAAAGCAAATACATATAGGAGCTTAGTTTATAATAACCGCGAGGTACACAGAGTAAATAGCATTAAATATTTAGGAATGTGGTTAGACGCAAACCTTAAGTGGGGTAAACATATAAATGAAATACGAGATAAAACACTCAGGTTTCTAAATGTATTAAAAGTATTAGCAGGCAGCAAATGGGGGATTCACCCGAAACATCTAAGACGACTTTTTATATCTATTATACGAAGCAGACTTGATTACGGCAGTTTTTTATATGACGGGAGTATTAACAGTCATTTAAACAAATTAGAGAAGGTACAGAACCAGTGTATGCGAGTTATAGGAGGTTTTATCAAAACCACCCCAATCCATGTCATGCAGAGTGAATTGTGCCTTCAACCATTACAAGTTCGTAGACAGTATCTTGCTGGCAAATTTTGGCTGAGGTCTAAATCGTTCACAGAAAACTTGACTCTTGAAATTATAGATCAACTTAATAGTATTTGTGATAGGGAATATTGGAGAAGAAAGAAATTACCTTTGATTATTACAATTCACAGGAAGTTAAAAAATTATGCTATCCAATCGACTAAAAAACTACACATTCATTCTCTCCATACATGGATTGGCGGTTATGATATATCGAAAAATGTAGTAACGTCTATTGAAGGAATGATGGTATCCAAACGTTTAACAAGTAGATTGAGTTTGCAAAATCACTGTTCAGTGTTTTTAAGTATCAATTTTAATTCTTTTTATAAATTATATACCGATGGCTCTAAGTATAAAGCAGTTTCAGGAGCGGCGGTATATGATCCTCAGGTGAATGTAATACTCAAATTTAAAATAGAATCTAATATTTCTATTATGCATAGTGAGTTAATTGCAATATCTGAAGCACTTTTCTATATTTCATCTCTTAATCATACCTCAATTGTTATTCTATCTGATTCGAAAAGTGCCTTTTTACATTTGGCTGGGTTAACCTCGAATAGTCGAGGATATCCTATAGCCTACGATATTTTAGAAACTATTGATAAGCTTCGCAAACAAAATAAAACAGTGATTATACAATGGATACCATCTCATGTTGGAATCATAGGCAACGAGGAAGCTGACATAGCAGCAAAGCTGGCGGCGAGTGATGGAATTCCTTATAGCTGCATACCACTATATAATGAGGTTCTAACAGAATTTAAAGAAGCGTGTAAGGAAAACTGGCAAGAATATTTTGATGAGCGATCACGTTATAAAGGTATATGGTATAGAACGATAGTATGTCAACTTCCTCGGTGCCCATGGTTTGAAAAGATTAAGATTAATAGGAAATATATTGTTGCACTTTTGAGACTTCGATCCGGGCATATTCCATCAAATAAGTTTAAATTCTTAATGAGAAGGTCGATCACTCCGAACTGTGTTGAATGTGGACGTATTGACGACGTGTACCATGTTTTGATGGAATGTGCGCGGAACGAGTCTGAGCGGCCGAGTGTACTCATTACAAGTAACGTGGGTATTTGTAATAGTATACTGGCCGCTCCGTTATCAAAAGAAGCTAGGACTTTAGCGGATTTGACATATTAGTGAGATGATAATGATTGTAATATGGGAGTGACATAGTCAAATTGACTAAACTCCTTTTTAAAAAAATAGAATAAAAAAAAAAAAAAAAAAAAACTTTTCTGAAATTCAGTATGTAGGAGGATTTTGGGGGAGAAAGATTGATCTAGCTACGTTTTACTTAAAAAAAGTTTTATCCCTGTTTTTGGGCACTAAAAAACTTCGAAAGTAGGAATAGAAAGTAAATGAAATTTTTAGCTGTCAAATGCAAAGCTGTGACAGCGTTATGGTAACGCGCGGATCGAAAAGGTCGAAACCTAGGTTCGATTCCCACATATCACCCGGCGCTATTTTCTTTTATTGCATTTTTTATATCTTTTATAAAATTACCAAGCAAGGCTCGTTCACCCAGGTACTAGCTATTTATGCGTTAATAGCTAAAAATAGTTCATTTAGTATTGTACCATAAAATAACGCCTAAGTTCGAACGTATTTCCTAAACTCTACATTAAATTGCATTACGTAGTCGCGGATTATAGCAAATATTTTTTGTGTTGTTTTCAAAAACTACTAGTTATATAAAAAAATCTCGACTCTCTATTTCAAATTAGTACACAGAATCTGTCATTTAGTATAATGATGGTTAAATAGCTATAAGTAAGGATTAAGTACACATCAGATTGTAAATTTAATCACTGCAATACAAGTGTTATTGCCGCGATTATCAAAAATAGCTACCGAATAACACGCAGTACATTCGCGAGATATAGGTGCGTGCTTTTCAAATATATAAAAATATATTCAACCATTTTCATTTAAGAAGTGAGAGGTTACTGAATAGTTTGCCTATGTGCTATTCAAGAATCTTTATGTGCATAAAAGTTAATACAAATCAATTTTTTTGCAATAAAAAAGGAAATCATCATGCTTTTTGTTGAGCGTTGAGCGTTCACTTCCAAGCAACTTTGTAACGTTTGTAATTTTATCGCAAACAAATATATAGTTAGGTTCTAAAGAAGGATATATAAAAAGAGAACAAAATTAATACATTCGTAACCAAACAAACAAAAACAAAATGGCTAACTTGAACAGATCAACCGACAGAGTTTTTGCACGCGAGAATCGATCGTAAAAGAGACCTCTGTCCACCTGACCCCTTTTATACTCCTGGATGAGAGGGAATTATGAAGTTGCTAGCAACAATAAATTAAAACACTGATTAAAAATGTTGCTGTCTACAATATATTTTTTTTTATCAAAAAATTCCCCTTATGGGTACCGCCGTCGGACGGAGACAGGCGACGGTTATGTTGGACTTGCACCGACAAAAACAAACTGTGTGCTTCACCACGCTGCTGGTGTATGGAACAATCCAAGGGTCCAATGTACCCATTCCTCCGCTAGACAATGCATCGGGAGCACCAGATGCATCGACCGCCTCGGGGACCTTATAAGGCATCCGATAAAAAATAAATATATGCGCTAATAAACACTGGGCAATCACAGCTTGGCTGGACTATTATATTTACCGCACTCTAATTTATAGGACGGTCTGTAAGTATTAATCAGAGCGTCGCGTGCGCCGATGCGTCTCGAGTCAAGTTCACCTGCGTCTAATCAGTTTTTGTTAATGCAACCACTTGTTTTGCAGCTTTGTTTGAAGCGTTTAGTTTGAATAGCGATTGTAAACATTTTTTGTTTTGTTTTATTACTTTAACCTTTACTTAACCCTAGGTAAAGATAATTCCGAGAGAGCTGAAGACCGCATGACAAATTGAGGCAACTTGTATAAATATGTTTATTTTTGCCGTAAAACATTACGATTTATGATGCGTTAATAAAGCAAATTTAACTTTTTCAAGCAGTGCTAAATCATGAAGCATGAATAAGAATAATGAAGCTACATCTGGTTTTATAAAGTTTCGAAAAGAAGCAGGAAGAAATTCGACGATCAATCTTTAAAACATTTTTATTTACTTGCTTAGGCTGCAGTACTTTACTTCAAAATTTTTTATCTGTAGTTTTTATAATTCTTCAATTGTATAATTCAAGCGTAATGTATAATTCAGTCTTCAATTGTATAATGGTTTGCGTATAAGCAAATTCCTTACAATTAATTTAAAGATATGTCTAGATAGCCAAAGCATATATTTAACATATAATATATTTGGAGGCATTTTATTAAGGAGCCGAATACCTTTGCCCACGAATAACTTGCTAACTCTATCTTATATATCTGCCCAGTCTGTAAGCTTCAATTTCATCCAAATTGCTAGTGGATTATGCAAGCAAGCGTAGTAGACAGTAAGGCAGACTTTTGCATTTAATATATGAGTATGCATACAAACCTAGAAGATAAGTTATTTAATAACCAGCTCACAAAATTAACTTTACTTCGGGAACAAGAAATACATATTTTTTGTACGTAAATCGCGGTAGGTGATATCAATGTTACCGGAATTTCAATGAAATATGAATTTATTATTTGATTGTTCAAAGAATTTAAAAAAACTAGCGATACTCGTGACTTTGGTCTTCATAATAGATAAAATTATCAGTATATTATAGACTTAGCTACTTTCGCCGTGTGGTATCCGGCTGAATATAATAGACCACCCTCTTTCTTACTGAGGTGTCGTAAAAGGCGACTGAGGTAAGTTGATTCGCCATGTGGTATATGGTTGAGAAGAATTGCCACCCTCTTTCTTACCGAGATGTCGTAAAAGGCGACTAAGGTAAGTTAATTCGCCGGGTGGTATCCGGCTGAGTAGAATAGACCACCCTCTTTCTTACCGAGGTGTCGTAAAAGGCAAAAAAGGAAAATTGATGTTAGTGACGCAAAATACCTAGCTGAATCATGTGGCAACATGTTTGCCGACCCTATTTAGAGTGGGATAAGGGCAGGAGGATGATAATATACACTTAGCGACTAAAAATCTTACCAGATCAAATCATACCGCTTAGGCCAATGATAATTACGAATTTTCCGAAAGAAATATAATTTTATACACGCCCATAAAACTTTGAATATCATTACAATTGTGAGACCTTGATTTTCGGTTTTTCCTGGTTCTCAAGCTTGGCTACCGTTGGGCCAAGTATTAAAGCGAAGTTAATTTACTTTTTATAGTCATTTAAAACGTTAAAAGCCCATATTCCACCTTTATTGCTGTAAAATAAATGTACAACCTCAAATTAATACAGTCATAAAACTAAGCTAAGCAAATCGTCATGGCCTAGCGGATAAAACGACACCAAACATGAAAATAATGGTTTTATTGTCGTTTAGAATTTAAATGTTGGATGGCCAAACCTTTCTTTTTTGGTAAATCGAGTTTTTGCCAGTTATATTTAAACGATATGAATATTAGTAATTTTTCTCTCTGAAAGCCATTTTTATCACCAAAAGCCAAAATTTAGTCACTAAAAGCGGGTAATGCAGGATCGAAAATTGGCTATGCCCACGCATTCTTATCATTTAAGTAATCCTCAACAGTATAATAAGCTTTCTGTATCAGCCTCCTTATAACAGTGTTTTAAAACTGCTGTAATTATTTTTGTATATTATTTTGTCATATCTGAGACGGTTTCGGAATTTTTTTTTATTAAAACTCGTAGGTGGCTTGACTGTTTCAATATTTTCAACATTTATTGACATATTTCAAGAAATTTACACAAATTACAATTTTCACCTCAGCTATTTTGTCTACTGATCACACTTAGGCGTTCAAGTACCCTCAATAATGCGATAAGTATTTTTTACCATTTATTGGATGAATATTTTAGGGGTGTAAGGGTAACCTCACCTGCACGTGGTACACCCTGCAAATAAACCGACGAGGCTCTGGCGACCGACCAATGGCGATATAACCAAGCTGACTGAAATATAACAAATCGACAGTGGGCAGCTGCGTTGTCGGTGCGAAATGGTCAGCACTGCGATCACCAACCCGCATGCCAAGCGTGGTGATTATTGGCAAAACCCTTAATGGATAGACACATAAAGCCACAGCCCCTAATTCCCGGCAGCCTCGCTATTCCTTACCAAGCGGCACAAAATCATGGATTGTGGCGATCCCTTAAGGAGACCTATGTTCAGCAGTGGACGTCCACCGGTTAGAAAGAAGAAAAGAAGAAGAGGGATGAATTTTAATATGCTATATGTTACCTCTATGTATAAGCTTTAATTGTAGAGAATTTCATCAAAATTTCTCCAGCGGATTTGTCGTGAAAGCGTAAACGACTGAAAGATATAATACATAAACAAACCTTTTTATTTGTAATATTAGTATGGACAAACCGCAATAGTTAAATACAAATGAACCAGTTTATATAGAAGCAAGTTACTAAGTACGAGTTATGTTTGTTTGTCATTGTTTGCTTATAGCGATATAATGGGGCACGTACTCTCAATGGCGGCGTGAATTGTGCAAGCGCTGCATGATACATCGGTATACGGTGGGAACATGACTACTGTAGCTTCGGACTTGGCTATTTCTCATTACTTTTACAGTGGTACCGACCCCGTCATTAATTTTAATACTTTAGCAGCCTACGTAACAAATTTGAGTTAATTTAGTGAAGTTAATTAAGTATTTTTTTACGAAGGTTTGGGTATAGTACATGAGTATATGTAAATGTACCGAAGAGGGTACGCGATTGTAAAAAAAACTCGCCTGTTAGCTTTCACTCGCGTGCGTTGCGTAAACTAGCAGAGATAAACTATTGTACTAGAGGATTGTAGATCTACCAACATACTACAAAAAAGTGCGGTAAAGCTTGACTCTATCTATTGTGATTACCTCATAAAAACTACTTTTATGATCAAAATTTAGATTATTACAAAATTGAAGATTTTTTTAGATAAAAAAGCCTGGATTTGAAAATCTTTTCAGCTTCATACAAGACTGCGGTTTAATGATGTAAAATTGAAAATGTTTAAAACATTGACCGCAGAGTTTCTTTCTGGTTCTTCTCGGTAAGAACAACATTCCGAACCAGTTGTAGCCTCATTCATTATATTGATTCTTGACGATTCAAAAGAGCTTATTTGAATAAAGATTATTTTGATTTGATTTGATAAATTTGGTAAATTTTGTGACATACTAACTCCATCGCGGGCGAAGATGCCGGCACACCTTGTTCTTTATATATGAAGGTAATCCTTCATATATAAAGAACAAGGTGTGCCACACCCTTGTTTTATTATTAATACTATGTATTTGTTACGCTTTTACTGCTAATCCGAAAGAACAATATTGATGAAATTGATCAAAATTGAAGCTTTTACGCTGTAGAACCGTATAGAACAAAAAAATCTCGTTTTTTTGGGGAATAGAGTAAAAACATAATAAGCTTCTTGAATAACATGAGACGAGTGAAAAGCACTGGAAAAAGCTACATGAATTGAATATTTTTAATTTAAATAACAAATATGTTGAAAAGTCCATAGTGTCTGTAGTTTGTCGAATGGCCAATAGGCGTGAAAATTGCCGGCGAATAAACACAAAGAACCCGTGCAAGGTTCATTGAGTAATTGTAGATCTAATGTACACAGTTTAGAATCATATTACGTATTGACGACAACTCGTTACAACTATGGCGTGGAAACTGGTTACCTTGAAGTTTTTAGGTGTTTGCAATAATTACAAATCAAACTGTTATTAGTGACGAAGCTATTTCCAATGTAAAAATTTTGAACCAAGCAATAAAGTACATAATACAATAAGTGCCCGTTACTATCACATTACTCATGGATTATTGAAGTTTCCTAACGATTTCCTTCAACGAAAAGCATGTGCAGTTTGAATAAACTCTTTGGAGCCCACCCGGGGTTTAAACCATTGACCTGCTGGTAAAAATCACATGGTCTCACATGGTATTTTTCGGCTATCAGAACTGTTTCGGGTATTTGGTACATTTTTTTTTGTCTAGTGGCCAAACAAACAGTGTTTTCACAACAGTTTTTAGCAACAGATGGTCTGGACGTTTTTTAGTAATCTCTTAAAATTCTCTGACATGACTATAGTCATACACTTTTTACAGATTTGATTTTGCCACTAACTCATTTAAAAAAAAACATATGCATATGCATCATCTATTACAAATAGATGCAATTTAAATGCAATGCTATTTAATGCAAAATATTTCATGTTGGAAAAGGCCAGTTTTTCTTAGTGAGAGCACCTTTACGAATCAAAAAAGCTTTAATTTAATTATAATGCGATATGGTGAAAATTTCTACAAATTCTATATAACTTTCAATTATATATCATCATTCTCCTGCCCTTATCCCACTCTAGGTAGAGTCGGCACAACATGTTATAAACATGTTGTCCCATGATTTGGCTAGGTATTTTACGGCCGGCCGTCTGACGTCAACTTACCTTAGTCGCCTTTTACGACACCTCGGTAAGGAATGAAGATGGTCTATTCAACTCAGTCGGATACCATATGGCATAAATTTCAATTTTATATAATTTTTATAATATGTAGAGATATAAAATCTTCAAGTCTTGGCTTTGCATTTGTTGGTGGTTTGTAGTGCACGCGTTTTACAAATCCTCCATGCCTAAGTTATGAAAACTGATAAGTACACGTTTTAGCAATAAATACATTTTCTTTTATAGCAAAATTAACCATTATTATTTGTATAAAGGACATATAGTTGAAAGGCAAGAATTAGACATTTTAACCCGTTTCGTCCAACACGTTGCGTATGAAATATGTTGCATACGATTGTTTCACCTCTTAACCCAGAATGCAATTTTAACATCCAATTAACAAACTGTTTCAAACAACTACATTTTGCTGTGATTCATCCTTTAAGCGGGTCAATGCAGGCTAAATTCAGACATATTGCGTTTGTGTTATGGACTCAAGGATAGCTTGTATGATTTTTTATTACTATTATATTTGTGTGTATATGTAGGCGAATTGTAAAAAAAGAAAGGACACAGAGTGAATAAGATCACCTGCCATCCATATTTATCTAATGGGTTTAAAAGGGCATTATTACATACTAGACAGGCCGAGCACGTTTTGCCGTTCATTAAGGGGAAACTCTGTGGCGGTAGAAGAGTGGCGTGGATTAATGAAGAGCTCAGGCGGAGCTCCTCCGCCAATGAAGGCGGCGGCTGGAATTTGCTCAGCGCGGGATTCAGGACGATTTCAGCCATCCAGTCCTTTCTCCAGAGTTGGGTCGCCAGGAGGCATGGGGTCCTCACCTTCTGCCTGACACAGGTACTTTCCAGACATGGTAGTTTCGGAAGGTATCTGTGGAAGAAGGCCCAGCGCGAAGCGTCTGGTGAGTGCCACGAGTACGGCGCCGAGTTCAATACGGCGCTGTACCTATTACCTTCCTACATTTTTGTGCTAAAAGTCCGTTCATGTTTAAGGTAAGCAATCTGTGCTTACCTTTAACCAATTATTTATTTATTTTTTGTCCAAAAATTGTCCATTCTCCTGCCCTTTTCCCACTTTAAGTGCGGTAGGCACAACATGTTATAAGAATGCTGTCACATGATTTGGCTTAGGGGTGTGACATGGAGTAGAAAAAATTGATTAATAAGTAAGCGATTTTTTCTCTTAGAAAGAAATCGATTTTTTTTAAATCGATTATTTTGATACGAAATAATCGATTTTTTAAAAATCGTTTTTTTTTTACCTTTTGACAAGTTGCCAAATTTTGGCTACGTATTTTACGACCAGCCGCCCGCCTGACGGTAACTTACCTTAGTCGTATGTTACGACACCGCGGGAAGACAGAGGTCTATTCTACTCAACCGGATACTGGTCGACTTACTTTAGTCGCCTTTTACGAAAACTCGGTAAGAAATGAAGGTAGTCTATTCTACTCAGCCGGAGACCACATGGCTAAAGGACCAATCGTTAAAATAAATAATCAACAATCAACGTTACAATTAGATACGCGTAATTTAGGACTCTTTAACGTAATTATCGTATTACATTTAAATACTGCAAGCCTATCATACACCAATTACATCCTAAACGATCATACAATATCCCTTTAAAACGCATATATTAACGCAGTTTATAATTGTTCTTTGTTGTACTTATTTTTTAGGTTCATTTACTGAAAGAAACAACTTCCCTATACGGAAATAACATCAATTATATACACGCACGGAATTAGCGTCACTTGCTGTAATTACTGATGTTAAATATCTAATGCTTTGAATCATCATCCTGCCCTTATCCCACTCAAAGTGAGGTCGGCACAACATGTTATAAACATGTTGTTACATGATTTGGCTGCGTTTTTACGACCGGCCACCTGCCTGACGTCAACTTACCTTAGTCGTATTTTACGACACCTCGGTAAGAAAGAGGGTGATCTATTCTACTCAACCGGATACCACACGGTGGGGAAACTTACCTTAGTCGCCTTTGACGACACCTCGGTAAGAAATGAGGGTGGTACTATTCTATTCAGCCGGATGCAACACGGCGTAATCTAATGCTTTGAATATATAAGAATTATACACTCACGTTGTCACTTATGAATAAAAATACGCCAATGAATTTTTACATAAATAAATATACGATAAACTTTAAAGCGATTGTGACCTTAAACTTTTTTTCTACATTCTACTTATAACATGTTCACAATGTTTTAAATGTTTTTCGTACTGCAACCTGCAGCGCCTCTGGCGGATAATATAGCAAATAAAAATGTTATTAAGAGGTTTCACGAGATTTCCAAAAATAAAATCTTAATTTTAATGAATGATAAAATACTGTTATAAACATTTTTACTATTTTTTTAATGTTTCACAATTTTTCATACTGCTGCCTGCAGCGCCCCTGGCGGTAACTATAGTTAATGAAAATAAAATTATTATCTCGAAAGTATTTATACTTTATTTGTATTAAACATAAAAAAATTAAAAATATTATTAAAACACGGCAACAGATCTGTGAAGTTATAAATGAATGTTAAATATATTTTTAATTATTTTGAAATGTAAAACTAGGTGGCGCTACTAGTATATTATACCACGCTATTGTTGTGCCGACTTAAGAAGTACTAATGTCTCACTAACATGTGACACGGTTGCCATCAGAAGGGTCTTAACTGACTCGACTGAACAGCGGGTGATGATCCAGGATATGATCACTCGTGAT
This sequence comes from Morpho helenor, assembly GCA_029227775.1. Taxonomy (NCBI): domain Eukaryota; kingdom Metazoa; phylum Arthropoda; class Insecta; order Lepidoptera; family Nymphalidae; genus Morpho; species Morpho helenor. The sequence continues at coordinate 3,175,133 of JARGCU010000024.1, forward strand.
TAAGATCCGCTCGCTCGCGTCTCAACTATCGCAGAGGCGCGTGTCGAATATCTGACGCTGTTTTTGGCCACTTTTATAACTTTTCTAATCTAATGAAGTATAAAATATAAATTAATATAATTTATAGCTATATTAACTTTGATTACTTAGTAATTTATTATCTATTTGTATTGTGGAATTCGCACAGTAATTTGAGACTTAGTGATATTATCACAGGAATTGGATTAATAATAGGGATGTCACTTGGTGTAAGAAAAATCGATGTTATCCCTTTAATATAAATCGATTTCTAAAAAATCGCTTAATTTTTATCAAATAATCAATCGTTTATTCTGAGTATTTTTAAAGTTACTTTTTAACATTAATAATATATTAGGATATATGCTAATTAAATCGGACAACAACTAATAAATAATAACAGATGCGCTGTTTGAAATGCGATTGAAATTTGTAGTTTGGCTACATTGGTTTCATCCAATAATGCATATCTAAACTTAAAAAACAAGAAAAAGAAGTGAAAAATTGTAATAATTAAAAAACTGATTTTTATGTTAAACAATTGATTATTTTTTTACATAGATTTTAGATTTTTTAAATCATGAGTAAGTAATCCCAATACATAAACATCAATTGTGCCAAATTTCAGCAATGAATTCGCTGAGAAAGCGTAACAGACTGACATACTTTCCGATTTATGAAATATTATGCGATGAGCCTAAATCATAAATGTGACTACCTAAGTAATCTGGTAAAGCGTGCCAATTTATTTGGCCGGGTTATATCTAATATATGCAATAAGTACTATAGTATGTAGTACAAAAAATCAATTAATAAATAGTAATCGGTTTTATCCCCTTTAAAATAAATCGACGATTAAAAAATCGATTAATTTGTATCAAAATAATCAATTTTTTAATAATGGAATTTTTTGAGAATATTTCAACATTTGCCTTTTTAATATAAATATATACTCCCAAAATACGAAAAAATGTATATATTTATAAATTAAATTATATTTATCTATATTGGATATTTTTTGTATCTTTAGGTAAGTGTTATCGTCCTCCTGCCCTTATCCCACTCTAAGTGAGGTCGGCACAACATGTTATCACATAATTTGGCTGCGTATCGTACCACCAGACGCCTGCCTGACGTCATCTTACCTTAGCCGTATTTAATGACACTTCGGTATGAATAGAGGGTGGTCTATTCTATACAACCGGATACCACACGGTGGGTTAACTTACATTAGTCGCCTTTTACGACACCTCGGTAAGAAATTAGGGTGGTCTATTCTACTAAACTTGCTAGCACACGGCGGGACAACTTACCTTAGTCGCCTTTTACAACATCTCAGTAAGAAATTAGGGTGATCTATTCTACTCAGCTGGATACCGTACGGATAGCATATACTATATCAATAATATGTAATAATATCAATAATATACATATTACTGTATTCGCCATTACCCATAAATCACGATTATCTAACTCTCCCTATAATTGGTCTCAAGACAAACACTCCGCGTTCACTATTAGCCTAATTACAGTGTTATTACTTTACCACAATAGATTTACTATAAGAGATTCATAAGCGATATATAAATCGGTGTTACCAAAATCAAACAAAGGATAATATGGCTAAAATAATGCAGAAAAATCAATCATTTCTGTATCAAAAACCACACAAAAATGGCTACGTCAAATCCGCTACATTTGGCGGTACGGAGTAGAGATTTGACTTAGAGTAGAAAGAATCGATTAATAAATAATAGATTTTTATCGATTAATAAATAATCGATTTTTATCCCTTTAAAAATAATCGATTTTTAAAATCGTTTTTTCTGACTATGTCAAAAGCTGTCTTTTTTAATATTAATAATTAATTACAATAAAGGCTAATTAAAGTGGACAACTACCAAGAAATAATAGTAGATGGTTTAAATTGGTTTCATCCAACAAAGCATATCTAATCTTATAAAACAAGAAAAAGAGTAAAAAAGAAAAAGGGATACCTAAAACAATCGAATTAAAAAAATCGATTTTCGATGAAAAAATAATCGATTATTTTAAAAATTGATTATTTTTTCCTTATCGCTAGTACGGAGTCAATTTGGCTGCATAACTTTGGCTTTCGTTTGGCTGATAGTAAAAATGCTTAACTGTCATGGCTTGGCTTTAATAATACCTTGGGTGGTATGACGCTTTAACCAAACTTGCTGTAAAGGCGTAAAACACAAATGGACAGATGTACACTCTTATAATACTGTCTTTTATCGAAGATGTCCACGTATTCTTATCATCTAAGTAATTCTCAATTGTATAGTTTCTGTATTAGCCTTAATTAATAGTGTCTTTAAATTAACTGTAATGTCAAAGCTAAAATTGATTGCGGAATTTAATTATAGAATCTTATACCCAAACTTACAAACGACTTATGTACTCTTGCAAGGCGCAAAGCAGGAGCCGCAAGCTTATGTCGGTTCCTACTTTGTCTATTATATACATCGCCAATCATTTTATAATTATATATATTGTTATGCAGAATAAATAAATTGCTATAAATATACTTCAGGTGACAAGATGGCTGGCTTCTTTTTCTCACCAAAAATCAGTATAGCGATTTAGCACAGAAACGCTGCCAGCATTCTTGAGACCAATGTAGGAATGATTTGTATAGTACTAGCGCGTAATTTAAAATATAGTTCATATAGGTGGATTTTCTAAACCTACTGTAAGAAAAAATTTATGAAATTCTATTGGATAGCTACCACGCTGAGTCTCGTGTTAAGCTCGTGTTGATACCTATACCTGTTTGCTCTAATCTCATGCTTAAACTTGCTTGATTCACGGATGATGAAGGTGTTGGGAAATTGTTTCTACGACAAGTGGCTTTGCGCTCCAACTGAGATGTATCCAGCGACAAATCGGCTGATCTCACTTTAACTGTTTCGTCTTCGGTACGTCTAGTCTGTTAGCGCACACTTTCAACAACAACCTGATATAATAGATTACCACAATTCCCGCTCCGAGATACACTTCTCTTGAATGAACGACAAATAATGAACGGCACTGAAACGTTTTATCAATAAACTCCACCGGAAACAACAACGGCACAGTGTTGCCACCATTTTAATCAAAATAGGCGCGATACTCTTGTTTCATGACTGTGTTGCTATAAAATACAAAGCGGAAGTCATTGGCGTCAACTAGTCCGTACGAAAGTAAATATATGAAATTACGAACAAAAGGATCTGGACATGCTATCTACGAGGCATCGATCTCATACGTGTCTTCACGACTACGTTGTATATTTGGCGATTACCCTTCCTCGCTTCCTTTTTTTTTTTTTTTATTTATTACATAAAATCTTAAATGATAATACAAAAATTCGACACGGCATAGCATAAACTTAAAACAAGTTATCCTGCTTACAGGTAGCTTATCGTAGAGGACGAAACTCGTATGAGATAACGTAAAGACATGAGATCGACGCCTCGTAGATAGCATGTGCAGATCTTTTGGATCGTAATTTCATGCTATATAGTTCTTTATCTCCGTAACTTTCAATGACTAACCGCGCCATTATCTACTAGTGACGCTTCATTGCGTCTCAGTAACGCGTAACCAACGACCTTGGCGGTACAAATAATTATACATAATATGATGAAAAATAGTTCAGTTTTTATTATACTACTAACACTCGACCCGGCAACGATAGCCTTATATGCCCTGATCCTATTTATTGATTTTTGCGCGCATTATTTTTCATTTCACTGTAACTATTATAATATGCCGTGTGGTATCCGGTTTAGTAGAATTGACCATCCTCTTTCTTACCGAGGTGTCGTAAAATACGAATAAAGTAAGTTGACGTCAGGCTGGCCAAATTGTAGCCAAATCATGTGACAACATGTTTATAACATGTTGTGCCGACTAGGGATGTGACTCGGAGTAGAAAAAAATCGATTAATTAATAATCGATTTTTATTTCTTTACAAAGAATTGATGTTTAAAAAATCGATTATTTTGTGACGAAATAATCGATGGATGGAATCAACCCATCAAGGTGGGAATCGAACCCGCGACCCGCAGAGCTGAAGGTAGGGTCACTACCCACTACGCCAACGGGTCAGTCTAGATTTGTAACCATCCATCCATCCCAAAAAGAGTTGTCCAAATGGATTTCAAACTAAAGAAGATTGCAACTCAATCACGTTACAACCTAGTCTATCCCTTTTAAATAAATCATCCCCTTTTTATCTCGCCACAGTCGTTTCAACTTGTTTGAACATGTCGTTAAACAAACCTAACACGGATAGAATAATTTCCATGAAGGGTTAACGATTATCATTAAATGTAAATGACAGCGGCCGAGACGGACCGCTTAACGTGCTCTAAGGTGCTTAGGGGGGTAGGGGTGGGGGTGGACGAACGACCAAAATTAGTACCATCCACTTGGGCTCGTTTTGGCAACGCAATTATTTTCAACAACATAAACCCTCAGCTAACGGCTATAATCTTAAATTTATTATGTTTATAATGTCCGCGGCCTCAAGCAATCTCTTTACACGATTTATTTAATTTTATACTAGTGATACAAGTTCCGCCGTGTGGTATCCGGCTGAGTATAATACACGACCCTCACTGATTTCTTACTGAGGTATCGTAAAATGTGACTAAGGTATCAGGCTGAGTAGAATAAACCATCTTCATTTCTTACTGACGTGTCGTAACGACTAAGGTAAGTCGACCCGCCTTGTGGTATCTGGATGAGTAGAATAGATGAAACTCATTTACTTACCGAGGTGTCGTAAAAGGCGACTAAGGTAAGTCGAACCGCCGTGTGGTATCCGGCTGAGTAGAATAGAACTCCTTATTTCTTACTGACGTGTCGTAAAAGGCGACTAAGGTATGTCGACATGTCGTGTGGTATCCGGACGAGTAGAATAGAACACCCACATTTCTTATAGAGGTGTCATAAAAGACGTCTAATGTAAGTTGACGTCGGGTAGGTTGTAAAATGACTAACCAAATCATGTTACAACATGTTTATAACAATTCGAAAATAATCTCGACATTAGTTTTAACTCTTTCGTTCACTATAAGTACTTTTATGTTTAATTTTTTTTTCGAATATTACCTACGTTATTTACGCGGGCAAAACTTTGTGACTCTGATTTCCACGCGGCCGAAACCACTGGCATTTCTCGTTTCATATAAAACTAAACTGTATCTTCTTGGGGTTTGAACCCAATAACAGCAAGGGTTACTCGCTGGTTCACATTCGATACTCTCTCCTAGGGTCGCATAATCTACGCCCAAAAGAGGTGAAAGATCTCGCTGCCAAAAAGATCCTGGAATTCCTGGAGAACACCTGCATTGGCAGCGAACTGTAGTCAGTGGCGATCACAATAGATCTTCTTCTTCTTCTTCTTCAACCGATGGATGTCCACTGCTGGACATAGGTCTCTTCATGGGATCTCTACCATACACTATCTTGTGCCGCTGGGACCCAGCGGCTCCCCGCGACCATTTTGAGATCGTCAGTCCATCTCGTGGGGGGCCTGCCAACACTGCGTTTTCCGGTGCGGGGTCGCCATTCCAGCACCTTGAGACCCCAACGCCCATCGGTTCTCCGCACTACGTGCCCCGCCCATCGCCACTTCAGCCTCGCGACACGCTGAGCTACGTCGGTGACTCTGGTTCTTCTACGGATCTCCTCATTTCTGATTTGATCACGTAGAGAAACTCCGAGCATAGCTCGCTCCATCGCCCGCTGAGCGACTCTGAGCTTTCTTATGAGGTCCATAGTCAGCGACCAAGATTCAAAGCCATAGGTCATCACTGGCATCACGCACTGTTCGAAGACTTTAGTCTTCGAACACTGAGGTATCTTGGACGATACACAATAGATCAGTAATGGTAAAAGTGATACTGGGCCCTCTGGCCCTACAAAGCTACTACTCATAGAAGAAAAAGAAGAAGAAGGGTCACTGGCTTTCATCATTCTAATGGCAAGGCTTTTAAAATAACAATTGGCTTACGAAAAATTTGGTTAATAATACAATCCTTTACTGCCAAATAAACGGGAATGATAAACTATTTTGTCTATCTTGGAAACCACAGTGGATTTGAATCCATTAAACTAAGAGGTCTAAATGCGCTTGAAAGATCATTAACGCCCGTTATTTTACTCCACTTTGTAAATAAAGCGGGAATAAATTAACCAATCTCGAGACATCTGAGAACAATATCCGCCAATGTACTTAAGTGCTGTGAATTTTCAAGAAGTATTTACTCCACTGTAAGCTGTGATAGCCCAGTGAGACCGTGCGAATCATTCGAGGAGGTCACGGGTCATGAGTTTTTTTAAATTTTTTAAATTTTATTATTTGTAAAACAAACAATATACTTATGCTAATAGCATTGATAAAACTAAAACTAATGCATCATTCTCCTGCCCTTATCCCACTCAAAGTGGGGTCGGCGCAACATGTTAACTTAATTAGGCGTTACTTTGCGGAGATCCATAATAAAAAAGTAATAATAAAATTATTTTGCTATAATCCACGATGAAGTAAAATAGAAAATAATTATAATGCTAAATGTGGAGTGGACAATCCGCCACAGTCACCACAATACACAAGCACTAAACAAGTTCACTATCACAAACTCAACAATCCTTTCGCCCCGCAACTGAAGCATAGTCAGGAAAATCGCATAAGCTTTGCGATTTTGTCGTGGAGTCTATCTCCTGCGGGGCGAAACGATTGTTGAGTTTGTGATAGTGAACGTGTGTAGTGCTTGTGTATTGTGGTGTCGGTGGTGGAGGTTTGTGCATGTGTTTTTACGTCCACTTTACATTTAGAATTATATAAATTTTCAATTTTACTTTATCGTAGATTCTAGCAAAATAATTTTATTAATACTTATGTTGAAATTAAAGTTATATACCTAGACATTTAAGTACATAGTTAAAATGTGCTAAGGTCATTACGGGTAATAATAGTTCAGAATTGTTAATGAAGTTTCTATTATTTATAATGAAGGTTGGCAGATTTTTACATTTTCGCGACTTCCGACGTTATAACGAGTTTGATACTCTTTGTACATTGCTTACTAATTACAAGCGTTCACTGTGACTTTATTTTCTTTACTTTTAATAAATATTAGAATATCCTTAACCAGCTGTGATAGTCTATTGGTGAGACCATCCGTCTTTTTCGAGAGGATCATGGGTTCATACACGGGCTTTTCTGTTAAAACTTATGGACTGATGGTGATGGAGGTCTGTGCATGTGTTTTTACGAATCCTGCATGTATCAAGTATGAAAACGGATTTTCCACTCTACATTTAGCATTATATATATTTTCTATTTTGCTTCATCGTGGATTATAGCAAAATAACTTTATTATTACTTTCGTTTAATTAATAATTACAATTTATCACACGCTTTTGTGAAGGAATACATCGCGAGGAAACCTTCATATCTCTAGAGAAATCTCGGAATATGTGTAACCTACCAATGGACTAGCGTGGTAGGTAGAATCAACCCTCCTCTAATAAGATGTTAGGTGGCCTGTGCCTAGCAGTGGGGTATCAACTTTTATACTCTCTATTTGGTACTGTTTTTGTCCTGTTTTCGAAGAAACTCGGCGGTCAATCTTTTAAACATTTTAAAATTAGTTCTTGGGTATCCTATCCTTGCTCAGTATTTTATTACACGCCTTGAACCCAGTTATACTACATTTTTAGTTAAGATTGAGATATCACAACTTTACCAATGACAGCAATTTAAGCTTCTCTATTTCTATTTAAAAATGTTTGTTTAGTGCCCGAAAGCAGGAAAAAAAAAAATTAAAATTACACCTAGCTAGATCAATTTATCGTCTCCGAAACACTATACATACAAAGTTTCATGCAAATCGTTGTAGCCGTTTCCGAAATTCAGATTCTATATATATAAAAGATTAAGTCTTTTAAATATTAAAGATTATATATAATTAAACCGCGGTCTTGTATGAAGCTGAAAGGATTTTCAAATCCAGGCATTTAAACATCTAAATAATACTCAATTTTGTAGTATGCTTGACGTATAAGCATATTCCTTATTCTTAATTTAAACCTTTTTGTAGACAGGTCTACTATTCATGGTTTCAACCCATAACCACCTTTTAAGGATCACAAGGTCTTCCTAATCACCCATCGTGGCTTTCTTATCAACCATTAATAACAATGAAAACAAAAAAAACTAAACCAAATCATTAAATATTATACAAAAGGCCTTGAGATATTGTTTGAAGACGATTTAAACAAAACTTGTTGTAATATGTAATTAAACCAGCTAATTATGTATTTTTAACGTGATTTAGTTAGCGATATATCTCCGAGATCAGTAATTGAGATGTGGAGTAGTTTGAGGCCTTGAGTTTAAACTTCAATTGGTATAATCTTAATGATAATAAATACAAGATAGATTTTTTTTATGATAACCGCTAAATTGATCGTCGAAGCCTCTCTTATGTAGGAGGTTTCATTTATGGTTTAACTAACAGATACAAAGTTGCAGCGTATGTTTTCGACTTTCCCTTACCGCGTGTTAGTTATACATATATTACATTATCTTTGTACCTGGGTGACCGAGCCGTGCCTGGTATTATTTTACAAAATTCAAAAAAAGAAAGTTCAAAAAAAAGAAAAATAATATGGTAGGTGAGATTCGATCCTATTTCATTTCTCGCGACCACCCGTTCCCCGAATAAGCTACGCTGACTTGACAATTAACGGGAAAAATAGTGTTTTATATATTCAATGTAAAATTTAGTATTTTTTAATTCCCAAAAATAGGGGTAAAACGATTTTTTTTTAATAAAAAGAGACACTGTTAAAAAGAGGTTGATACAGAAAGCCTACTATACTCTTGAAGATTACTTAGAAGATAACAATGTGTGGATATAGCTCTCTTTGAACCTGTACAAGACAGTAACGACCTAATGTAAATAGTATTAAGAATTATATTTTTAAAAGAGCAAATATATATATACAACATTAACTCATTTAAATATTAAAGATTACAGATAAATATTTACAAGTTTGAATGTGCGATATAAAAGACTTATCAACTTCACTGAAATAATCATATAAATTAGCCAATCCTAGTGCTATGATTAAAAATATAAAAGGACGTAAGTTGACTTATCAACATATTCACGCTTAGTACGGATTTAATCGTAGGGTTCGAAGGAAAGGAAAGTTTTAATTTAGTCTTATAATTTTTTTTAAACAATCGGAATTTAAGTTTTACGATGACTAATATGTATATCCTAACTTGGCAGTGTCAGAAAACACTAGGTCCTAGACGACTTGAAAGTGACCCTTATCCCCTAAAAATCGCGGAAAATATTTAAGGTGATGCGTCAAGTGGAAAATAATTTCATGAGCCTATCAGAAATCAAAAAAGGCAAAAGAAGGCCCGCATTTACATGGTGATATATGATAGGTAAAACTTTAAAAAAGAAATAATTTAACCGACCCAAAAACCTATGATACAGCATGAGGCGCAACATATTAAGAGCCAACTTTACCTAACTTGGGAAAAAAAGAAAGAAAAATCGTAATTAAATTTTTTTTGAAGAAATTTGAAATAGAAAATCTCTATTAGATATATTGTCATTGACTTATTATTACTTGAGTAGAGAATCCATCATTCTTATTATTCTCCTGCCCTTGCCCTACTCTAACTGGAGTCGCATGTTATAAACATGTTCTCACATAAATCGGCTAGGTATTTTGGGACCGCCTGCCTGATGTCAACTTACCTTAGTCGCTTTTAACGACATCTAGGTAAGAAATAAGAGTGGTTTATTCTATTCAGCGGATTACCACACAGTGGATATCATAATCCTTATCAGTGATATTTCTTTACAAAGATAACCCGATAAATGCTGTTTTTAAATAATCTATTTTACATAACTAAAAGAACAATGTACAAAGGTAGATGCAATTTTGTTTATTTATATAATTTACACAATCCTTCAACTGTGCAATATAACGTATAATATATTTTTAAATTTGTATATCAGCTAATCTTATTCTGATTGCGGAATTTCATTGCCGAACCGTGAAGTTTCCTTAAATGTTATTTGTATATCCTGAGATTAAGATCACAGTTAAACGCTGGGCTTCCTACTGATGGACTGATTTTAATAAATAGATCTTTGTTAAAATAAAATTTTAGAATGGAATATAACATAGTAAATTTAGAGAATATATAGACTGAGGCGGCTAGATACAAAATATAAAAATATCATTATTCTCCTACCCTTATCCCCCTCTAAGTGGGGTCAGCACAACATGTTTTAAACATATATCATAATTTGGCTACGTATTTTACGACTGGGCGACTGACTGACTTCAACTTACCGTAGTAATATTTAACGATACGTCGGTAAGAAAGAAGGTGGTCTATTATATTCAACCGGATATCACACGACGAGTTAATTACCTTAGTCGCCTTTTACGACACCTCGGTAAGAAATGAGGGTGGTCTATACTACTCAGCCTGATATGACTCGGCGTGTCAACCCACCTTAGTCGCCTTTTACGACGTCTCGATTAGAAATAAGGGTTGTCTATTCTACTCAATTGGATACCACTCGACGGGTCGACTTACCTTAGTCGCCTTATATTACATGTCGGTAAGGAATGAGAGTGGTCTGCTCTACTTATCCGGATACTTTGGTTAACCCGCTTAGTGAGATTATAAAATAGAATAGACCATCATCATTTCTTACCGAGGTGTCGTAAAATGCGACTAAGGTACGAGTAAGTTGACTTCAGGCGGGCGGCCGGTCTTAAAATACCTAGCCAAATCATGTTACAACATGTTTATAACATGAATAGAATAATACCATAACAGAATGAGGGTATTTTCATTTTCTAAAATATCTTGAATATATTTATTTTCCAGAATATCTTGAATATAAAAATAACTAGCTATATGGAGTGAAAACTGTTATATCGGCGCTCTAACCTAGTGAGCTGAAACAAAAATCCTCCCCGGCGGGAAATCGAATCCCGGTCTCCCGCGTGACAGGCGGGGATACTTACCACTATATTACCGAGGATTAGATATATGGAATAACTAATGCATATATATATCGCAAATATAGTCGCAGGTAACAGTTCAAAACAAAAGCTATACTTATGTAAACTGCGGAGTTTCATTGCCAGATTGTTCTCATCTGGCCAAAGAACAAAAGAATATCAAAACAATGCTATCAGAACTGAGACGATTTTGATAATCTATACTAATATATTTTATAAAGCTGAAGAGTTTATTTGTTTGTTTGTATGAACGCGCTAATCTCAGGAACTACTGGACTGATTTGAAAAATTCTTGGAATGTTAGATAGTCCATTTATCGTCTATACCAGGGGTTCTTAAACTATGGGTCGCGACCCCCAGGGGGGTCACGAGACTACTGAAAGGGGCGTCGCAAAGATCTGATACTTTTCAATCATTATTGATACAACTACAAAATTAGTAATTAAAATTTTAAAATTAGTATACACACTACGTACAAATATAAATACAAATAAAAATCATACAAAATACTATTGTAGTTTTATTATAACTATTTTTTGAAAAACATTCATATGGAGGAGGGGGTCATTTAAAATTTCCTAAGCTTGAAGGGGGTCGCTGTATGAAAAAGTTTAAGAAGCCCTGGTCTATACTAATATATAAAGCTGTAGAGTTTGATTTTTGAACGCGCTAATGTCAGGAACTACTGGACAGATTTGAAAAATTCTTAGAGTGTAGTAGTAAAATAGTCCATTTATTGAGGAAGGCTATTGACTATATAACATCACGCTAAGATGAATAGGAGAGGAGCAGCAATAAAAAATAGTACGAAAACGGTAAAATTTAAAGCTTTCCTTGAGTGCGCTGAGTAAACGGTAATAGTAATTTAAAAATTGTGTATTACAAAATTGTTCCCCTCTAAAATATCTAAATAAAAGTTCGCAACAGCATATGTCTAGCTTTAAAGGTTAACCCACTTTAACCATTTTTATGGTTATCAAAATAGTATATTACGGTTTTAATCTTTCCACGCGGGCGAAGCCGGTGGCGATTGCTACTTATGTATAATTTTAAAACTTAAGTATAACATTTTTTATGAGAATATCAATGCTAAGTAATAATAGCATAATAACTCGTGAGAAATTCACCAAATATTACGACCTTGCTCGTGAGATAACTGCCATGTGGATTTTTGCGTATAATATTTTTTTTGAATGGTTATTATGCTGTTAATTTTAGCTTTGCCATTACAGCAGTTTAAGTTAAAGGGAGGCTGATACAAAAAGCCTATACTGTTGAGGATTATTTAGATGACAAGAATGTGTGGATACAGCTACTTTCCGAAAAAATCCAAAATATTCGTTATTTAAATAAACAAATGTACTAAATCGGTAACTCTACTGCTGGTTGAGAAAGAGCTCCTATCGAGAAGAGCCAATAAGAATTTCAAAGGTTGCTTAAAGCATACTACATAATCGAGGACTTTTTGAGTGATAGTAGCATATCTTAACTGCAGTCAGCTACGCACTAAGCTGCTACGATTAACTTTTAACCATCAAATTGTAATTATTTTTTTGGTGAAAAGATTGTCCGCCGACTTTCTTGCTGGTTCTCCTTGGTAGGAGCAAACTTCCTAATCACTGGTACCTTCTTTAAAACATTTGACGATTCAAAAGTACTGTTAAACAGTCCACCTGAATTAAGAATATTTTTAATTTGAATTTGCGAAATATAATTCTCATAAACAGTAACAATTTGTCATTGCTATTATATCGATCTATATGAAGAATATATTTTAATAAGAATATACTTTCTAATTTGCTTTAGAAAATACTAGCAAAAACCAAACTGTAACAAAACCGCCATCACACAATACTGCTCTCAAAAATCGTTTAACTCGAAATCGGAGCATCATCAGTAGATAGATTCTGCAACGAAATTGACACGCTTTGCCTTTTACGCATTAAAGTAGCGGCTTATCCCACTGCTGGGCATAGACCTCCTCTCTCCGTTTTTAAAGAGGAGGGCTGGAGCTAAGACCTACAACTTTCCAATGCGGATTGGTAGGTTACACATATCCCCAGAATTCTCTAGAGGTATGCAGGTTTCTTCACGAGATTTTGCTTCATCGAAAAGCGAGATAAATTGCAAATTTCACTTAAATATATAAGTTTTATTAGAAAATCTCATTGTTGGATACCCGGGATATGAACTCGTGCCCCCTCGAAGGAGTCGCACCGCTCGGCTTCAACGTCTTTTACGCATTGCGTTAAACGAATCCTACTTGTATATGTATGAGGTATGAAAACGGATATTACACTATATTTAGCATTAAATAGATTTTCTTTTATCGAGGATTAAAGCAAACTATTATCATTAATTTTGTACTTTACATTAAAAAATATTAGTTAAACATTTGAGAACAACAAGCTGTGATAGCCCAGCGGTGCGACCGTGTCAATCTCTAGAGACGATCATGGGTTCAAACCCGGGCAGACATCAATGAGTTTTTCTAATAAAAACTTATGTGTCTAATTGATAATTGCAATTTATCACACGCTTTTCGGTGAAGAAAAATATCTTGAGGAAACCTGTATATCTCTAGAGAATTCTGGGGATATGTGTAACCTACCAATCCGCTTTGGAGCAGCGTGGTAGGTCTTAGCTCTAATCCTTCTCTCCAGAAACGGATAGAGGAGGAGAGCCCAGCAGTGGGATAGTAAAAGGCCCTTACTTTACTTATTTGAAAGAACAGTTTATCGACTCGATTCACCAGTTGTTTTAACTATTTAGTTTTTGTTTATTTCCCTGCTATGGCTATTGTAGAGCAGTATTACGATTGTAAGCCCCAATATATGAGGTCCTAGGTTCAATGTTTCAGTAGGGTCATTAAAAAAATATTAACTTTTTTTATGAAAATATTTACGCTATATTAAGTACCTGGTTAAACCTGGTTGCTCGGTAATGTTTACAAAATAAAAATAAGAATATTCAAAAAAAAAAGAAAAAAATTATGGATAGATCGATCCTAGGTATTTTCATTTCTCGAGACCGCCCGTTCACCGAATAAGCTATGCCGATTTAACAATTTACGACAAAAATACTGTTATATATTAAATTTAAATGTTAATAATTTTTTAATAAACAGGGATAAAACCATTTTATTTTAAATATAACCTAGCTAGATCGATTTTTTACCCCCAAAACTATCACATGCCGAATTTCAGGAAAATCGTTGGAGCCGTTTCCGAGATTCCGAAAATATATATATACATACAAGATTAACTCATTTAAATATTAAAGATATATACATACAATATTAATACATATAAATATTAAAGATAAATGTCTGTCTTTTTGCCTCTCTATATTTCTATTTGTCTGTTACGTTTTAACGTTAATTTAGAGGATTCTAAACGAGTTTATCCAAATTTTTTTGCCAACCATAATATAAGGTAAATAGGCCATCATATTAAAATTAGATGATGGGTTTTAGGAAGAATACTTTTTACCTTTTTAATTTACATTTTCCAGTGAAATTTTAGACCGAAATCTAACATTGCATTTAAATGACTTGCAGTGAGTTCGTATTGAGTTCATTTTCGAATTATCCTTCCTTACTATGTCCGAGTTTTAGGAATGCATTCACAGAACAAAGTTTCGTATATGGCTTTATAAATCATTCAGGTATCTAAAAACTTGTGGCTATAATAGCATAAATTGAGTAAATAAAAAACAAAATTATATAATTAGATCAAATGGAGGTCACATGATAACTCACTTTTCCCACAAACCGCTTGAAATGTTGAGTCATAAATACAACCCTCTTTCCTAAGTTCCGCGACCATTATCCTTGGGAAGAGAAAAAATGCTAAGCATCATACACCGAGCTGCGCACGCGCACCGTATATAAACTCAGAACTGGCTAGTACAGACATCAGTCACTTGTCCAGTGCCAAACAAACATCACCAAAATGAAATTCCTGGTAAGGAGCATTGTATTATTAACGGCAAATGTTAGAAATACAACGAATCAAAACAATGTACAAATAAACGCGAATTAAAACAAATATAAATAAATAATCTTCACTTCAATTTAATAGCGCAAATGAATTCAATTCAATTTTCTATTAGAAACAAGTGTTTTAAATTCTGAGAATTAAATATTATAAAGAAATAACATATCTTTAATATTTAAATTAATAATAAGTAATTCTTTGCCAAAATTGCGGCCTCTGAGTTTTCTTTGAAACGAGTTTAATGGAAAATTATTTTTCTTTCATGTGATTTACGAGTAATGTTAAAACATAGTAATGACTGTTTCCTTGGAAAATTGAGTAAGACAGTATAATGGGTTTACCCATTATCCCCCCCCCCCCCCATAAACCTCTTACGAGAAAGGGAACCTTCCCATACCAGTAAAAGATTTTAACTTTACTGAAACTCTCATTAAAGATCCACTAATCTTAATTAATATTTGTTTAATATTTTAATTATAACTCCTTTAACTCAAAAGTTTGGAACGTTAAGCCATCTTCAGTTTAAATAAGGTAGCGATTAAATCCAGGAAATATCAGAAAAATTAAAATTAACTTATCCGAGTTATATTCCTCTAATATTTTAATATTTATTGCTTGTTTTATGCTATAACATTTCATCCTAATGGTATACCAAGTTTTTTAATTCATATATTTGATGTTCGATTACCATCTAGAAAACTGAATTTCCAGTGAAATATAATCAACATTTTTTTATTTCCTACCTAGAAGTAAACACGTATTAAGTTAGTTTCCTCCAACCTTTCAGGTTTGTTAATCTGGTTAAAATTAACTGACCGCGACAAAAGCGCTTCACAGTTAAAATATTGACCATATATTATATACTAATTATTATTTCAATCATAGTATTTGTGTTAAACACGATAAACTATTAAAATACGAATTGCCAATGAAGTAGTTACATTTTTTTAAATGGATAGTGTGTTGTTACGTTATTTTTTAAATTTATTTATGTATTAAGAAACGTTAGAAAAACGTTTAATAAACAAGTATACAAAGTTCAATTTATCCCTATGGCAGAGATCTCTGCCAGCTAACCTACGAAGTGAGACAATCTATAGTAAAGAAAATATTGTTATTGTCCTTTTTCACGTCCAAAATTAGCAATGAATCGATGTTATTTCAGTTAGATAGTTGAAGCGCTAGAGTGTGACATACGCTTTTTATTGCGGAACCAATTCTACGGCGCTAAAATAACTAAAATTAAAACCTTCCATTCAATTCGAATTCAAAGTTTTTATTCAGTTTGTTTTTAACAAGTGTCCTCGAATCGTCAACTCTATTGCTAGTTCAGAAAATTCATCCTAACGAGTGGATAGTGCGAAAAACTAGGCTGTTTTTCTTTTGAACATATTTATTTTAGTTACATTCTGTTATTGCTATTTTGTGAGAGTATTCCACTACTGATTATAACCATAAAATATAGTGATTATCTTCATCCAAAAGCGCTAAATACCTTAGTAATACCTAGTATATGTGTAAACAAATCTGAAACCTTAAATGTTGAATGTACCTAAAATAAAATTTTGGTTTATCAAAATCATAACAGAATATTTCCTGTAATTTTAAATATTCATTTGATATAACTTCGTAATTCTTTAATCGAATAATACATAGAATTATAATTATTTATACATAATAAATTTGCAATGATGACAAAATCGATCGAATCGATATCATATTTAAATAAGGAACCTTAAAATATTATTTTAAAATAAACACAATGGTTTTTTTATAATAAACTAGCCGCCTGGGCACGAGTTGTTGTGACTCAGTCTTTTTTGAATGTCTCTCAAACACAACTCAACAGTTTAAAAAAAAGTGCTCCGATTGCCACTAAATTTAACAGGAATCTCCGCTAGGTCAATCAAAAGAACATCTGAAGATTTCATTAAAAACGGTTAAGCTGTTTCGGAGTCTATAAAGAACATACAGACATTCTTATTTATATATATATAAATATATATGTAGATAATACATAAAAAAATTGTGCAAAAATTTCGCTACTAATTTGTACTTATCACATACAATTATTTTCAACCATCTCGTTTCGCTTTGCGTCTCCGGTGGATATCCGGTTGGCAAATTTATAAAATTGCTAGTTTCCCACACATTGCTATAATATTCGTTTACGAGAACCAATCTTAGTATCCGATATGTCGCGAATGTTTGTTAAATAGTAGTGGAAACCGCGACTTTGTTTAAGTACCTTCGAAAATATATTATTTCCTTGTTTTCTGGTTCCCGTAAAAATTAGTAAGGAAAGTTTCCGGTATATAAGTTTTCATTGTGCCGAATTGCTAGTCGTAATAAAAAGAAAACATAGCCTGTTCCCATCTTTTTTTTTTCGGGTGATCCTGATTAGTTTTAAGCCCTTAGGGGGCTTTATTCATGAGATTTTTTTAGGCATTATCGTTGCGTGAACTGGAAAAAAATGCCAAATTTCATCAGTATTGTTATAGTTTATTAGTTATGAAAGCGTAACAGACAGACTTTTGAATTTATGATATAAGCTTGGATACTTGTTGTTTTTGAATGACTAAATTCCCCAATATCTTTCTATACCTAGTCACTAGTGGGTAATATTGTACAACGATCCTCAATTATTTTTATTTCAAATGCTGTTTCTTTAGTAAGGACTGTATAAAGGCCCAAAAACATTATTAACATAGATATTTCACTTTAATTCGATAGCCTTTTCACTAATTAAAAACAACGGATCGCAAACCTACCCCGCTTTTCAATCCAGAAATTCTAGGCTTAAAAGTTGCCGCAATCTCCCTTATCTTCCAGTGAATGTCCCATAAAAACCATCGTACACACATCTGTTCCGTAGAGCTGTTATAGATTATTTAGAATTTTTGTTGTAGATTGTCACTCTGGTCTTCATCACAAGATTAAGAATAAGTGAGTATAGCCGGTTTCTATACATTAACTATGAATAGTAACGATAGTTAAAATTAAATAAAAATCAAATCCTATTCACGTTTTTGCTGTGAAATTAATTACGTGATCAGAACCAAACGACAAAGCGCTGCCGAACGACAATATAAAGTCCGGCGATTTCATTGTCTTTAAAGGATATTACGCCACCTTCACATCGGACTATAAGTATGGATAATTAGCGCCAGGCATGAGTCGAAGGTCTTTCGCAATCTCTGCTGGAAATTGCTCTGTTATGCTAAACTAGATCGCGGAGAACTTAATTATTAGTTCGCATCACGTGAGAGCTGATTGGACAGACATGTGAGGCTTTGGTTTAAAGCCCCATGCAAACCGTTGAGTTTTTTAAATCAAATCAAAATTATCTTTATCCAAATAAGCATTTTCAAGTACTTTTGCATCTTTAAGGACCGATATGATTAATGAAGCTACAACTGATTCGTAATGTTGCTCTTACCGAGAAGAACCGACAAAAAAACTCAGCAGTCAATCTTCGAAATATTTTCCATTTACATTATTATCTATTAATACATATATTTACCCTATAGACCCTATAAGTGGGGTAAAAGCTCAAACCATTTTACCTGAAAAGGGGAAAATAGACCTGTCCCTAGCAGTAGAATAAAGAAAATGACGATTTTTTTGGCAATCTAAGTGCGTAAAGTCCACATACATTGGTGCATTAAGGTTTTCGTTGTTACCTCTCCATTTGTTTCGACTTTCGCTCTTTTAGATATTATATTTGCGCTTGTGACTTTGTTTGCAAATTCATTGTTAAAATACTCTCAATCGTGTATTAAGTGTTTTCGCCTGCTCCCTTACAAAAACACGAAGATTCTTCCTATAAGCCTGGTATATAAGCTTAAACACCGAGTTTCATCAGTATCTAACCAGCGTTTTAGTCGTGAAAGCAAAACATACAGATAGACAGACTTCAGGATTTACATTATTACATATTTACATTACACACACGTTTTACGATACAATAACACCTGTCAATGAAGGAGCATGTTCGATCCTTTCCCCCTAAGGCGGGGAGCCTATGCCCTGTGGAATAGTGTTATTATACTTTCAAGGATCCCCCCTGCTCAACTGTGGGGATACTTACTGTCAATACTTACTTTATGTTATTTTCTTCATTTAACAGATTGTGGTCGCTTTGTCCGTTGCGGCGGTTTGTGCCGAAGATGCTAAGAAAACCGAAAAGCGAGGCCTCACCAGCCTCGGCTACGGCGGACTCGGCTATGGCGGCTACGGCGCCGGTTATGGCGGCTACGGCGGCTATGGCGGATATGGCGGCTATGGCGGATACGGAGGATATGGCGGTTACGGTTAGATCAAAAACTTACTAACTTTCATCTACTATAATCCGAGTTTTGAGGGATATGAGTTTAAAATTCCAAATTGTTAATTCAATCTGATAAGGCAAGAAATTAACAATCAACCAAATACTGTATCATACTTGTTCATTATTAACTGTTACTAAATCTAATCTATATTTTTTAACTGCTCTGTACACTAACTGAGCTCTGATTGGTCCATTTTTACTTGCATTCTTTCTGTAGTTCCGTAGACCGACTAACTGTGTGACCTGCGTAATTGAAAACAAGTGAATTACTTTATCAGAGTAGTGGATATCTCGAAAACACAACCATTAAAACCGATAAATCTTAAGCCTAGGTACTGTATAAAGAACTAGAACTGTTTTTTTACTTGTAAAAACAAGTACTACAAAAATTGTAATTTTAATGGGCCCAGCATTTCCCAAAACAATAATTTATAAGAAAGCTTTTCATTTCATTCGCAGTAAAAGAAAAAATGACTTTAATTTCAATTTAAATCTTAATATGTACCATAAAATTGGCAAAGAAAAATTAAACTCTGAAAGACAACAAATAACAAACATTTATACTATTCCAAGTCGTTTTCGATTTTAACAGAGGCGTTTACTAACCGCAATTTGAGCTTAATTAAATTTGAATTTTGAACAATTTTATTAAACTACTTTATTAAACTCCCGTAAAGTACAAGTTCAAATTGACCAAAGGCTTTTACGCCTCGAGGCGCGAGCTGAGTTCTACAGTAGTTTGCATTCAAAGGGTCGCAGATGATTTCCTTGAAAATTTTAGCGTGCCAATAAAACTCAGCGGAAGTTCTTTATATTGAAGCCAACATTTCTTTAGAAATCTCGTGCCATTGTTTAGCAAATACTTTGCATTGTTATATTTAAATGCTATTGAATAATTGGTTTTTCTATTTTGGAAATATTTAAAGCTCGTGTATTTGCAAAGTTCGCCAGAGAAATGAAATATATATAAATACTTTCTTATGTAAAAAATTCTGAGTTTCTAGATAGAAATTATCAAAAATCACCCAAAAATGAAATAATACTCATAAAAAAGACAAAATATGAATTTTAAGAAGAAGAAGAAGAAAAACTAGAAGAAGATTAATTAAGACAAATATCATATCAATATCAATAGCTAAGTAATGTTTCCTTAACGGTAATATTGATTTCAACTATTTGACTCATTATCTATTTTGTACTAGCTGACTATATATTAGAAATCAGAGTGTCACAAAGTTTTTCTAAATCCCGACTGTTTTAATGACTCCGAAATCTTTTAATATTAACCGAATTTTGATAATTTTTGGACATTTTAGAATTGTCAGTTGTTGGAGATTTTGTTTTATAATATGTATACGACATAAAATGTTGAGCACTGAACATAACTAGATAGAACAAAATCCAATTTACTTTTGGTACCAGTACAATCTTCTAAACAAAATAAAGCAGTAACATTAGAGAAACAGAAGCAAATATTTGTTCCGAGAGATTAATACAAGATGAAAAGCAGTTGCTTCAAATGACCATTAAACTGGAATGAATAAAGACAGTACACATGGAAGGAATTGATTATAGAGTTTGGTCATTTACATTACTCATATTGGAACTGTCACCTTAACATTAACTTTACGTAACACTTCATTATGATTATATAATTAATTCATTATTTAGTTTAAAAAATTACAAGATAGAGTGTTACAAATTCGGTTTTTCTAAAAATTGTTTCTGAACGCTTAAAGCCTATTTATTACGTATTATTAGTCAACTGATTTATCATTTACATTATTATTTGACTCCAAATTATACGCACTTTTTTACATTTCCTATAACTCATCTAAAAGTGACGTTTCAATTTTATCCATTAATTCATACACTATAC
Source organism: Morpho helenor (assembly GCA_029227775.1). NCBI lineage: Eukaryota > Metazoa > Arthropoda > Insecta > Lepidoptera > Nymphalidae > Morpho > Morpho helenor. The sequence goes on from JARGCU010000024.1 coordinate 3,196,450, forward strand.
CGTTACGTTACGTACGTTACCAACTCAAAATTTTTGTTATATAATAATCTAAATTTAATTAATAACTCTCTTTTGAGAATTAAAGCGTTACTAATTTATAATTGACTACTTTGTCAATGTATTTGAAAATACTAAATCATCCGATGTACACCAGCCTTAAATGCTTTTCAGTTAGTTCAGCAGCGAGGACATGAAGTTTATAGCACTATATATTCACTCATTGTGTACGACAATAGCCTTTATCTACAAGCACTAAAACAGAGAGTAGTGCCCCGTGAAATGCTACTCGTAACTATGTATTTGTTAGTCTAAAATACAAATGGATTTCACAAAGTTACTGTTTTGTTGCAAATACTCCAGAATAAAAAAAAATAAATAATAGGTGTACTACAGGGATGTACCTTCGAACCGTTACTATTAAATTTGTATATTGATAACTTATTGAAATGCCCAAATAAAATATGTAATAATTTTGTAGAAAATTATGTACTAGGCAGGGATTGAACCTACTACCCATTGATAAGACTCACACGGTCTCCCTTTTCGTCTGTTATTGCTTTTAAGATTATATGCTCGACCACAAATTATAGGTTAGGATGTAAATTATCCGCAATTATGTTTACGACCGTATCAAAACAATGCACATTTCACACGTTGATAGAATAATTAGTAAGTATACAATATAGTGTTTATCTTGTCGATTTCTTACGGCAGTGTCACAGGGCATATAGTCGACGTGGGAACTAAGTGCCCTTGGCATACTAAAAGATAAAGCACTTTTGTGATTTCCTTATATTATGCACATGGATGTGAATTTTGAAGTCGCACATATTTAGGCACATGCCGTTATGGCATAAATGTGAGAACGTTGCAATATTATCGTAAATATTTACACCATTCATTGCTGATCATTGTCGCATCAGCTGAAACTCAGGTTATACCTGGGTAATGATCTTTTCATCCCCGTAGACCCTAGCACTAAAAAATCTTCTACCCAATGCCTGTAGATAGAAATAGAAAAGAAAGTAGAGAAGAGATAGAAGATTGAAGCGAAAAGAAAAAGAGTCGCAATATAGAAAAGTGATTAAGGAACTTTAGCTGGCTCGTCTAGGGAAGAATTTCCCGAACCAGCAGTAGAACTGACAATTCAAAAGTACTTGCTTGAAAGTCTATGAATAAAGAATAATTTTAATGTGCATGAACATTTCAATTTGGCGATACTAATCTGTTTCCTTCAATCAGCTAACAGCCAAGGAAACGCATTGTCAGTGAGCGGTAGTCTTTGTAAAGATAGTCACGGTTTATGAGTGCGTTTTTTTTGCATAGTATACGTTGACCTTAAATTCGGTCGTTCAATGAAAATGCTACGCTATTCTATTATTATAACCACTATTCTGATTCAATGAACTATGAATGACTCGGGATCTTTCGAGACATAAAAAAAGGTTGGAGTGGACAAAAAATATTATTTAACTCTTTATAAAAACTGTAAACAAAGTCTAACAAAAATTATCTACAAGGTCTTTAGTATGGAGATTATGGAACGCATATCACATTTTCTAGCTTTTTAACAGAATATTTAAAAGTATTATCCATATTAAACTAACGATATCTATTCAAAAGTGTTAATTTATCCATATCAAACTAACCGTAGTCGTCTATTAATTAAATAATCTATCCAAACTAATGATATTTATTCAAACGTGTTAGTCTTTCCATATCAAACTTACAGTATAAAAGTATTCTTTTACAAGTACATTATATTATTATGAATGTGGAAATGTGTTTCTTTAAAACAAAACCTATGTGATATTTGTAGGGAAAGATCGATATTTACTAAATTTATCTCTGTACTAAAGTCCATGAAAAAGAAAATCGCGGACAGAAGCTAGTATACAATAAAAATAATATTCATATTAAAAAAATAAATCCCAAAGTCTGTCTGTATGTTAGTCATTGAAGATTATATAACGGGCTAATAATATATAGGAGTAAACAGTTCCTCTTTTGCTTTTATATATTTATACCTAATTGAGGTCATTTTTACATTCAAACTGACAAAACCGCGGAAACAAATTGTATAATAAAATTATTTTTCTATAAAAGATTCTTTATTGATAATTAATATTAATAATATTTCTCGTCCGGTCCATATTAATAATTTAATGGCGCTCGGATGCTGATATTTATGGATGAAGTAACGAAAACCTTTCCTCTTTCATATTAATTTTGAAACATCTTCATATTTGGGGGAAAATATCAAATACTTTACTTACGTTAATGAAATTGCTGGCTTTCATCACTTTTAGATATGGAACATATATTTATTACAGCATATTTTGGTTTATTAGGGAATGCGCCTCATTTTTTGGGTGATATCCCAGGCAGATGGGTTCTGCTTCAAAAAGAAACACTCCTCGCCGAATTATATTGAAGAAAACTGGTAGACATAGGCCTCCTATCCATTTTAAATAAATGTTTGGAGATAAAGCCTCTCTATTGCGTATTGGTAAGTTACATATATCGCCAGAATTGTTTACAGATATGCAAGTTTCCTGACGATGTTTTCCTTTAGCCTGTGATAAATTGCTTATGTTAATTAGGATACAAGTTTTAACAGAGAACCTCATTGGTGTCTGCCAGGGGTTTTAAGGCGAAACAGTCCAGTCGCTTTTGGCCACTTTGGTACAGTAATATGTCATCATCCACCTGCCCTTATCCCACTCCACGCGTGGTCGTCACCACATATTATAGACGTGTCACATGATTTGGCTAAGTATTTTATGACCAGCCGTCTCCCTGACGACAACTTACCGTAGTCGTATTTTACGATATTCAGTAAGAAAGAGGGTGGTCTATTCCACGCAACCGCATGGTGCAGTAATATATAAGCGTATTATATTTTATATTTGCAATCAAGCACTCGCCCCTAACACATTTTGTTTTTTTTTCTATTCAGTTGCTCCCGTAGCCGTCAGCAAAGTCGCGTACACTACCACCCACGGAGGATATGGCGGTTATGGCGGTTATGGCGGATATGGCGGATACGGCGGATATGGCGCTTACAACGGTCTCGGCGGATACTCCGGCCTTGGTAAGGATATAACGATTAGCCTTTAAAGATATAGTTAACGAGTTAAGGATTATAGTAACCGCATTTGTTAAAAATATATAATGAATAGTAGTTAAGAAGGATTAAAGTTAGCATATTTGACAATAATAAATAACGAATACTTGTTACAAATATAATTAACGAGTTAAAAGCAGAATTGTTTGTTATAAATAATGACTATTCTTAAGTTTAATCCTTAAGCCGATTTGTTAGTAATATTGTTGAATATATAATCATGCTGCTAATGAAATTGGGCCCTAATGTTTGTAATAAATTCACGTTCTCCTGCCCTTATCCCACTCTAAGTGGAGTCGGCACATGTTGTAAACATGTTACATGATTTGGCTAAGTATTATACGTACGACCACTTACCTTAGTTGCCTTTTAAAACTCCTCGGTAATAAATGAGGGTGGTCTATTCTACACTGTCGGATACCACACGGCAAGTAATAAATCATTATTATTGATACGGAGAAAATCAATGCGTAGATTAACCTGGTGACGCGGAAAGTAAATCCATTGTAACCGGTTATTTTGTTTACCCAGGTGGTTACGGAGGTTACGGCCACGGTTACTACTCGTCCCCTGTCGTCGCTGGTTACGGATACTCCGGATACGGCGGTTACGGAAACGGCCTCGGCTACGGATATTACGGACACCACTAATCAACATCTCATCACCCTCCAGAATGTGTTCATCACTCAATACTCCAAACGATTTTGAACTTATATATATAATTGAGAGCTCGCCATGACAAAATCTGTAACGCTGATATACCTCTTATGGAATATGTATGTGATAATTTTACAACGAATTTCATTTGTACATATGTAATAAATTACTAAATAACACATTGTTTTTCTTATTTATTTATTAAGATTATATAAACAACCGACAATCTTCAGTTTTAAAAGCTTTTATTCGACTTGCAAAATGTATTTGAAGGTGGTATAGCAAGTTAAATTTGACCCTGATTTGATATGATTCACGTCCAGTTCCAATTCAAATTCAAATTCAAAATATTCTTTATTCAAATAAACTTGTAAACAAGTGCTTTTCAATCGTCAACTCTACTGATGATTCGGAAAGCTGTTCCGAGAACAGCCAGCAAGAAACTCGGCGGTTGCTCTTTTAAAAATATAATTCTTAATACTATTTACATTAAGTCGTTACTGTCTTGTACAGGTTCAAAGAGAGCTATATCCACACATTCTTATCTTCTAAATAATCTTCAAGAGTCTAGTAGGCTTTCTGTATCAGCCTATTTTTAACAGTGTTTTATAAACTGCTGTAATGGCAAAGCTGAAATTGATTGCGGAATTTTATTGATTTTATTTTATTTGATAGCAATGACAATGCATGTTTATAATAAGCATGACCTGATTCTGTTGCCAGGATTGACTCCACATGGGGTCTCCTTAAAGATAGTACATCCTTAATCCTCAAAAGTAGTGTCATTAAATTTTTTTAAAAGCTTTTTTAACTTGACTTGTATTACTTTTTTTTGTTTTCTTCAGTACCACTAATAATGACATATTTAAAAGATTTAAAAGTCGAATATCAAATTCAGGAAAGATATGAGACCATAACACATAATATAAAATAATTAAACAGGAAAATTATCTGTTATTAATTTACGACAGTTTAATTGCGAACGGCAAGGTGTAACAACGAAAATAAACCATCAAAGAAATTTGAACGTTTATTTTCGACACCACATTTTATGGTGGTTTTTTTCAGGGGAAACATTGAAGTCATTTATTCCAAAAGGGTTTGAATTAGGGAGTCTATTTTTCACTTTATTCCCTTTATATATATGTAAGTGGGTTTGAATTGAAACATGACAATAATTAATTTATATATGTTGATGCTAATAAAACCATAATACTTGCCATTTTTTGAATTTAAACTATCGTGAGTGGAATTTATAATTAATGTATAGAAACCGGCTATACTCACGTGTTATTTTATCGGATGAGCCCGACTAGTTTCAAGCCCATACGGGGCTCTTATTCATGAGCTCTTTACGCGGCGTTATCGCGGCGGGAACTGCGTGTAGCAGCTCGCAGGGCGCGACTCGAGAGTGGTTGGAGCGGGGGGAGGGACGGCAGCGGCGCTGGTCGCGCGTCTTCTGAGCACTCCCCGTCGCTGCTCTGGTCTTCGTTATCGGATGCCCGGAAGAAATTTGTGCATGCGACGCTTACGGTGTCCGGTTCTAGCAGGTCTTTAGTCGTACCAGTAGTGCCAAAAATAGGTTTCCACGCTGGAGGCAGTGCCCATCCACAGTCTCTGTTAAAGTTCGGGTGACCGCTTATTTCAATTGACTCACGTATTTTTCTAGGTACTAGAAATTTTTCCCTAGATAACACGGTAGCCTTATCAAACCTTATGTAGTGGTTAACACCCGAATCGTGGACGTGTTCCGCTATGGCTGACCCATTTGTGTCCATGTTTTTGACACTACGTATGTGCTCCGAAATCCTCGTCAAGATGTTGCGACGAGTTTCACCTATATAGTTCTTCCCACAACCGCAGGGAATCATATAAACACCAGGCACGCCAAATTGATTAGGAACAGAAATAATGTACTGGACTTGTTACTGTGCCTAAATCAATTACACGATAAAGTAAAGTTTACACTAGAGGAGGAAAAGGAAGGAAGGTTGCCATTTCTCGACGTCATGGTCATTAGGGGACCTGGTGGCAAGTTCTCCACAACGGTGTACCGAAAACCTACTCACACCAACAAATATTTACATGCCAGATCGCATCACCATCCGGCGCATCTGTCCTCTCTGCCTCGGACTCTAATAAACAGGGCCTTAAATATTTGTGACCCACAATATTTGGAACAAGAGCTGAACCAAATAAAACTGGCGTTGGAAAGCAATGGGTATAACTGGCGCCAGTGTTATCGTGTGGCACGTAACAAGAAAACGCGAAAATCGGTGGACGTAGCACGGTCGCCTGCTTACTTAACGTATGTTAAGGGAGTGATGGATAGGATAGGCCACTATCTTCGTCGTAAGTTCAATATCAAGACGATATTCCGTCCTCCTGGTCAAATACGTAGCCTGCTGCGCTCACCGAAAGATCCTAATCAATTTGGCGTGCCTGGTGTTTATATGATTCCCTGCGGTTGTGGGAAGAACTATATAGGTAAACTCGTCGCAACATCTTGACGAGGATTTCGGAGCACATACGTAGTGTCAAAAACATGGACACAAATGGGTCAGCCATAGCGGAACACGTCCACGATTCGGGTGTTAACCACTACATAAGGTTTGATAAGGCTACCGTGTTATCTAGGGAAAAATTTCTAGTACCTAGAAAAATACGTGAGTCAATTGAAATAAGCCGTCACCCGAACTTTAACAGAGACTGTGGATGGGCACTGCCTCCAGCGTGGAAACCTATTTTTGGCACTACTGGTACGACTAAAGACCTGCTAGAACCGGACACCGTAAGCGTCGCATGCACAAATTTCTTCCGGGCATCCGATAACGAAGACCAGAGCAGCGACGGGGAGTGCTCAGAAGACGCGCGACCAGCGCCGCTGCCGTCCCTCCCCCCGCTCCAACCACTCTCGAGTCGCGCCCTGCGAGCTGCTACACGCAGTTCCCGCCGCGATAACGCCGCGTAAAGAGCTCATGAATAAGAGCCCCGTATGGGCTTGAAACTAGTCGGGCTCATCCGATAAAATAACACGTGAGTATAGCCGGTTTCTATACATTAATACTTGCCATTTATTATATGTGTAGAGACGATCATCATCATCATCATATATATGTATATATATATATAAAATGGATGTATCTTTTTTTAATTTAAACTATCGTTAGTGTTATTCATAATTAGTGTATAGAACTAGTCGGGCTCATTCGATAAAATAAGATTTGAGTATAGCCGGTTTCTATACATTACTTATGGATATATCTTTTGTAATAATAAATAGCTGATACTCCGACATATATATTAATTTTTGGTATAAAAGACTTTGGCATATCTTCATTGCTGTGATAATTTTTCCCCATTTGCCAAAATATCAAATTATAATATTATCTATTTTGGTACTAATCGAAATTTATGCAAAATTAAAGTCAACTACCCTAAATTTCAGGCTTAACCGGAATCGAAATAGAGTGTATTTACCGATCGAAACGTTAAGACTCTCCCGTAGGCCTCATTATTAGTACAGCCACAATGCTGGATTAAACGGGATAGTCCTGTTTTTAAAATTCTTATCATCCCGCCAAAAGACGAGTGTTCCGGAGGTTATTCATAGCTCATATGGTTAACAATTAGGCATCATTGCGAAAAATTTCTATGAATATCACTATTATAATTACTAACAATAGTGATAAGCTTGCTATTACACTATAGTGTACGATTTTCTGCACATTAAAGAAATATAATCTCATAATAAACAGTGAAAATGAAATCTTAAAAATAGTATATAATTTATACTCTGGTGGCGTACTTACAACTAGATAAGTAATAACAGTCAGAAAATTGTAAAAGTAAATTAAATTTGAGTTAAAAAAACATGTCTTTCATTACTACAATGTGCTCCACATATAACAGATTTTATGTCAAAATCAAAAAACCATGTCATCTTCATCAGATTCCTGCCCTTATCCCAATCCAAGTTGGGTCGGCACAAAATGTTATAAACAAGCTGTCACATGATTTGGCTGCGTTTTTACGACCGGCCGCTTCCCTGACGTCAACTTACCTTAGTCATATTTACCGAGGTGGTGCATGTATCAGGTAAGAAAACGGATTGTCCACTTTACATTTAGCATTAAATTATATATACATTTAGCATTAGCTATTTTTTATTTTACTTCATCGCAGATTATAGCAAAATAATTTTATTATTACTTTAGTATTTAATAAAACAATATTTTAAGTTTTAGTTTAGATTTTGCTTATTTTTTTAGTTTTGGGTCCCTAAAACACATTCTGGTTGGTGAACCTTGCCCTACGATCTTCGCTTATAACTTTCTTATCTTTCTCTACAGCAATAAAGCGTTAGAAAGTTGTTTCACGTAAATGGATTCCAATTTGGCTCTTTTTAAAGAAATTTACGAGCTTAAAAGTTGTTTAATCTCCCGAAGTAGGATGTCGCCGGATATGAAATTCGCTAACCTAATTCAGTGATTGTTGAATATTAGAGAAAATTCAATTAAAATATGAAAACTATATTTTCTATGCTACCGCAGTTATTTTCTTTTTGTAATGATATACCTATATTTTGTAATGTAATGCTATATATTATTTATTCGCTTACTAAATTTCGGATATACTTTGAATCCATGCTTCTTAAAATTAAACTAAATTCAGTAAGTATAATAGAAAAAGTAACATTAAAAAAAAAGATTTTATTCAAAATATTCAAAGTAGTTTGAAATGTAATCATTACCCTCCTGTCCTTATCCCACTCTAAGTGGGGTCGGTACAATATGTTACAAACATGGTGTCGCATGATCTGGCTCCATATCTATAGGACCGGTCGCCTGCCTGACGTCAACTTACCTTAGTCGTATTTTACGACACCTCTGTAAGAAATGAGGGTGGTCTATTCTACTCAGCCGGATACCACACAGCGGGTCAACGGACCTTAGTAGCCTTTTATGACACCTCAGTAAGGAATGAGGGTGGTCTATTCTACTCAGCCGGATACCACACTGCGGCTCAAGTTACGTACGTCGTATTTTACGACATCTCGGTAAGAAATGAGAGTGGTCTATTCTACTCAGCCGGATACCACACAGCGGGTCAACTGACCTTAGTCGCCGTTTATGACACCTCGTTAAGAAATGAAGGTAGTCTATTCTACTCAGCCGAATAGCACACGGCGGGTCAACCTAATTAGTCGCCTTTTACGACACCTCGGTAAGAAATGAGGGTGATCTATTCTATTCAGCCTTATACCACACGACTAGCTTTCTCATTATAAACATGTGTATTTAATTAAGAAAATTATAACAATACTAAAAATAACCTAATCCGTTTCTCCATTCGGACGTGAAATAAGGACAAACATACTTTCACATTCATAATAATATGGATATGTGTTAAAAGGTGAATCATTAAACCTTGCAGTTAGAAACAACTTTAAATTTTCATTTTTCATTAGAACATTAGTGCATCGCAAATAAATAATTCAACTTAATTATAAGACAAGTAATATTGCTACGTTCGACTGGCCCGTTGGCGCAGTGGGTAGTGAACCTGCCTACAGCTCCGCGGGTCGCGTGTTCGATTCCCGCCGAGGGCCAACATTTTCTATAAATGAATTTGTTAGTCTTTGAGTCTTTGGGTGTATATTCGTATTTAAGTATATATTTAAGAAATATGTACATATATATTCACCACGCCTTGTGGTATCCGGTTGAATAGAATAAATACCACCCTCTTTTCTTACCGAAGTGTCGTAAAAGGCGACTAAGGTAAGTCGACCCGCCGTGTAGTATCCGGCTGAGTAGAATAGACAACCTCATTTCTTACCGAGGTGTCGTTAAAGGCGTCTTAGGTAAGTTGACCCACCTAGTGGTATCTGGTTGAGTAAAATAGACCACCCTCTTTCTTACCGAGGAGTCGTAAAATACAACTAAGGTAAGTTGACGTCAGGCAGGCGGCCGGTCGTAAAATACGTAGCCAAATCATATGACAACATGTTTGTAACATGTTGTGCCCACCTCACTTAGAGTGGGATAAGGGCATGAGGATGATGTAAGTATATATTCACCAGTTGTCTGTCACCCATAACACAAGTATTAAGTTACTTACTTTGGGGACGGACGACCGTGTGTGTAGGTGTCCCATATATTTAAAAAAAATTTACGTACAAGGTTCGAGGATTGAGATGAAAACACCTGATGACTTGTTCAGGAACTGAAATCAGCTAAGCACTAATTTATATTGTAAGCTTTTTGATTTGATACATAATTACATATTTGAATTATTATCTTTGAAAAGAGCGACCGCCGAAATTCTTACTGGTTGCTTCTTGATAAAAGCGCATTTTCTAACTTAATTTAAACGTATTGAAAGTGCTTTTAGCGCGAAAGTGAATAAAGAAGAGATTAAATTTGATTCTTGTTGTTTTTCAATTCAACTAATAAACCTATAATTCAAAACATTTTTTACTTTATTTACAACAAAATGTACAAGTTACATCTATCTTAAATTACTTACACGCTAGGACTATACAAATCATGCCCACGTGGAATGGTCCCAAGAATGCTGGCAGCGTTTGCGCGCTGAATCGCTAAGCTGATTCTTTGTGCGAAAAAGGAGTCAGTCTTCTTGAAGAGGCAATTTTGGTTATTTATAAACATTTTCAGAAATGTTTCACATAATATACAATAAGGCTTTCCCAATATATTCGATCACCTGTGGCTTTAATATATTAATGCGGATAGATTCCCTCGGGATAATTCTTATATTAACACCCAACCGTAAGCCGACATTATCATACATGAATTATTGAGCACATGGAATGGAAAAATTCAGGGATAAATGGGGTGTGACCGTATGGGCGAACTGCGAAAGCACCTCAAACTTGAACGAGCGAAACTTTGCGCCGGTAAAACTTGATGGCTGTTCCAAAGAAAACAGTCAATATACCTTCGCTGGTTTAAAATTCGCATCAAATTCAAAATATTCTTTACTAGCTGTGCCTGCGACTTCGTCGACGTGGAAATCAGTGTTCCTGTGTGTGTGGTTGTGTGTTTGGCTGGCCCGTTAGCGCATTGGGTAATGATCCTTCCTTCAGCTCCGCGGGTCACGAGTTCAATTCCCGCCGAGGACCAACATTTTCTGTAAACGAATTTGTTGGTTCTTTGTTTTTAAAATGTATATATATATATATATAAATTCACCAGTTGTCTCTCACCCATAACACAAGTATTAAGTTACTTTAGAGACGGACGACCGCGTGTGTAAGTGTCCCATATATTTTTATTTAAAGTTTATCTCGCGTTAATTTAACTGTATGGAACTAATAACTTAACCTTCCTTAAGAATTGTCCTACCTTTTAGTTAAAACCGTACAAAAATCCATTTAGTATATTTTGAGAAAATCGATCATATACAGACAGACAGCTTTTGGGGACTTTGTTTTATAATAAGTATACATTGAAGTAAACTTATAAACAAGTGTATTTTAAATCGTCGACTCTACTGCTGGTTCAGAAAGATGTTCCTACCGAGAAGAGCCGGCAAGAAACTCGGCGGTTGCACTCTTCAAAATAATACTTATTACAAGTAACATTTAGTCATTACTGTCTTGTATTGAGTCAAAGATAGCTATCACCGAAGCAAAGCCGCGAAGCCTCAAGCACTGCTAGTATACTATAAAATCTATAAACAGTAAACAAATTAAAACTCCTTATAAAAATACATAGCAAAATATCAAATACTTATAATTGCGCACTTAAGAATAAGAATAAGAATAAGAATATCTTTATTTATATAATTGCACTACTATTCTAACAGTACATACAGTGAAGTATACACAAGCAAACAGTTGACACATACAGATAATAGCAGTGCAATGCTATAAAATGGTAGCTACTCAGCGATTGTTGAGCTGGAAAGCCCAACACTGATTTTCAGTAGCAGCCAACTAAAACTAATCCTAATCCTAATCCCCAATCCCCAATCGTCCCAACGTCAGTAACAACATAGCAAACAATAAACCAAACAAAATACATAAATTATAAATACATATTATATATATACATATACATACATATACATACACACATACATACATATATACATACATATACATACATATACATACATATATATATACATATATATACATACATAAATATATATATATATAGAGTATCCAAACATGTCCCTATGACTATAAAAAAGTTAACCAATAAGTGCGCCACAATGATAAGTAAAATATATGTCATGCAGCTAATAATTATAATAATATAATATAAATTAAATTAATGATGATGCAGTATTTACACTCCCTTCTGTTTATCCAATAAAAACATCTTATATTTTATACGGAAAGAATAAACTGATTGTAAATTACGGATTGGCGGAGGAAGGTTATTCCAGCATTTGCTGGCTGAATATTTGAAACTGCCTCTAAAAGCGGCTGTTCTGTGATGAGGCGTACGAATCATATAGGCAGAGGCTCTGGTTGCATAAGTATTAAAATCCCTAGCCCAACCAAGTTTGTCATATAAATACTTTGGAGTTCTGTATTTAATAATGCCAAACAATAATGTAGCAAAATGTAGCTGTCGCCTATACTCCATTTTCAGCATGCCTGCATTATTTAGAAATGGTGTTACATGATTGCGAGGCGGTATTTTAAAACAAAATCGCGCACAAGCATTTTGAACACGCTGAATTAAGTTCTTTGTACGACATAACAATCTAGGCCCAATAACTGTATCTACATAGTTTAATTTAGATAGCACAAGAGATTCGCAAAGCTTTATACGCACATCAACACTTAAATAATCCCTAATTCTATAGAGCACTTTAAGACGATAAAAGCAATTACGTACATTATTGAGAACATGTTGTTCAAAGCGTAACTTATCATCCATCAAAAGGCCGAGATTTCTTGCAACATATACTCGTTTAATGGGCTCATCGTGTATGCTAATGATAGGGTTCTTAAGAGAAATAGTACTAATCTGTGTAGGTGAACCTAGTACCAAATACTTAGATTTACTTGGATTAAGTAACAAACAGTGTCTATTTGCCCACTCACTAATATGGCCAAGGTCCTCCATTAGTTTACTTATTGCAGCTCCTGTATCGTTAGGCTTAAAAGATATATAAACTTGAATGTCATCAGCATATATATGGTACTGACAATTATTTATTGCACTAACGATATCGGCACAATATAAACTAAATAACAGAGGTCCCAATACAGACCCTTGAGGTACGCCTCTAGTTATTGGAGAGCAGTATGAAATTGCTTTTGAGCCATCTTCAGCAATTAATTCAACGAACTGAGATCTCCCAGTCAAATAGCTAGAAATCCAACTAATAGCGCTAGTGCTGAAGCCATAATAGTGCAATTTAGATAACAGAAGACGTATATTTATTGTATCAAATGCACGTGTAAAATCCAAAAGTACCATGATGGTACCCTCCCCAACATCTTGAGCTTTTAAAATATTATCCACTACATCGGTCAGTGCTGTTGTGGTGCTTCTTCGTTTCCTAAATCCAGATTGTTTATGAGGTAATATGTTATTTTCTTCTAAATAATCTCTTATTTGGTTACAAACAATTTTTTCCAATACCTTAGATAGGCAAGGTAAAATACTTACCGGTCTAAGATCCTTCAGGTCCAACGGATTTTCTTTTTTAGGTATAGGTCTGACTTTAGCCATTTTCCATAAATTTGGAAAAGTATTACTGAGTATAGAGCTATTCATTATATTGGTGATAGTCTTTAACGTAGTTGGCAGAGTCGACAATACCATATCTAGTGAAACGCCATCCACGCCTAGAGCCCTAGAACTCAACCCTTGAAAAATACGAAGCACATAATCCTCGTCCACAACACTAAGACTAAAATTTGCTGTCAAGAATCTGTTAGACTTATAAAATAGTAAATCGTCCATTGCCGCGTCACTCTTACCAGGTGTATTCAAAAAATGGGCATTAATTTTATCAGGATCCATTAGGTGATGCGGTAATGGACGAGTATCCTTCTTACTAAAAGTAACGTGTTTCTTTAGATTTTTCCAAAGTTGTGCAGCATTTTTCACATTTAAATTTATAAAATTGTTGTAATATGCTTTCTTTTCGAAGTGTACTGCAGTACGAACTAATCGTTTTAGTTCTTTATAATAATTCATATGTATATCCAGTTTAGTATTTCGTGCTTTTTTATAAACTTCATTTCGCTTTCTCATCATCATTTTAATTGTATAAGTTATCCATGGAAAATCATTATCTTTAAAATATTTACACTTTACAGGCGCTAAAATATCAAATGTTTGAATTATAATATTAGTAAAACGACTGGCTAAGTCATCAATGTCATGTAAGAATTTAATCTGTGACCAGTCGATATGTTTTAAATAAACAGCAAGATCACTGTTGTTAATGTCCTTTATTTGTCGATAACTCACCCATCTCCCCAACACTGGATCTTTAGGTATGTTAAGACTACAAGATAAAAATGCGTGGCCACTAAGACCAGGTACATGTTCTACCCAAATATTAGTAATGCTTGCATCACTGCAAATAAGGTCGATAAGAGTCTCACTGTGTGATGTAAAATGAGTTGGTTCGCTGACATATTGACGCATATTAGTGAAAGATAAATACTCACTTAGAAGTTTGAAATTAATACTCTCAGTATCGAAACAATTAATATTGAAGTCACCCAACAACACGATCTGATCGAAGTGAGTGAACGAACTGAAGGTATCTGTTAACGCATTAATAAAAGTATGTGCACTCAGCCAAGGAGGCCTGTATGCGGTACCTACGATTAATATTTTATTAGCAAGTCTAATATTGAGCCACATTTGTTCGACCCCAATTATAACCGGATGTTCGAGGATCCTGATAGAAATCCCTCGTCTGACGTAAAACCCCACACCGCCACCTCGGCTGCGTACTTGTGAGGAGCGGGGCACATGCACAAGGCGATAGCCCGGCACTGAAGGCGCACGAAGGTCTTCTCCGCATCTAAGCCAAGTTTCATTTACTGCTAATACATCAACGTCGTGATTTCTCAAACTGATGGTAAACTCATCGTGTCCAGTACTAAGCGATCCCGCATTCAAGAAACCAATTTTTAATATCTTTAGGGAAGGCATTGCAATGAATAAATAAGGTTTCCACTAATGAAACTAAGGTATATCAAACGATATACTTTATTTATGGTAAAGTTCAAATAAATCAATAATATGTATAAATATTTAAAATAAAAAGTTTTAAATATAAAAATAAATATAAAAATAAATGTATTAACTTCGCAACAAACAGCGGGCAATAACATGTGTAATGCAATATACAAGTGACGAGATAAAATGTAAAAATAGAGTACAATATATAAAATCATGATTATAAATATAAATTCCTTAATTTTACAACGTACACTGGACAAAACAAACTTACATTTCAGATAAGTAAAGTATGTATTATATATATAAATTATAATTATGAATATGTGAATAGTAGATGCAGATGAATTGCTACTGACGTTTGCTCTTAGATCGTATATTAACACCAGACCCTTCGGACGAGTAACACCCAAATATAACTTTACACTGCTAACAAATATAACACGACTCCAATATAAAAGTAAAAACTGATTACGTAAAAAATTTAAAAATATAAAAATAAAATGATAACTTAAATTAACTTGTAAAATTACTTTACATTTGATAGGAACATGTGAAAAATACTTTAATTTAAATCGTTTTACACAAAAGTTAAGATAAAAAATGTTCAAACTGTGTTGCAATTGAAAAACTTTAGTAAATCAGCTTCAGACCGAATGCGGTACACGGGTGCTTCAGTATTGCGTCGGATGTATATTCGCCCACTTCTAGTCCACGCAAAACGCCAACCTCTGGTTCGCACTTCTTCGCGTGTTTTATAAAAAAGGCGACGGTTTACCTGCGTTAAGCGCTCATTTAAATATATGCGGTGTGGACTCCCTTCAACTATGCCAGCGGAGTCCGTGTTACGACGTACGCGGGCCGCGTGTAGTAGCTCGTCTCGCACGGCACGTCGCGCGAGACGCACGACGATCAAGCGCGGCCGCTCCCGAACATTATCACCGGACACGCTTCGACGCGGACCCATCCGCTCCGCGCTCATAACGTCCCGCTCATCCAACTCTATACCGACCTTCCTTGCTGTCAACTGTATAAGATGTAAGACATTTTCTCCCGGTTTCTCATCCAAGCCAGCCACCTCAATATCGTTCAACAAATTATCCTGTTCCCGATCATTTAATTCGCTCTTTAATGACATTATCATGTCTGAATTTTTGCAAGAACAATCCTCAGAAGATCCATTTTGAACTTCCTTACTAGATAGCTCTAGCACCGTTATTCTAGCCTCAATAGCGTCGACACGCGTACCTAGATTGTTTATTGTATTACTTATTGAAGATAATTCCTCTTTGAAGCACGCCATCTCTCGGAGTACCGATGATACTTCTTTACGCATTAAACGTATTTCTTTCGTGAGCGTAGCGATCGCGTTGTCGTTTGGTACCTCTAGGCCTTCGTCTTCCTCCTCAATTATTACATGGCTAGAACATGGTTTGACAGGCGTGCACATTTTAGTAGCATCATCTCGTTTATGTTTACACTGCCGACAGACCCAAGTAGCAGACACCCGGCTGTCCGGACTAATATTTACACACGCCCGATGATACAATGTTTTACATTTTACACATTTCGCACCATCCATTGTTGCTAGGAATTTTCCACAATGATTACATTTATTTGCCATCCTAAATAATGTACAATTCCCAAATATATCCGCGAGAACTTGATAGCGTCACTAGATGGCGTTGGAGGTTGACAACAATATCAGTATTAAGAATTGTTTTTAGTTATTGTATTCCAATCAAATTATGATCAAATATTATTATTTATTATCCAATTTGTATTGAACTTAATTTGATACGTCCGATATACCAATAATCACAACAATTTTTGTAATACTTTACTGCGGGTAAACAGCAAATTCAACAGCTGTTTCCAATTTAGAAATTTCACTGTATTGTCACTATATTACACAGTTCTCAGCACTATTTTTTATATAATATCAAAAACGAAACGTTTTACTTTACTTTACCGACGCCAAAAAGTATAAACTAAGTTAATTTATTTTAAGAGACAAAAAAAAAAAAACGAGTTTACGATCAGCTGTTACTGACGTCGCGACGTCAACTCTACTCAATATTTCTTACTTAAAGCTTATAAATAAATATTCTATATGTGTAGATGTGACTATAAAAAGGTTATTTTAGGTTCAAAAGAGTAAAAAACAAATTTTAGGTATCTAAATGGATATATGGACTTAACTTAGCATGGAATATATTAAAATAACCATACATTTATGAAACTTAACGCTCGTTAAAAAATAGTAGAAATTACCTTAAACGACAATTTTTTTGTCGAATCAGCATCAGCGAAAAAAATTCAATTTATGAAAAATCATTCACTGTCTGTAATTATTACCACAATTTTCAAATTTTAACAAAATCAAAGTTCGATAAAAGAATAATTTACGAAATTACCTAAATTATAGTTCATTAGGTAACCAATTAGATACAATTTATAGAATTGGACGTTACTTTGCGGAGATCCATAATATAACAGTAATAAAAAAATATATTTTTCTAAAATCCGCGATTAAGTAAAAAGAAAATGTATATATATTGCTAAAAGTAGAGTGTACTATCCGTTTTCATACCCGATAATTGCAGGGTTCGTAAAATCTCCACCACAATACACAAGTTCACGCACGTTCACTATCACAAACTCAACAATCATTTCGC
This sequence comes from Morpho helenor, assembly GCA_029227775.1. NCBI lineage: Eukaryota > Metazoa > Arthropoda > Insecta > Lepidoptera > Nymphalidae > Morpho > Morpho helenor. The sequence continues at coordinate 3,214,104 of JARGCU010000024.1, forward strand.
CCCGCAACCGAAGCATCATCAGGAGATAGACTCCACGACAAGATCGCAAATCGACGCAACACCCAAACAAGCATCGATTCTTGAGTTTGTGATAGTGAACGTGTGTAGTGCTTGTGTATTGTGGTGGCGGTGGTGGAGGTTCGTTCGTGTGTTTTTACAAAACCCTGCATGTATCAGTTATGAAAACGGATAGTCCACTCTTCATTTAGCAATATATAGACTTTCTAGTTACTTAAACGCCGATTATAGAATAATATTTTCATTATTACTTTTGTACAAGATATAGGTTAGATAAAAATTAGTAAAAACAAACCGGAAGTCAAGCTATATTATAATATTCAATCTCGATAAGCTCCCAGAAGCGTAATAGCTTTTCTTAAGTAATTTTAAGGCGACGTAAGTCCTTCGGAGCGTTTTCACTTAATATTAAACAAAATAGGAACGTGACCGTCATTTATCAACCCCCGCCTTAACGAGCCCCCTCCAGCCCCTGAATTTTAATTAAATGGTATAAAGATGTCAAGATGTATGGCGTAGGAGGATGCTGCGTCCATCGCGAGCGGAAAAGATGCAGGTACGAGTATCATGACATTTTATGTGCAGCAAAACGAATGTTATTATCGTAGTGGTATAGGCATTAAATTATAGTTAAAAAAAAGAACCCTAAGTTGCCCCAAAATTGATTATTTATTGTATATAAGCTTTGCTGAGTAGAACAGACCTCCACCTTTCTTACCGAGGTGTGGTAAAAGGAGATTAAGGTAAGTTGACTCGCCATGCCCGCCCTGCCGACGTCGTAATGACTAATCAAAGTCATACCACCAGCCCTCCACTAAACGTCGCCCTAAGCCGTGGTCCGGCCTCACAGGAAGCACCCTTAGGACGACGTTCCCCGACGATAGTAAAGCTTCTGCTCTCTACTCTCTATTAAAAAAAATCCAAAATTTATATTGCATAGAAAATGTTATTTTTGTTGTCATTTGTAAAGTTGTAATAGCTCAGGGCGGACTAAAGAAGTAAAAATACTTGGGATCCTCAGATATCACCAATTTTTAATTTTTTTATTTGAATTTTTTTATATCTTACCCTTATGTTATGTTACTAATATATATGTATATATATATTAGTAACGGATCCAACGATTTTCCTGAAATTCAGCATGTGGGGAGTTTTGGAGGAGAAAAATCGATCTAGATAAAAGTAGCGGCCTGTTATTATCCCACTGCTGGGAATAGGTCTCTTCTCTCCGTTATAAGAGAGAAGGATTGGAGCTAAGACCTACCACGCTGCTCCAATGCGGATTGGTAGGTGACACATATCTCCGAAATTATCTAGAGATATGCAGGTTTCCTCACGATGTTTTCCTTCACCGAAAAGCGTGTGATAAATTACAATTATCAATTAGACACATAAGTTTTAATAGAAAAACTCATTGGTGTCTGCCCGGGTTTGAACCCATGATCGTCATTAGAGATTCACACGGTCGCACCGCTAGGCTATCACACCCTTCGATCTAGATAAGATTATTAAGAATTATATTTTTAAAAGAGCAACCGCCGAGTTTCTTGCTGGCTCTTCTCGGTAGGAACAGCTTTCCGAACCAGCAGTAGAGTTGACGATTCAAAAGCACTTGTTTACAAGTTTATTTGAATAAAGAATATTTTGAATTTAAGTTATATTAAAAAAAATGTCGTTTTATTCTTGTTTTCGGGCTCTAAAATTTTTTTGAAATTTACGTTGAATACAATTACAATTTTTCGCTGGTAAACGTAAAGTCATGGTGGTTCATTTGAGGAACGGGTGGTATAGAGTTTTGAAAATACCTAGGATCGAGCCCCACCTGCCCTATTATTTTTCTTTTTTTTTTTACATAATTTTGAAAATTACCGAACAAGGCTTCGGTCAAACAGGTTCTTACATATTATGACTTCATTTAATCGATTAAAATATGTCAAAGATTTAATAACTGTATACTGTTAACTTTGTGCATGAACGCTTCAGTATGAAATCTCCAGAAAGCTCTTAAGTGAGCAAAAAGAGACAATAAATATAATAGAAGGTTTCCTGCTATGGCGAGATACTCGGCGGGTGTACAGCTAAGGGAATAAGCGGCGTACCGCTTTATCTGACGGGCGACGAGCGATGCAGGCGTGCAAGCGGGCCAAGAAACCGGCGAATACGACGAATAAATGAATTTATTTTTATTTTATACCTGTCATTTATTATAATCATTAAAATCACCAATGCGTAAATCTATCTGTACAATACGCTTTCTGTGATAATGATGAATTTTGGTACAGTTAAAGCTAATGTGACCGAAATTAAATTGTAAATTCTGTACTATGAAATTCCGCAAAGTTACGCCTGCTTCTATAATTCTTCTTAAATAGTATCTAGGTGACCGAGCCTTGCTCGGTAATTTTTTACAAAATAAAAAAGACACTTCAAAAAAAAGAAAAAATAATTTGGTAAGTGGAGCTCGATCCTAGGTATTTTCATTTCTAGAGACCGGCCATTCCCCGAATAAGCTGCGCTGATTTGAAAATTTACAGCAAAAATAGTGGTTTAATTTCAGTTTAAATATTTGTATTTTTTTAATGCCCAAAAACAGGAATGAAACCATTTTTTAAATAAAACCTAGCTAGATCGATTTTTCTCCCCTAAAACCTTCTTCATATTAAGTTTCATGAAAACTAATGGAGCCGTTAAATATTAAAGATATACACGCTCAATTTCAAGAAAATCGTTGGAGCCGTTTCCGCGATTCTGGAAAAATAGTCGCTAGTCTTTATCCTACTGCCTTATCCTACTCTAAGTAGGGTCAGCATGTAAACATCTCGTCACATGATTTGACAACGTATTTTATGAACGGCCGCCTGCCTGACGTTAGCTTACCTTAGTCGTATTTTACGACGCTGCGGTAAGAAAGAAGATGGTCTATTCTATTCAACCGGTTAACACACAGTGGGTTAACTTAACTTAGTCGCCTTTTATGATACCCCGATAAGAAATACGGGCGGTCTATTCTACTCAACCGGATACCATAGTAGTCGCTAGTAAGTCAAGAAAATGAATACGCGTGTTTAATGGCTCATTGTTCGTTCAAAAATGCTTCTGTCAATGCCGTCGGGTGTTACTGTTCCCTTCATAACAGCGATATGTTTACAAGTATCGAGTTCCCTTTTGATATAATCCTACTTACAAGTATTGAGTTATTGGGTAACACTCTTAGGGCTGCTGGAAGAGATCGCTTATAGCGATAAGCTTTCACTTGTACACATTGTTATATTTAAATAATTTATCTGTTAACTTGTGGGCCGTGTGGTATCCAGCTGAATAAAATAGTACCACCCTCATTTCTTACCGAGGTGTCGTAAAAGGCGACTAAGGTAAGTCGACCCGCCGTGTGGTATCCGGCTGAGTAGAATAGACCCACCTCATTTCTTACCGAGGTGTCGTAAAAGGCGACTTAGGTAAGTGACTTACCGTGTGGTATCCGGTTAAGTAGAATAGACCACTTCTTTCTCATCGAGGTGTCGTAAAAGGCGACTTAGGTAAGTGACTTACCGTGTGGTATCCGGTTAAGTAAAATAGACCACCCTCTTTCTTATCGAGGTGTCGTAAAATACGACTAAAATAAGTTGACGTCAGGCGAGCAGCCGGTCGTAAAATACATAGCCAAATTATGTGACAACATGTTTTTAACATGTTGTGCCGACCCCACTTAGGGTGGGATAAGGGCAGGAGGATAATGATAAGCATGAGCTGATGCTGCTGCTAGGAATGGCTCCAGACAAGGGAACTCCTCAACAAATAACATTACGGACATGAAGTTTTGTGAAAAGCTTTTTTAAGTAAACTTGTTACTTTTTCATTTAGTGTATGCGTATAATAAGAGCTGTGATAGCCCAGCGGTAACACCGTGTGACTCATTCGAGAAGGTCACAGGACCAAAATCAAAATCTGTTAGAACTTATGTGTCTAATTGATTTAGAAGATTAGATTAGAGAAGATTAGATTAGACTAGATTTAGAACTTATGTGAACTAATTACAATTTATCACACGCTTTTCAGTGAAGGAAAAACATCTTGAGGAAACCTGCATATCTCTAGAGAATTCTGAAGATATGTGTAACCTACCAATCCACATTGGAGCAGCGTGGTAGGCCTTAGCTCCAAACCTTCTAGATCCTTCTAGAAGAGTCCTATTCCCAGCAGTGGGAGAGTAACAGGCCGCTACTTGTTTTTTTATTTTTGGTATAACTGCTAATCGATTTAAAGAAAAACTTTATGAAAGATCGTGGATCGTTATGTATACAGATTTTCGCTAACTTTAAACGCAAAGTTAACGAATATCCAACAAGCCACATTGCCGAGATACCAATTTGAGCTGCCTCTTGTAAAATATCGTCTTGATATTTCGAGAGTGGCAATATGTTCTGAGAATTGCAGCGTGTTTGGTACAGGCCACAATTCTAACTTGAAATATGTTTCGCCTATTTCCTCTGGACTTTTAAAACGGACTTTTCTAAATCCAAGTTGTTAACCTATCTACATATACAAAAATCATCATCTCCTGCCCTTATCCTACTCTAAGAGGCATAACACATTATAAACATGTTGTCACATGATTTGGCTAGGTATTTTTCCTACGCCTGCCTGGCGTTAACTTAGTCTCCTTTTACAACATCTCGGTAAGAAATGGGGGTGTTTTTTTTACACAGCCAAATACCACACGGCGGGTCAACTTACCTTAGCCGTATTTTACGGTAAGATAGAGGGCGGTCTATTCTACTTAGCCAGATATCAAACACGTATACAAAAAATAATCAAATAATCGCAAAGCTTTGCATTTTATGGTGGAACCTATCTCCTGATGATGCTTCTGTTATAAGGCGAAACGATTGTTGAGATTGTCGTGAATCTGTGTAGTGCTTATGTAGTGTGTTGTTGATGGTGTTGTGATACGTGCGGTAAAGAATCTTGCGTGTATAAAATATGCTTCCTACAGTTCAATTCAGTGTTTTTAACATATCCTCTTGTAGGGAACTCTCACGATAATATTTAAATAAATAAAAAGAACAATGAAAAACATGTTAGGTGTTCGCACGACGTGTAATGACAGAGAGAGAGAAAAAAACGATACATGAAGCTCGTAATTAGCGACAATTAGACTCATCGTATTTGCTATTATAGTTGCGCAGGCGCGTGAAATCCTTAACACCACTACATATCCTCTTTGAAAATAATATCAGGGAAATGGCGTCTCCTTATATGCTTCACCTACTGGTTTTGGATTGCGATTGCTATTGTTGCATTCTCGTACAGACATCTCAGCACCTCAATATATCGCCAATCGACTTGACATCTTTATAAGGAACGAAGAAAAGAACAGCCAAGGTTTCGACCGATATGAATGTCATAAAAGACTTTATGCAAATTTGGTTAAACACATTGTTAGCGCACACTTTCTACAATAACACGATATAATAAAAATACCTCAATTCCCGCTCCGAGATACGCTTCTCTTGAATGACGAACAAAGAATGAATGCCACTGAAACGTTTTATCAATAAAAAGACACCACCGGAAACAGTGCTACCACCATTTCAGTAAAAAAGGCGCGATACTCTTGTTTCATGATGGTGTTGCTATAAAATACAAAGCGGAAGACATTGGCAACAACAGCATGCATAAGGAATATATAAATGTCGTAAAAGACTATATGCAAATTTATCTTGTTAATGTGTGAAAAATTATGCGATAAATCGTCAACATATGCATAATCAAACCATCAAATATTTTTAGGAAACCTGTCAACCTTAAAGCATAAAATGCTTAGATCGTTCAAAAAATTAAACGCCAGAAGACGCTTATATGAATATAATGTCGAAGCGAGGTGGATGAATATAAAATTTTATTCAAATTTCACTTTAAACTTCGCCGGCCAACCTCATCTGCATTAGCTTATTTCGCAAAATCTACTTTTACCGACACAAGCAATTCCGTTGAACTTTAAAAATATTTTATTTTATGAACCGCTAAATTGATTTACTGAGTGGTAAAAAATAACGGCCTGTTACTATCCTACTAGGCATAGGCATCCTCTCCGTAGATTAAAGATGGAGCTAAAACCCACCACGCTGCTCTAATTGATAAGTTACACATCACCAAAAATGATCTAAAGATATCCTATTCTATCCTACTAATATTATAAATGCGAAAGTTTGTGAGTATGGATGTACGTTTGTTACGCTTTCACGGCGAATCTGCTGAACCAATATCGATAAAATTTGGTACAATTATTCCTTACACATTGGGGTAAAATATAGGCCTTAGAAATCCTGTTAATTACAGAAATAAGATGGCATTGAACAGCGCCATCTTTTATCAACCTATCACGTGACAACAGTCCACGCAAACAAAGTTGCGGGTATATATAGGTTTCCTCACGATGTTTGAGCACAAAAAGCGTATGTTGTATACAATAATCAATTAGACAAAAGGTTTTTCTCTCATCGCTGGGCTGTCACAGCTCTTACCGAGTAGGTTTGATATATTTAACCATAAGAGATAGAACACATTTTTTTTTCTTCTTGGTGAGAGCGAAATTCCGAATCAGTGGTAGCTTCATTAATTAAATCGATCCTTGACGATTTATATGCTTGAAAAAATGACATAATTTTTGTTTGTTTTTTTTTAGTTTTTAACCGCTGATAATTGATTACGGATATCAAACTATACTTTGTTTACAGGAAAAATTTACAAGTTATATCTATCTTAAATTACTTTCACGCTAGGACTATTCAAATCACGCCCACGTGGAATGGTCTCAAGAATGCTGGCAGCGTTTCTGCGCTTAATCGCTAAGCTGATTCTTTCTGCGAAAGGGGAGCCAGCCCTCTTGTCACCTGAAGAGGCAATTAATATCATATCAAATAAATATAGCAAATATTTCTGCCTTTTATTTAAATTCGTTTTTGTATTTTCGAAACATTTTTCAAAAACTCCACATCTTTGAATAATGCAAAACAGAGCGCAAACAACAAGTAACATCACCCGTTAATGTAATTTTTGGAATACTTTGTGAAAAGTAACTAGAAACAGACGCAAATAAAACTTTTCTAGCGAGAAGACGATACGGGATAATTTCACGGAGGCTGCATTATTTATGAGCAACAACTTTAGCATATACATGGAGGAAAGTCATGAGAGATCTACCTGTGATTATCTTATGTAGTATGACTTTTTGTGATACATAGATTGAAAATCAAATCAAAATAATCTTTATTCAAATAAGCTCTTTCAAGCACTTTTGAATCGTCAAGGATTAATTTGCGTATATTAGAAAATCTTTGTATTGCTTAGTAATCCTTGCGAATCCTGCTTATATAACACACTATTTAATATAACGTAGTTTTTCTATTTAAAAACTTACAAGTCTTTGTTAGGATTCAGGCACTCCGACTGTTAAGCCATGTGTGGATTATAATCGTATGCAGTGCTTTTTCTACATTTACATCACTTTTTTAATATTTATTTTAAATAATTTAGTTTAAATAAATTCTGAACGGATAGAATTAAAATGGTAATAAAAAAATGCTTTCCACAGCTAAAATTTAAGTAAAACATTTGTAAGCAAGCAATTAGGAGTTTCTTAAAATACAATATATTTTTCCCGAGATTGCCGTCTACCCTATTAGTTGAACATACCGCCCTGTTGGAAGCTGTGATGGCCTAGCGGTGCGACCGTGTGAATCTCTAGAGACGATCATGGGTTCAAACCCGGGCAGACACCAATGAGTTTTTCTATTAAAACTTATGTGTCTAATTGATAATTGCAATTTATCACACGCTTTTCGGTGAAGGAAAACATCGTGAGGAAACCTGCATATCTCTAGAGAATCCTAGGGATATGTGTAACCTTACTAATCCGCATTGGAGCAGCGTGGTAGGTCTTAGCTCCAACCCTTCTCTCCAAAAATGGAGAGAGGAGGCCTATGCCCAGCAGTGGGATAGTAACAGGCCGTTACTTACTTACTTTATCGCCGTTTGCTATATATATGTGAAGTTAAGTAAAATAGTAGCGTCTATCCCAATGCTGGGCATAAGCCTCCTCTCTCCGTTTTTGGAGAGGGATTGGAGCTAAGACCTACCATACTGCTCCAATGCGGATTGGTAGGTTACATATATCCCCAAAATTATCTTGAATTATGCTGGTTTTCTCACGATGTTTTCCTTCACTACAAATCGTGTGATAAATTGCAATTATCAATTAGACACATAAGTTTTAATAGACAAACTCATTATTGGTGCCTGCCCGGGTTTGAACCCATGATCGTCTCAAGAGAGTCGCACATCTCACCGCTGGCCTATCACAGCTTAAACATATAAATCCTAACAAAATTTATATATTTTTTTCATCCAAAGAAAATATTTGTACATTTATATATTGACAAATGTAATTCCTTTAACGAAATTGCGAAAATGATATACTAATCTAATACTAGAAAATGTCTCGACGAATTTACCAGCTTTGATATTGAAAAAATTATATTCCAAATTTACATGTACGACCTTCACAAAATATTTTACGAAATCGAACCAAGGTCAATCGAGGCTTTCGTAGGTAAACTTTTAAACTCTCGAAGAGTAATATAAACTATTATTATCTTCCTGCCCTTATCCCACTTTAATTGGGGTCGGCACAACATGTTATAAACATGTTGTCACATAATTTGGCTACATATTTTACGACCGGCAGCCTGCCTGACATCAACTACCTTAGTCGCCTTTTACGACACCTCGGTAAAAAAGAGGGTGGTCTATTCTACTCAACCGGATACCACGCAGTGGTAATATAAACTATGCAAAAGTGAAATTCAGACTAGTTTTGGATTTATATAACAACTGACCTATATATCAAGGTGACCGCTCTGTTATTTTTTTACAAAATCTTTAAAGATCTTTGTGCTATCCATTAATAGAATAAATACCATCCCCGTTTTTTACTGAGGTGTTGTAAAACGCAACTAAGGTAAGTTGATGTGAGGTTTCAAGTATGTTGAGCTGACCCTACTTAGAGTGGGATAAGGGCAGGATAATGATGATGAAACTTTAAAAAAACTTAAAGATGATCGGGAGCCTGTGATATCTGGACTCGATCAAGTATTTTCACTTCGACATTGCCCGATCGCAACTGAGCTGTTATGTTTTCGGAAATGACGGCGAAATTAACTTTTCTATTCTAATAACATTATAACAGTTTTTCATTGCCAGAAAACAGAGATACACGACATTTAAAAACTGAAACCTAGCTGAATCGATTTATATTTACCATTACATGCTAAATTTCGTGAAAATCTTCGAAGCCGTTTGCAAAATTTATTATACAGATTAAAATTAGAAATAAAACATGACAAAAAACTTTAAAATATAGAAAAAAACTTTTAGTTTAGGCAAATTACATAAAAACTTTTAATAAACTTTTAATAAAGCTTTAAGTTTAGTTTAAGCAAATTATATAAAAACCGTTGTAAGCTGTCACAGAGTTTCCTGTCAAGACATTCACACACTTTAACCACTAGGATACCAAGCCGTAGGTACACAGTACCTGCTAATAAAGATAAAATTCCATCGTTGTCAAACGATCTAATGGCCGTCATATAAAGCGAAGTTTTTAGGTGCGAGCCATTGATTAACAAAAAATATAGATGGATAATTTCTTATTAAGTCAAACATTTCTAAAAACTGTGTGAGTATTGCAGATAGGGCGCTTGTATGTGAAATAAGGTCACATAATATGACCGAAATTAATAATTAAATGATACTTATTAAAGTGCTCGTTTTTGTTTAGTCTATCTCGCATTAAAAAATAGTATCTTTTATTACGAACGTACAAAAATAATTCAATAATTGAGTTGAAATTCGCTTGACGTCATTAATCTGAAACTTTCGTTTGTTTACATATTGTGTTCTTTGTCCCTAACACTGTGATTAAGTACTCAATTGAGGATTAATATAGATTATATTAGAATTATGAGTTACTTTGCGAAGATCCATAATACAAATGTAATAATAAAATTATTTTCCTATAATCCGCAATGAAGTAAAACAGAATAAATATATATTATCCTAAATGTAAAGTGGACTATCCGTTTTCCCACCTGATACGTACAGGATTCATAATAACGGAGAGTCCACTCTACATTTAGCATTATATATTTATTATTTTACTTTATCGCAGATTATAACAAAATAATTTTATTATTACTTTTGGATTAATCGAGAAATATAGCTTGTTAGTTCGAATAGATTACATTACTATATAAGCGGCTATTTTCGGCGCCTCCGGGATTCAATATTAGAATAACAATAATTCTGACTTCAGCTACGTAACTGCTCTGCAATTTTTAGCACTGAAAATTTGAAGTAAACTTTTGAACGCGTCACCAGTTATTGAATTGAAGATCACAATGCCTATGTACAATTATGAAATGCGAAACAAAGAAATGCTTCATTTTTAAGTTCCTTTTACTGTCTATCTTTAGTTTTCCGATCCCAGGTGCCGCCAGCTAATTCCATATAATTGCGTATGTAATTTGGGAGTGCGCGTGTCGTCGTAAAGCAGACGGATCGGCTTTATCGTTCGTAACGTTATAACGAAAGGGGGTGAAACGACAGACTTTTGGCGCAGACACGCGACACGCGTCAGACGGAATTGTCGACCACGTTTATGAATTCACTCATAAAATAATAGCAAACTATAATATATTAACAATATGTTATACACCCGTAAATATTAATCGTCTTGCTGTCAAATATCTATCAAACGTCCTCCATAATACTCCTCTCAGTCTGAGTTGCCAGCACAAACTAGGTACACCAGCTGCTTTTTGTAGATTATCTTTCATCTAAGAAACTGCCTATATTTTCTTCTTTCGTTTTGCCTAGGACAATATAAAATACAATTTTTGAGCTGTTGAGGTTTTTGCTCGTTAATAGCTGACCTATTCTGGTATCCGGCTGAATAGAATAGTACCACCCTCGTTTCTTACCGAGGTGTTGTAAAAGGCGACTAAGTTAAGTCGACCCGCCGTGTTGTATCCGGCTGAGTAGAATAGACCAACCTCATTTCTTACCGAGGTGTCGTAAAAGGCGACTAAGGTAAGTTGACCCACCATGTGGTATCCGGTTTAGTAAAATAGACCACCCTCTTTCTTACCGAGGTGTCGTAAAATACGACAGAGGTAAATTGACGTCAGGCTGGTGACCGGTCGTGAAAACGCAGCCAAATTATGTGAGAGCATGTTTATAACATGTTGTGCCGACCCCACTTAGAGTGGGATAAGGGCAGGAAGATGATGATGAATAGCTGACCTATTCATTCATTTTTTACGGCAATCAAACAAATGTAATACGTTATCCCTCATTGTTTTATCATCTATTCTGATAATAGAACTTTATAATAAAACTTTATCATAAGATATTGGCTTATATTTTGGCCTCTAAGTGGCTTTCGAAACGCAGATAAGATTTATATACATATTAATGTATAATTGTTGGCCCATATAAATTTTTCTACCGAACATGTTCACTGCCTCAAGTTATTTTGATGTGACAAGCACTTCAATAAAAAAATATTTTAGTTTCATACCTTGGTGGTAAAAGTAAAACTCTTGAGAGCATTTTAATGAATCACCTGGCAGATGATGACTCTCTATCATCCCGGGATGTAATGATGACAAAATTCGACAGCGGTAAAACAGACAATGATAAAACAGTTATTTGGAACACTCTCGTAAATGGACCCGTTCGCGCATAAGTTTGTCCCAAAAATGTGAAAATCTTTACGTTTAATTGAAGTTATAACAGTAAAAGCTGTCGTGTCTTTTATCCGCGCAGACCAAATCGGAGCGTCATCTACGCGTGGGCTTTATTATGTGTCAGTCATCACACGTATGGCTGACAACTCGCTACTTTATACGACAATAAACTCCAGTTTGATCCGACAGTCGTTGATTTTTTAACTACAGCCGTTCAAAAGAGCAACAAACAAACTGCTTGATCAGTTACCTTTTTTTTCTAGTGATAGTCCAGCGGTTAATAATTGACCAAATGCAAAGTGAATGCACTCTTTTAAAGTAAGATTGGATTAATCTTACTTTAAAAGGTAATATTATTTATTTTTACAAAATCCACAGCTCTTAATCTAATAATTTACAAAGTAATAATTTATTTTGTACATACCGCCAATAAATAAATAAATTTTGCTAGAATTTAGGATATATATATAAATGTACGTCTGTCTATCTGTATGATAAGCTATGACATTAATGCGCTTCAGCAATATTGATGAAATTTGGTAAAATTTATGCTTAATAGAGCTAAAATATAGGATAAAATAACATATAAGATCTCGTTTGTCTGTTGGTTGGAGAATGATTATAGTACATAACAGAGGACATTTAAACATTTAAATTGAAAGTTTTGAATTGATGCAAACGAAGTCACGGGCATTGCCTATGCCCCCTTAAATGGGTAAAAATGCTGAATAGATTCTCCAAATATGTCCATTGACCCGGACTTTAACATAAATACTGCTAGTTAAGGTAACTCCTGAATAATGTAGTAAATGCCCGTAGAGTTCTGTACCTTATGTATTAATTTAACATAAATGTTAATTTATAGTTCGGGTCGATACTTTGCGGAGTTCCATATTATAAAAAAAAATGATTACTTTTTAATATTCCGTGATTACAGAAAATCTATATAACAGTAAATGTAGAGTACAAAAGTTATGATAGAATTATTTCGCTATAATCCCCGTTTGCTAAGACATTCTATGTAATGCTAAGCAGTACCGTTCTCATACCTTATACATGCAGGATTAGTTACCGAACGTATCACAAGAAACCAGCTGCACACTACACAAGTACTACCCACATACACTACGACAATCTCAACGATCAATTCGCCTTGTAACCGAATCGTTAGGAGATAAGCTCCACGACAAAAGCGCAAATGTAGAATGTACTATTCGTTTTCATGTCTTATGCTTCTTCTTCTTCTTTCTCAACCGGTGGACATCCACTGCTGAACATAGGTCTCCTTAAGGGATCGCCACAATCCACGATTTTGTGCCGCTTGGATCCAGCGGCTCACCGCGACCTTTTCTACCACCTTCCAGCACCTTAGGACCCTAACGCCCATCAGTTCTACGTACTACGTGCCCCGCCCATTGCCACTTCAGATTCGCGATACGATGAGCTATGTCCGTAACTCTGGTTCGTCTATGGATCTCCTCATGTCTGATTTGATCACGTAGAGATACTCCGAGCATAGCCCGTTCCACCGCCAACTGAGTGACTCTGGCTGTCTTATGAGGCCCATAGTCAGCGACCGTCTTATGCATGCATTACATATCCTTAAACAAATTTGTGATACTTTCGTGCAGTCTATCTCCTTATAGGTAACGGAGCGAATGTGTGACCTGGTGGTGGCTGCTGGCATAAGATATTAAAACCGATAGCACACTCTACATTTGGCATTACATATACATCATATTATCGATATTATCTGGAATTGAATTATTATCTAAATTCGAGACAAGCTGTTCCCTAATTCCCCTTTTAACAAAATTTTATGTCCCTGCTGTTAACCGCTGAGGAGTTCCCTCGTATGGAGCCAATCATTCCTGAAGCGCCAGGTCATAGTTAAACGTGCATTGTCATCAAGACTTAACCAGTATGTAAAATTCCATCTCAATCGGACACCGGGAAGTGGGACTAATGTAACTTGCAAAAATCCACCTTCAAATACATACACGGAAAGTTAAATAAAAGCTTTTAAAAATAACCAATGATACTCGACCGGAAGCGGTGTATTTTTATCATTCGATTCGGCCACAGAGTGATGTAACCGTAACACCTGAATCCACCTCGCCAGTGAAAGTTGATCTTATTTGGACGACCATTGACTTTACACTAGCGCCGGAATTTGTCTGCTTAAAACGCTACATTACACTTATTTTTAGAGAAGCTTCTTTCAATGTGAATAAGATATTTGATATGAAGCTGTACCTGCGGGTTCTCCCACGTGGAAATCAGTGTCACAAAAATTTTCCCGCGTAAATCCGTTTATCTTATTTTAACAGTCTCGAAAACAACGTTTGCCATTTTGAACATAAAATTAGTTATTGTGACTTAACCATAAGAGACAGAGACATGCTGTCACGGACTTTTTTTTAGAATTTTTGGAATATTTTGACATTTAGAATATAAAAGTAGTTATTGTGAGTTCACCATTAGAAATAGAAACATGCTGTCGTTGATTTTTTTGTAGTATTTTTGTAGTACACGGGGTTTTAAAAAATATATCGATATACATAGAGAAAAGAAGATGCAAGTTAAAAAGTTGCATAAGCTAGGATAGCGTCCATAGCTTAATGTTGTGTTAAACAAGTGCGTTAAAATAGCGCTAGTGTAATCTCTCTCATTATTAAAAAAGTTATCCATCTTGTGAACTGAGAGACACTCAGTTGCGCAACCTCCGCAAAACCGGCTTCTGGACCTACACTTCATATTGCTATTTGTTGCAAAAATATGACACAAGAATCTTCTACTTGAAAATAAATAGGCATACTTACGGTATCGTCGGAATATATATAGTCAAATCAAATCAAAATAATCTTTATTCAAATAAGCTCTTACAAGCACTTTTTAATCGTCAAGGATCAATATAATTAATGAAGCAACAACTGGTACGGAATGTTGCTCTTACCGAGAAGAACCAGCAAGAAACTCGGCGGTCAATCTTTTAATCATTTTGAATTTTACGTTATTAAACCGCAGTCCTGTATGAAGCTGGAAAGATTTTCAAATCCAGGCTTTTTTATCATCCAAATAATCTTCAATTTTGTAATATGCTTTGCGCACAAGTACATCTCTTAGACTTAACTTAAACCTTTCTTTAAACTGGTCTAGTATGGATTGAGGAATTTTATTGTAGAAGCGAATACAGAGACCATCGAATGAGTTGCTAACTGTGCTAAGTCGCGACACAGAGTGCGCCACCTCTGGGTCGGGGCCTCTCTGAAAGTGGCCCCTCCCTCCGCTGGACGATGCATCGGGAGCACCAGCTGCATCGAACGCCTCGGGGACCTAACTCCAGCGAGCGTCCGATAAAACCCCGTTCGGATCGCTCGGAGGTCCCCGTTAGGGTGGCATGCGATATCATAACTAACAGGTATAGTAACTAGCTGACCCGATAGACGTTGTCCTTTCTTAATTTAATATTTCAAATATCGCTTATCGTGATATAGAACCTACTTCTTTAATTTACAGACTTGACTTTTACACATCGTATTTAAAAGATCTATGCTGTTTGTTATTTGGCTGAATAGAATAGACTACCCTGATTTCTTATCGAGGGGTCGTGAAAGGCGACAAAGGTAAGTTGACCCAACGTGTGATATTCGGCTGAGTAGTATAGACCACCCTCATTTCATTCCCAGGAGTTGTAAAAAGCAACTAATGTAAGTTGATGTCAGGCGGGCGGTCGATCTTTAAATATGTAGCCAAATCATGTGACAACGTTTATAACATGTTGAGCCGACCCCACTTAGAGTGGGATAAGGGCAGAAAGATGATGATACTTATACTGAGATCTATCGAAAACTTATAGAACTTAGAGCCTATCATCATTAAAAAAACTGTAAATTCGTTATAGTAAGATTATTAACCAAGATAAAACTATTCTATATATTTACACTTATTATAATACAAAGTCAGTGTGTGATCGGTTTTCCAAAATTTACTGATCAGTTTTTACTAAAAGGCAGTGTAATTTTTTCGGAAAGTGTAGGTTAATCATTATGGTTTTAAGTAAATTGTGTTATAGACGTCGCGCATTTGTAAATAAAAACTCTCCTGCTGGAAGCTTTAGTCGCGTGAAAACCAATAGAGATATGCTAAAGCAATGTACTAGAGAATTGTAGATCTACAAGAATACTACAAAAAAGTCCGCGACAGCATGTCTCTATTTCTTATGGTTCACTATAACTACCACCGCCAGTATACTCGGTACAGGCGTCGTAGACGACGCGACGTCGAGGAGGAGAGGCGCCGTTACGAGGTTTATCGGACAGCCCGCGCCTCCTTGCGGACGGCGATTGCCGAGGCCAAGAACAGGGCCCACAGGGAGATGGCCGAAGAGCTCAGTCGAGATCCGTGGGGGAGGCCGTACATAGCGGCACGGAGAAAACTTCGTGCCCGCGCCCCCCCCCTCACCGAGAGCCTTCGGCCGGATTTCCTTGAATCTGTTGTGAAAGCCCTGTTCCCGCAAGGAGCCGAGGTAGAGCCGCCTCGTATGGCGCCTCCGGAGGAGGAGGAAGGCACTGGGCCGGGTGCGCCGGGGGTGTTGGAGTGGGAGTTAGCCGGAGCGGTGAGTCGCATGAAGGCAAAAAACACCGCTCCAGGCCCCGATGGCATCCCTGGGCGCGCCTGGTCTCTTGCCCTGGGTCCGTTGGAGTCTGAACTCAGGGCGACGTTCAGTGCCTGCCTCGAGCAGGGCCTCTTTCCCCGTAGGTGGAAAACGGGGAAACTGGTTCTGCTCAGGAAGGAGGGTAGACCGGCCGATACACCCTCCGCGTATCGGCCCATCGTCTTGCTGGACGAAGCGGGGAAGCTGCTCGAACGCATAATAGCTTCCCGCATAGTCCAGCACCTCCGGGAGGTAGGGCCCGACCTCAGTTGCCTCCAGTGCGGATTCCGCCAGGGCAAGTCCACCCTCGACTGTATCGAGGGTGTGAGACTTCTGGCGGAGGAGGCGACAGCCCGGCGTGAGGTGGTGTTGGCGGTGTCGTTGGACATCGCTAACGCATTCAACACCTTGCCCTGGGGAGTGATCAAGGAGGCCCTACGCTTCCACCGCATCCCCATGTACCTGCAGCGTGTGGTCAGTAACTATCTGGCTGACCGCGCTGTCAGGTACCCGACGGCTGGGGGTGGGTGGAAGGAGCGGAGGATGTCGTGCGGTGTTCCACAGGGGTCGGTTCTTGGCCCCCTCCTGTGGAACATCGGCTACGACTGGGTGCTGCGCGGGCAAATGCTTCCGGGGGTGCGTCTGTTCTGTTATGCAGACGACACCCTCGTGACTGCCCGCGCGAGCACCCACCGGGAAGCCCGAGTGCTGGCGACCGCGGCCACGGCTCACGTTGTGGCCCGGATTCGCCGGCTGGGACTGGGGGTGGCCTTGGAGAAATCCGAGGCTATTTGCTTCCACAGGCCTCGGATGGCACCCCCAGTGGGTTCCCGGTTGGTGGTGGGCGGGACGTCCATCGAAATCTCGGGTACACTACAGTACCTGGGATTGCTCCTCGACAGCCGATGGACGTTCGAGGCCCACTTCCGGCGGCTCGCCCCTAGACTAAAGGCGACCGCTGGAGCCCTGAGCAGGCTCCTCCCGAATGTGGGGGGGCCAAATGCAGGCTGCCGGCGCCTTTACGCCGGAGTGGTTCGGTCAATGGCCCTGTACGGTGCTCCCGTATGGGCGGAGCGACTGACCGCCAGGTCTCTGCCTCTTTTGCGCGGGGCGCAGAAGATTCTTGCGGTCAGAATTGTACGGGGCTACCGGACCATCTCCGGCGAGGCGGCCTGCGCCTTGGCCGGGTCCCCTCCTTGGGACCTAGAGGCCAAGGTACTTGCTCAGGCCTACCGGCGTAGAGTTGAAGCCCGTTCATCGGGGGGAGACTCAGCGCCGGTAGAGGTGGATTGGCGGAGAGCAGCTCAGGAAGAGCTCCTCCGCCAATGGAGGCGGCGGCTTGAATCGCCCAGTGCAGGAGCCTGGACGATTTCGGCCATCCAGCCCAGACCCAGCCCAGGCTGGGTCGCCAGGAGGCATGGGGCCCTCACCTTCCGCCTGACACAGGTGCTTTCCGGACATGGTTGTTTCGGGTGGTATCTGTGGAAGGTGGCCCAGCGTGAAGCGACTGGTGAGTGCCACGAGTGCGGCGCCGACTTTGATACGGCGTTGCACACGCTCGCAGACTGTCCAGCTTGGGCGGTTCAGCGGGCGGAACTCGTGGCACAGGTGGGGCACGATCTCTCCCTGCCCACTGTGGTCCGCGCCATGGTGGACAGGAAGCGATCGTGGGCAGCGATGGCCTCCTTCTGCGAGGACGTAATCTCGCGGAAGGAGGCGGCGGGGCGGATCCGGGAAGTCGAGTCCTTGGATCCGATCCGCCGCAGGCGAGCGGGGCGCAGGCGACTCGCCGAAGTCCGTCGCATGCCGCCCTAACGGGGACCTCCGAGCGGTCCGAACGGGGTATCGGACGCTCGCTGGAGTTAGGTCCCCGAGGCGGTCGATGCATCTGGTGCTCCCGATGCATCGATTAGCGGAGGGAGGGGCCACTGTTTAGAGAGGCCCCGACCCGGAGGTGGCGCTCTCCGGGGTATAGAGCTGCTGCTGGCGGGGATGGGGGCAATGTCTTCATAGGTACCCTGTCCCCGCCACCAGCAGCGTGATGGAGCACTGTCAGGTTTTTAGTCGGTGAGAGTCCGACATACCCGCCGCTCGTCCCCGTCGGGCGGTGATGACCCATAATGGGTTTTCCTGACATAAAAAAAAAAAAAAAAAAAAAATAACAACAAAGGTAAGTTGAAATCAGGCAGGCGGCTGGTCGTTAAAACGCAGCCAAGTCATGTAACAGCATGTTTATAACATGTTGTGCCGACCTCACTTAAAGTGGGATAAGGGCTCGAGAATGATGATGTTACTTAGTAGAAGTAGACTTTCATCGATTGTAATTTTTATTACCGTAATGCATTCATACCTTTATACTTAGGTAAGCAACTAACAAGGTAGCGCGTTAGGTATTAACCAGATATGCCCTGCACTTTATATAATTGTCGGTCACATGTGAACGTAAATGTTATTACTTTCGGATTACGTGTCCACTGCAGTTGACTGGCAAATACATTTGATTCCTCGAATTTAATTTAACCAGACCTGTCCCAGTTTTGCATATGGTATAAAAAGTAGTCGAAATTTTCTTTATTATAATCTTTGTCCATATCCCGCTGTGTGGTATCCGGCTGAGTAGAACAATCCACCCTTATTTCCTTTATCGAACGCCAGCCTGATAAGGTCCCTGAGGCAGTCCATGCATCTGGTGCTCCCGATGCATCGTCTAGCGGAGGGAAGGACCACTTTTAGAGAGGCCCCGACCCAAAGCTGGCGCACTCTGGGGTTCAGAGTTGCTGCTGGCGGGGATGGGGGGCAATTTCTCATAGTTACCCTGTCATAATGCATAATGGGTTTTCCTGACATAAAAAAACCCTTTTTTCTTTCTGTGTCGTCGTAAAAGGGGACTAAGATAAATTGACCCGCCGTGTGGTATTCAGCTGAGTAGAATAGACCACCCTTATTTCTTACCGAGGTGTCGTAAAAGGCAACCAAGATAAATTGACCCGATGTGTGGTATCCGGCTGAGTAGAATAGACCACCCTTATTTCTTACCGAGCTGTCGTGAAAGGCAACCAAGATAAGTTGACCCAATGTGTGGTATCCGGCTGAGTAGAATAGACCACACTCATTTACCGAGGTGTCGTAAAATACGACTAACGTAAGTTGACGTCAGGCGGCCGGTCGTAAAATAACTGGCCAGATCACGTATCCACATTTTCAAGACATCCTGATCCGATAAGGACAGGAGAATGATAATATAATATGTTCATAGCATCTTAATCTTTTTTTTGTTATAAGATCTAATTTATACTAATATATAAAGCTGAAGAGTTTGTTTGATTGATTGTTTGAACGCGCTAAACTCAGGAACTACTGGACCGATTTGAAAAATTATTTCAGTTTAAGATAGTCCATTTAAGGCTATAGGCTATAAAACGTCACGATAAGATAAATACGACAGGAGCAGCAATAAAAAATATTAACGGCAAAATTTTAAGCTTTACTAGCGTGCGCTGAGTAATCAAAAACCATATATTACAGAATTGTTCCCCTCTAAAAGCTCTAAATAAAAGTCCGCGACAGCATGTGTCTAGCTTTTTAGGTTAACCCACTTTAAGCATTTTTATGATTATCAGAATATTATATTACGGTTTTAATCTTTCCACGCGAGCGGAGCCGCTGGCAATTGCTAGTAAATCATAAATGTAATGCGCTGAAGTGATATCTCTTAACAAATTGAATATGCCGTAGGGGCCTCTAAACAGATCTCCTGCGAGAACAGTAAATCTTGGGATTTTCGGGAATATGTTTTCCTTATTCAGTCATGGGATTAATAAACTCAGACAATGATAAGAGATACGTCCGTTATGTACGTGATGAAATCAGAAAAAGATGGAAGCTGTAAAATGATAAACTGGAAATATAGCTTGATAAAGATTAAGCCTTGAATGGCGAAAATATCAAATACCAATAAAATTTCTAAACACTATTAATTTACAGAAAAAATGTACATGTTATATCTATCTTAAATTACTTACACGCTAGGACTATACAAATCATGCCCACGTGGAATGGTCCCAAGAATGCCGGCAGCGGTTGCGCGCTGAATCGCTAAGCTGATTCTTTGTGAAAAAGGAGCCAGCCCTCTTGTCACCTGAAGAGGCAATTAACCATAGTGTTAAAACGGATAATTTTTTTTTGCTCTTTGACTCCATTGCCTCTCTCAACTGTAAACGACACAAATATATAACTCTCGATGAGAGACGCATACTGCCGCCGTTTGCGGGATTCGGCCATTTCCGCCGCAGCCTCAGAGTCTTGACGCTGTTTCCCTGATATGGGACGAGGCTATTGTATTAAGGCATGTTGCGTCTCACATAAGGGCCCGTCCCTGTTCCCTAGGAACCAACGTCAAGCCGCCTGGTCTCTTGCCATCATCCCGACATATCCCCGAAGACTCAAGAAGAGCAGGAATGTCTGGTGGCAATAGCTCTTTTGATGGTATCATTAAGAGGACCATGACGGAGAAGCCTACCAGAGATCCTATGGCATGAAAGCCCGTGACAATTATAAAATTTTAATTTTTTGATTGTGTGTGTTTGTGAGTGTGTGTGTATAAGTACGTGTTTTTTCAACTTTTCCATTACAGCAATTAAAAATAAGTATCAAAAGGAGGCTTATAATGAAAAGCTTTTATGCTATTGAGGATTATACGGTACTCGCTTCTACAATAAAATTCCGCAATGCATATTAGACTTATCTACAGAAAAGCTTAAATTAAGTGCTATGCTTATACGTAAAGTATATTAAACAATTGAATATTATTTAAATGGTAAAAATGCTTGTATTTAAAATCCTTTTAGATTCAAACAAGACTACGGTTAAGTAATATAAATTTAAAATATTGACGGCTGAGTTTCTTGCTGGTTCTTCTCAGTAAGAGCAACATTCCGAAGCAGTTTAGCTTCATTAAACCTAATTGATTCTTTACGATCCAAAAGTGCTTGTAAAATGATTATTTTGATAGATTGATAACTAAATGAAAAAATAAATGGATTATTAGCTATTATTTGTCCTTGCTGTAGATATAAATATCGTAATGTAATTCTTTATAACAATAATATTATATAAAGAACAACGCGGCCCCTAATTTGCAAACTCAACCTACAGCACGTTTTGCAATACAATATGTATCCAATATACGTTCATTTTTCCTATAACAGTATTCCGTAAGACATAAATCCATAGAAGTAATCGAAATAAAGAAAATTCGCTGTTTCATTGTCATCAAGTTGTTTGACTTATATAATCCCGCTAATTTGTCGTGTAAACTAACCCGTCGTTGGGCACACCGCCTAATGGACTAAAATTAAACATACATGTTGGTAACACGGTCACATACGATAATAGTCGCTCAGCCTGCGGTGCTGTCAGTTTGTCCAATTATAATAAATAATAAATAAATAAATAACATAGGTAATAATAATAACATAGTCATCAACAGTACAAAAAGTTTTGTTAATAAATAAATAAATATATGGGACACTTACACACACAGTCGTCCGTCCCCAAAGTAAGTAACTTAATACTTGTGTTATGGGTCAGAGACATTTGGTGAATATAATTATTATATACAAATATACACCCAGACTCGAAAAAGCAACAAATTGTTAAAAGAAAATGTTGGCCATCGGCGGAAATCGAACCCGCGACCCGCGTAGCTGAAGGCAGGCTCACAACCCACTGCGCCAACGAGCCGGTCAAACTTATTTCATCGATCGATCGATTTTTCTTTCCAAAACCCCCTGCTGAATTTCATGACATTCGTTCGACGACATTCGATACGACATTCAAAATACACATTATATATACACATATATAAGATTAAGTCGTTTAAATATTAAAGATAAAATGTAAGTAAAATTAATCAAAGATTGATAGATCGATTTATGATCGATAGATTTAATAAAGCTACAACAGAGGTGGCACACTCTGGGGTTCAGAGTTGCTGCTTTCGGGGATGGGGGCAATATGTCCAACGGTACCCTGTCCCCGCCACCAGCAGCGTGGTGAAGCACTGTCAGGTTTTTAGTCATACCCCTACATACATACCCCTGACAAAAATAAAATAAAATAAAATAAAGTTACAACTGGTTCGGAATGTTACTCAAACATATTCCTGACAAAAATTAAATAAAATAAAGCTACAACTGGTTCGGAATGTTCCTCAAACATATTCCTGACAAAAATAAAATAAAATAAAATAAAGTTACAACTGGTTCGGAATGTTGCTCAAACATATTCCTGACAAAAATTAAATAAAATAAAGCTACAACTGGTTCGGAATGTTCCTCAAACATATTCCTGACAAAAATAAAATAAAATAAAATAAAGTTACAACTGGTTCGGAATGTTGCTCAAACATATTCCTGACAAAAATTAAATAAAATAAAGCTACAACTGGTTCGGAAAGTTCCTCAAACATATTCCTGACAAAAATAAAATAAAATAAAATAAAGCTACAACTGGTTCGGAATGTTGCTCAAACATATTCCTGACAAAAATAAAATAAAATAAAATAAAGCTACAACTGGTTCGGAATGTTGCTCTTACCGAAATAAACCAGAAAGAAACTCGGCGGGCAATCCTTTAAACATTTTCAATTGTACATTACTAAACTGCAGCATTGTATGAAGCTGTAAGGATTTTGAAATCCAGGAATTTTTAACCAAATATTCTTCAATTTTGTAACATGCTTTACGTATAAGCATATATCTTACACTTAATTTTAAACTGAATCGCTAAGTCTAATCTTTATTATTATGTATTTAAAATATACATATAATGGTTACCGTGTAATTGTCTTAAGTAAATAAAATTAAGTAAATTTATACTAATGTTTGTCTAGAAGACATCATCAGTCAGTGATAAGGCCATCTGTACATAATGCCGAAATTTAATTGAGTTCTCATGAATTTCGGATTTTTTATTGTTTGCGCAATTAATTCTTTATCTATCTATATTTATATGCATTTCCTAGACACAAAAGTGCTATATTACTACATACTATAAAACAAAGTCACATTCTTTGTTTGTCCATATATCCCTATGTATGCTTAAATCTTTAAAACTACAATGAACATTTTCCAAGATATCACAGATTTAAAATCCCGTCAGGAGGCCGTGCTTCGCCCTATAGCACTTCGATTTAGCAGCGATTGGATGCGCAACTAAATGTCGCTCTTTCAAGAGTAACCTCTAAAGAAAACATTTTTGTATTGTCTAAAGATAAGAATGCTATAGCTATTAATGTTGTATATAAAGATATTCTGTAATTAATTTAAAAAATAAAATACATAGGGAAAAATGTAAATTGTAAATATGTAGTATATGAATTTAGATATTCCAAAGATAGCAGGAAATGTTCTTAGTATAGGGACAGGGTAATTGTTTTTTCTTAAAATATAACGCTTGCGGGCCACGGCCAGTAATGAATAAATCAAAACTACTGGATCGATTTTAATAAATTTTTTCATGAGTAACATGGGCATTATATTTTATACCCATGCGAAGCAGGGGCAGGCCGCTAGTTATTAATAACTCCACAGGCGCTCGGAGTATGAAAGTGTTGTCGCCATTGACTTCCGCTTTGTATTTTATAGCAACACAGTCATGAAACAAGAGTATCGCGCCCTTTTTGATTAAAATGGTGGCAACACTGTGCCGTATTGTTTTCCGGTGCAGTCTTCCTATTGATAAAACGTTTCAGTTACAGTCAGTCTTGTTCGTCATTCAAGAGAAGTGCATCTCGGAACGGGAATTGTGGTATCCCTATTATATCGTGTTATTGTATATAGTGTGCGTTAACATCAGAAGTGTAAAAGTTAACTCGCGTCGTGCCCGTTCTCCGTGCATCCTGTAAGTAAGTAAGTAACGGCCTGTTACTATCCCACTGCTGGGCATAGGCCTCTTCTCTCCGTTTTTTTTATTTTTTGGAGAGAAGGATTGGAGCTAAGACCTACCACGCTGCTCCAATGCGGATTGGTAGGTTACACATATCCCCAGAATTTACTAGAGATATGCAGGTTTCCTCACGATGTTTTCCTTCACCGAAAAGCGTGTGATAAATTGCAATTATCAATTAGACACATAAGTTTTTACTAGAAAACTCATTGGTGTCTGCCCGGGGTTTGAACCCTAGACCTCCTCGAAAGAGGCGCACGGTGTTACCACTGGGCCACCACAGCTTATCCCACCACACCGTGCATCCTGATTTACGGCAATTTTGGCTTTTTCAACTTACTCTTGTCTAATTTTAATAAAAATCATTTCTTGGTTTGTATATTTTTGCGTAAGTAAAAAGTGATTGCAGTTATATATTACGTATAACGAACGTTTCTGGTGAGTCATTACTTTTCAATTTTCTTTGTATTAAATAGTGCAAAAGTATAGTTTATTTCTTATTAAGTTTTGGATATCCATATTATCCGAGAATGTTTGTTGAAATTCAAACATTTGAACCGAGAAAATACTTGCATTGGTAGATTTTATTTTCTAAAAAGAGCAGAAATAGAAACCGAATGGACACTTAAATTTTGCATCCTAGCTACCAATACAGATGTCGTAGTAGTAATTTTGCGAGTAACATTGATTCAACTGAAACCATGTGTCAAATTTTGAATAGATTATTGTCGCTAGAGGACGGATATCTTCCGATTTCGTCACATGCAAATAAGGCCACTTCAATGCGGGTTGATCCATAAATGTGCTGGTGTGATCGAACCAATATTTTAATTTCATTTTGAGTCACGTATTCATGATGAGAGTACATCATTTTCCTACATCTGTTACCTTTTTTAAATTGAATTCAATTAAATATTTAAACTTTTAGATTTCAAAGTATTAGTTATTTTACACATGTTCAAGGCTGTCATAAAAGTATTAATTGTCCTAAGAAATCTAAGCCGGTTTATAAAAATAAGGCGTTAAATTTTTGTTGGAAAAATGAAGGTATGAGGAAAAATCGTGACGTTCTCACAGAAATTATTGCAAATGTATCTACAAATGTACTTATTGATAGTGGTTCGTGTCTCTATAACGTCTAATAACTTAATAAAATATTCCGCAAGTCAAATTAGTACGACTTATTTAACATTAAAGATTTAGGAGCAATAAAAGTAGAATCAAAAGCTTTAATTACATCGCCGATTGAATTAACAGATATCACTTTAGAAGCAGATTTTTATATCGTTTTATATCGTTGATGGTAAATACTGAAGTAATTATCGGCACGGATATCTTGAATAGAAAAGGTGTTACATATTTGAGAGGTTAATGTTTGAGGTTAATTTTTTGGAAATATGGTAATTAACCAAGTAACATGAGATACTGAAGAAAGACTATTTGAAGTGCTAGATAAAATAGTCTTGGTTAATGAGGACTTAATCCTATGATAAGAATTTACGTATTAATTATTGAGTTGAGTAAGGTTATATATAATTCGAGAATAAAGTAGTGCTGTGTTTATTGGGCTAGACATTGCTCTAGTTTAAATCAATTACGTATTAGGTAAGATTTTATTCATAAGACCGACATAAGAGAAGAAAATATCGTTTTGCTTGATTCAGTGCCTGGAACGCTAATGAAGGCTGCTTTTTGGAAATAGATTTGATGTACTTAGTAATGAGGTAGAAAATAAAACCAGTGAAGGTCAGAACTTACGCCGCAAATCGGAAAAAGTTGATGATATGAGAGAAAAGTTCAAGTTCAAACCATATATTGCAACGACTAGCGCAGAGAACCTTGAATACAGTATAAGAAAATGAATTATAAGCCTGATAGTTGGCTAAGACAAATGATAAGCGAATGGATTACGATTAAATTGTAACAGATATCCAAAGTGAACACTGCTGCAATGATTGCATGGTGATACACGTTTAGAGTGGCCTCAGGCATCTCTATTCTAAACCATGATACATTTAATTTTGGCCTACCAACAAAATTACATGTTTGTTAAACCATAGATACTTGGTCTTATTTGCTAATTACATATAATTTCATTTATCGGTAGACACAACATGCTTTTATAGACTACTACGTACGATAAACAAACAGACTGTAGGCAGAATGTAGTACTGAAACTATTATTAACATTTATTTAACTAAAACTGAAACTATTGCCAAAAATACACTATTTCCTACATACAAAAAAAATTTAACATAGGATACCGTAAAAAAATCATCATCAATCAAGTCATGTACTTTACGCCTAATTAATAATCTTATTTTAAAAGTTTTTAGTCTCTTACTATAAGGTAGTCTCTTATCACCTCCAATAGAATAAAATTTTGTAAATCGGCGTTGGATACTCTCCAGCCTATTCTTGAATATTTGATAGTTAGGATTCCAAATTACAGTACCATACTCGAGTTTGCTTCTACAAAGGTGGCATACAGAAGTTTTTTTAGTATGAAGTTGTTTAAATGATTTGGAATTACTGAATATAAAACCTAACATCTTGCGAGTAGATCGACAGATATGTTCAATATGCTGTTGAAACCGTAGTTTAGCATCAAATGTGATACTTAAATCACGGACAAACGCATTTTCCTGATACAGGTTTTGTGGATTGTGTTTTGAATCAATCGTGACAAGATTACGAGAAAATCGAATAAAAGAACATTTATCGGGATTTAAAATCATATCATTAAACGCGCACCAATCAACTATTCGGTTGAGATCTTCCTGTAGTAGTAGTAGTAGTAGTAAAGCAGGATACATGAACAAGTTATACGACATGGTCGGATGTTGTCTTAGATGAAGGATAGCCGAGCGGATTAAATTGTAACAGATATCCAAAGTGAACACTGTTGCAATGGTTGCATGGTGATACACGTTTAGAGTGGCCTCAGGCATCTCTATTCTAAACCATGATACATGAACAAGTTGTACGACATTGCTGGACGTTGCTTTGACGAAAGGATAAACGAGTGGATTAAATTGTAACAGAGATCCAAAGTGAACACTGTTGCAATGGTTGCATGGAAAAAGTTGTACGACCCTTTGCGGTCTGACTAGCTCAAATATCCACGCTGGTTATCCGATGTTTGGATATATAGTTAGATATAGTCTGAATTCAGTATTCACATTCAGACGGAAAATTAACAGCTTAATGACTCGTATTTATTTTGTAGATAACTTATGAACAACAGAGTTTAGTTTTCTGATTATTTGTCTTGTCTAATGTATTCGCTTCAGACAAACGATACCAGGGTGGATAAAATTATAACAGAGATCCGAAGTGAACACTGTTGCAATGGTGGCATGGTGATACACGTTTAGAGTGGCCTCAGACATCTCTATTCTAAACCATGATTCACAAGCAAGTTATACGGCCCTTTGCGGTTTCACGATGTTTATCTGATGTTTGAATAAAGTGACTCAATTTCACTTTGTGGATAACTATACTCATGAACATAGTTTGTCCTCAGCTTCTACATTAGACTAGTACGTGTTCGGGACGAACACGTATGCAGGAGGGCCGGATGTTGTCGCCATTGACTTCCGCTTTGTATTTTATAGCAACACAGTCATGAAACAAGAGTATCGCGCCCTTTTTGATTAAAATGGTGGCAACACTGTGCCGTATTGTTTTCCGGTGCAGTCTTCCTATTGATAAAACGTTTCAGTTACAGTCAGTCTTGTTCGTCATTCAAGAGAAGTGCATCTCGGAACGGGAATTGTGGTATCCCTATTATATCGTGTTATTGTATATAGTGTGCGTTAACAAAAGCTAAATTATCGAAGCTATAATCATCTTTGGCTGCGACTTTTTTAACATCTCCTTTTTGTACAGGTTATAAACATGTTATCACATGATTTGGCTACGTATTTCACGACCGGCTGCCTAATGTCAACTTACCTTACTAACGTCGTTTTTAACGATACCTCGGTAAGAAATGAGGGCGGTCTATTCTACTCAGCCGGATATCACACGGCAGGTCGACTTACCGTAGCCACCTTTTACGAAACCTCAGTAAGAAATGAGGGTGATCTATTCTACTCAGCCGGATACCACACAGCACTTACCTTAGTCGACTTTTATCATATCTCGGTAAGAAAGAGGGTGGCATACACTCAACCGGATACCACACGGCTGGTTGACTTAATTTAGTGACCTTTTATGACACCTTAGTAAGAAATGAGGGTGGTCTATTCTACTCAACCGGACACCACACGGCGAGTCAATTTACCTTAGTGACTTTTTATGACACATCGGTAAGAAAGATCTACTCAGCTGGATGCCACACGTTTAATCAATTTACCTTAGTCACATTTACGACACCTCGGTAAGAAATTAAGGTGGTCTATTCTACTCAGCCGGATACCACACGGCATAGCTGTCTACAAGCATTGCCTAATTAAAGAATGTAACGTACAAATGTGATATTCCCGCCCACGTATATGATGTTGCAACGTATTAAAGTTCACGCTGCACTCGTCAGTCGAGTACAGTAACTGGAGCGAGTGGTAGAATGCGCCGGCGGAGCGGAAAGTGTCGCAACCTGATACACTGACCCGAGCTCGTGTGAGACCATCTGAACTTAGATATGTGATCCATATATTATTCAATTCATAATATTCTCTATTCAAGTAAACTTGTAAACAAGTACTTTTGAATCGTCAACTCTACTGCTGGTTCGGAAAGCTGTTCCTACCGAGAAGAGCCAGCAAGAAACTCGGCGACTGATTTTTTTCAAAGTAACTTCAATATTTAAATGAGTTAATCTTATATATACTCTTACATATACATGTTTTTCTAAATTTTGGAAATGATTTTCATGAAATTCATCATGTTGAGAGATTTGGGGGGTCGATCTACCTATGTTTTATTAAGAATTTTTTTTTTTTTAGAATTTATTTTTATTTTTTTAAAACATTACTGAGCAAGGCTCGGTCACCCAAGTACTAATCATTATTCAAATAAACTTGTAAACAAGTGATTTTGAATCGTCAAGTCTACTGCTGGTTCGGAAAGCTGTTCCTACCGTGAAGAGACAGCAAGCCAATTTTGAAGTATTAATCTTTTAACTAGTTAGTTAGTCATATCTAATTATAAATGCATAGTTCGTCTATTTGTCTGTATATTGTTAAAATTTGGTAAAATCAAACTTTTATGTTGTATAAAAATATAAATATTTTATCATTTGTATAATACAAATATTCCCGCTTTGCCATTTCGGCTCTTTCGATGTAAAATTACGGCTCTCCTTTTTCGTATCTAAAAAATAATAATAATTTTTTTTCACCAATGTTATTATTTCTGTAAGAATATAATACGAATATAAATATTTTGTATATTGATAGGAAAATAATATTGATCTCTCTTTAAAATCTAAATATTTCTTAGGGACACTTTTAGCTTAGAAGGTTGCCAACCCCTGAAATGACTATATCAATATTTCATGAATATGTTTGGTCGATCGGTCATGTAAATCGATACTATAAGACCGTAACAATTATTAACTCGTTCAGTATTGGCACGTTCCCTAGCTGAGTTAATAAAAAGATAAACCACTTATCGTTTAGACAGTTACACAATTCACTAATGCAGCACATTCACTACACTCTAGATGCATCAAAAGTGTTATACAAAAGCCACTTATTTGTCCAAACGAGCAGGAAGTTAGTGATGGTGCCTAACGAGCTATTTGGTTTTAACTTTCGTTTCAAATACGTGTGGTCTATTCAAATATACTTTCATCATTCACTGTTAAAGATAGTTGCTAATTGGCCTAACGGAATGGAGAATATAATATATATATATTTTATTATACAGAAAAAAACCCCTTATGGGTACCGCAGCCCGACGGGGACAGGCCTCGGTTATGTCGGACTCGCACCGACTAAAACGACCTGTGTGCTCCACCATGCTGCCGATGGCAAGGACAGGGTATCGTCGTACACATTGCCCCCATCCCCGCCGACAGCTCTGATACCAAAGACCACCTCCGGGTAGGGGCCCCTCGAAAGAGAAGTCCCCCTAATCGGTGCATCGGGAGCACCAGATGCTCCGACCGCCTCGGAAACCTGTAAGCAAGACGTCCGATATACCCCGTTCGGAACGTCCGAAGGTCCCCTGACAGGGCGGCAGACTATGGGCTTAGGCAAGTCGCTACCACCTGGACTCGCCAGCAGCAGATTGGATCCAGAACAAAGGTTTCCTGAACCGCTCCACCGCCCCCCTCCGCTCCCCATGGAGAATATAGAATGGAATAATTAATTTAACAGCAATCAGCTACGTACCAGGCTACAACAATTAACAATTAATCAAATTGTATACTAAAGTTTAAAGATTAACCGCTCTTTCTTACTGGTTCTTCTCAGTAGCAAACTTCCGAATCAGTGAACCTATCTGTAAAACATTTGACGATTTGACGATATAAGGGTTTTTTTAAATAAAGGAAATTTTAAGTCTGAATTTGGAGTAGAAGAACCTAGTATGAAGAATCTCATCTTTTAATAAAACAAGGAATATGTTTTGATTAGAAAAACATCGAGTATTTAGTAGATTTTAAACTTTCGCGATTCATACTGATTATTATATAAACATACGGGTCACATCGCGTTATAATCGATTACCTTTGTATAAGGTTCAACGTTTCGGCAGAGTTGCATCCACCGTGGTCACGAACTGACTGGAGCGCCGCGGCGTCTTCGTTCCCGAGTACTACAGTCATTATTTTGTTCATCTACCCGCACTTGAACCGCACAATCCATGTAAAGTCTGTTGCACACCACACTGATATTATCCGCACGCGATATAGCTTGCAACGATTTCTTTCGCGAGTTATATTTATTGATCACTGGATCCCAAGTCGTTGACAATCTGAAGCCCTCTTCTCTGTTGAATGTGTGATGCTTTTTTATCTCAACAGCTTCACGCGCCACTCTTGCATAATAGTGGGCATCAGTTGACAGGACTTTGGGATCATGAAGCTCAATCCAGTGATTGCTCCCCGAATTAAGCAGATGGGCAGACCATCTGCTTAATTCGGGGAGCAATCACTGGATTGAGCTTCATGATCCCAAAGTCCTGTCAACTGATGCCCACTATTATGCAAGAGTGGCGCGTGAAGCTGTTGAGATAAAAAAGCATCACACATTCAACAGAGAAGAGGGCTTCAGATTGTCAACGACTTGGGATCCAGTGATCAATAAATATAACTCGCGAAAGAAATCGTTGCAAGCTATATCGCGTGCGGATAATATCAGTGTGGTGTGCAACAGACTTTACATGGATTGTGCGGTTCAAGTGCGGGTAGATGAACAAAATAATGACTGTAGTACTCGGGAACGAAGACGCCGCGGCGCTCCAGTCAGTTCGTGACCACGGTGGATGCAACTCTGCCGAAACGTTGAACCTTATACAAAGGTAATCGATTATAACGCGATGTGACCCGTATGTTTATATAATAATCGAGTATTTAATTTCTTATCACCTAAATCTGCCCACGTCTAGTCGTCAGTAAAAAAGTTAAGTTATGACCTGTTATGACCTATGTATCCAACGGCTGGGCATAGGCCTCCTTTCTCTCTTTTTGGTTGGAGCCAAGACCTACCAAGTTTGGTAGATTACACATATCCCAAGATTTCTCTAGAGATATGCAGGTTTCCGCTCGATGCTTTCCTTCAACGAAAAGTATGTGATAAAATGCAATTATTAATTAGATACATAAGTTTTAATAGAAAACTCATTGGTGCCTGCCGGGGTTTGAACCAGAGATCCTCTCGAAAGAGTTGCACAGCGTCTTAAAGTTTTTATTCTTGTTGCCTCTTTGGTAGAGTTTACACTAACCTAAACTAAACTGAATCATACGACATCGATTGTAGGAGACCTTTAGGAGAGTTTGCAACATTCATCATCATCATCAACAACCTGTGTCTGTCCACTGTTGGACATAGGTCTCTCCATTTGCATGCCACTGAGCTCGGTCTTCAGCTCTCTGTTTCCAGCCAATACCAGGCAATACTTGCCATGCAACATTCATAATTCATAATTATATATGATATATAATAATACGAAAACCTGCCTGTCTGTTACGCTTTCAGATCCAATTCGTCATATAGTATTTCTGTTATTAAAGTCTATATACAACGTATAAAATTCTCTACTCTCCTTCCGCCTTAAGTATTTTCAATCAGGTCACATGTGCTGACGAGAGTTTAACATTTTTTTACCCATCACAAAAAATGCACAACGCCGCTAAACAAGTTTTCACTTTAAAAAGTCGATTTTTCTTACGGTAACAGCTAATTGATGGTATTTTAAGTTGACGCGAACAAAGTACGGGCAGCTTGTATTGTTATATTTATAAAAGAAACTTTAAAATGGATTGCACTAAGTCCGACACCTTAGAAGTGGTCATATTTCAACTCATTATGGTGTTTTTGACGTAATATTTTCGAAATATCAAGAGACGTTTTCATAATTGTTAAAAACTATTATTCGGTAACGGTGATTATGTAACTATTAGAAATACTGAAGATAAGCCTTCGTTATACGCAAAAGTAATATTTTTTTTTAAATATGTTCCTGCATATCCTTAAATAATTGCTAGGATGTGTGCACTATCCATACTGGACTAGCGTGGTGGGTTTTACCCCAAACCCTTCTATCAAAGAGGAAAATAGACAATTTATAATTTAACTACACTAGTGTATTATAAATCGTATAGTTCATTTTTGAAGGACGATTTTTTTATGATAGCCGTGTAGTATCCGGCTGAGTAAAATAGAACACCCCCTTTCTTACCGAGGTGTCGTAAGAGGCGACTAAGGTAAGTTGACCCGCCGTGTTGTATCCGGCTCAGTAGAATAGTCCACCCTTATTTCTGACCGAGGTGTCGTAAAAGGCGACTAAGTTAAATTGACATTAGGCAGCCGGCCGGTCGTAAAATAGCTAGCCAAAACATGTGTATAACATGTTATACCGACTCCACTTAGAGTACATATATATAGTACAATATAAGGGCAGTATAATTATGATTTTTTTTTTGTTGTTTCCTTTACCCCATAGTAAGATATCGTACGTTATATGTAATTAATTGAAGTGTTCAGGTCACAGATATTCAAAATTTGAATTTGATTATTATCAAATTTTATCAGAATTGGGTTAACAGCAGCTGCAACATTCTGAGACGACTTAATTAAGTCCATTCGCACATAACTCTATTGTGCTTTACACACAAGGTCAAGGCGCTTCTATTGTTGACAATATTAACAAGTTTTTACTAATTACTAAGTATCCTTGTTTAGTTGCTCCAGGCCATACTCCAATATTCCAAAAATTCTACTAAAATATCCATATTCCTTTATGGTCTTTAACAAAAATGTTTGGACTTGAAACTCTTTCCAGCTACTTACAAGACTGCGACCAATCGAAAATCAATTGAAAATTTTTAAAAGATTGACCGATGAATTTCTTTTCGGTTCTTCTAGGTACGAGCAATATTCCGAACCAATTGTAGCTTCATTAATCATATTAATCCTTGACGATTCAAAAGTGCTTGAAAAGCTTATTTGTAAAGTTAAAGCCAAAAAAATAAAGTTATATTTAAATCTGTCAAGTGAATTGTCGTCATTCGGACCGATTGATTCGTGAAACTTGATTTTATCATTTTATTTCTTTCTTTTTTATGCCATCATTTCCTTATTTTTTTATTTATTATGAATTTGATTTAAAATAATTAATTCTGCTATAATTGTCTTAATTGTTAATGTGACTTGTTATTTACTTTAAAAATTATGTATTGTATAGTTACACTTTTTTCTCTCGTTAATTTTGAATTAAATTATTTTTATTATAATATTTGACACTTATAAGTCATTAATATTAATTTATTTGATCTATGTTTTATTCAGTCTTTTTTAAACAATAAATGGGTCGGGAAGTAAATTTAAAATATATTTACTTTACAGTTTCAAATATGTTACATGATCCATCTAGCTATATGCTATCTCAGGTCAGGCCGTTCCTCGAAAGCCATATAAGCGATGCGAAACCTAAAGTATGCGCACACGCAACCAAAGCTCCGGGTCGCGCGCCCGCTAAACACAGTGATATTGTGATTGTGGGTGACAAACATGCAGTTGACGGTTAGTTTATTTGTGTTCTTCAAGTGTCACTTAAATTCAAAATAAATTCAAATAAATACAAATAATGTACATGTGGTTTTTGCATCGGCAACTTGACTCGAAAATTGCTCCTAAAGAGAAAAGCGAAAAGTTTTTCGGATATGTGTAATATTTTATACACTTTTAAGCTTGATAAATAACTTAAGATTTATAAATAAACTATAAAAAACGTGAAAAAACTGGTGTTCAGAATATACGATTCGTAATGTATTCGAAAGTTTAAAATGTGCGAATGTGATTATGTTTGAAGCTTAACCGGGTTTATTACTCTAATAATTACCAACCTCATAAGTGCTGTGATAGCCCGAATGGTGAGACTAGTTACTACGAGGTTACGAGTTCAAACCCAGGGCTGTGTTTTTATATTAAAACTTATGTGTTTAATGGATGTTTGCAATTTAGTACAGGTTTTTCGGTGAAAGAAAACATTTAAATATTTATGAATAATAATATTCAAATAAAATATTACTTAGATCGCCGCTATGTGGTGTACCCCTGAGTAGAATAGACCACCCTGAGTTCTTACTGAGATGTCGTAAAAGGGGACTAAGTTAAGTTTACGTCAGACAAGCGGCCAGTCTTAAAAACTAGCTTAATCAAACAACGCGTTTAAAACATGTTGTTCCACCCCATTTAGAGTGGGATAAACGCAGAAGAATGACGATG
Source organism: Morpho helenor (assembly GCA_029227775.1). Taxonomy (NCBI): domain Eukaryota; kingdom Metazoa; phylum Arthropoda; class Insecta; order Lepidoptera; family Nymphalidae; genus Morpho; species Morpho helenor. The sequence continues at coordinate 3,249,432 of JARGCU010000024.1, forward strand.
ACAATATTATTTAGTACAGTACAATGTAAAGTTTAAAGTTTGCAGTGTAAAGTTTAGGAGGTATTGCAATACAAATCCAAGTTTTCCTTATCATTTACAAAATTTACAATACTTTCACGTTAAAATCAAAGTTGGATATGTTTCTATCTGCCAGTTTGTTTGTGATAAACTTAAAAACTTCTAAACAGATTTTCATAAGGTTTTCTACAATACACAGGATTATTCACGAGAAGGATTTAAGTGAAAAATTTTGTGCGTAAATTAGTTAAAATATTATATTGTTCCAGCAGATTAACAGAAAGGCATAACAGAAAGACGTCTAATTGAGATTTTCATATTTATGATTCTGATATGTATTTTTTTTTACTGGCTCGTTGGCGCAGTTGGTAGTGACCCTGCCTTCAGCTCCGCGTGTATGGTGCAATTCCCGATGAGGGCCAACATTTTACCTAACAAAAATTTGTTGGTTCGTCGAGCCTGGGTGTATATATGTATTTTTAAGTATGTATTTAAAAATTATATGTATATATTTACCAGTGGTCTGTCACATATAACACAAGTATTAAGTTACTTACTTTGGGGACGGACGACCTTGTGTGTAAGTGTCTCATATATTTATTTATTTATTTATTTTAGGCATGTCTACTTCTGCTGGCGGCGGTCGCCCAAGCGGCTCAAATGGGAGGCCAAGAGAAGAACGTAGAAGAAAAGAACGAGAAAAGAGAACTCACAGAAGGCAATGCTGGACTCGAGAAAAGAGCACCACTGCTACCAACTGGTACTTGTTTTGTACATAATTAAGTGAAATTTAAGTACTTGGGCGACAGAGCCTTGCTTAGTAAGTTTTTTAAATATAAAAAATAAGGCGCCGATGACATGTGGGATTTGAACCCGGGTTGTGAACATATTCAGTACTCCCGTTACCCATCGGATATCGCAACATTACGTTTAACAACTTAAAATATCCTTTGCTTTCAATTCTACACTTTACTATTAATGCCCAAAAACAGGGATATAACGATTTTTTTTAAATATCATTTTTAACCACTGTTATAGAAAAGATCCTTCTGCACTTTCTCTCTATATGAACTTAGGATTATGCAAAATCTGTACTCGGAATGTAAAGCACATTAGTTGTGCAAAATATTGCTTAATATAATATATTATTTATCCAAAGAACAACTGAATGTGTTGAATGTTGAATTTTCATCTTATTGCAGCTTCATCAGCCTTAAATGGTGGGATTGAATACGCCGAAACCAAAACCACTGCGCCTGACAAATCCCCACCCCAGGTCAGTGGACAAATTTATTTATTTAACGCTAGTTATTTAATATCCCGCGATTTCACCCGCGTACAAACCGATCTCATGGCAGTGCAAAATCTACTAAGTCCGACTATTGATTTATTTTTGTTTACATAAATGTTTTATTTCTTATTTAAATACACTAACATTCATAATCTGTTGAATATAGAGATTTTATGTCAAATTTTTACACCTTATTACATTTTTATTACGGATTCCTATTTTTTTTTATATAGCCTATTTTGCTCAGTAAAGATGCAGCTTTTCAGTGGTGAAAGAATTTTTGAAATCGGTTCAGTAGTTTTTGTGTGAAAACATTACATTACAAACATACTTTCATATAAATTTTTCCTCTTTGTTAACCTATATGTATGGACGTAACGGACTCCATTGAATAAAAACAATCTAAACAATCAATTGCACTAAAAAATGGAAAAAAAATGAAGTTTAAAAATAATTCCTTACAATTCTTTAAAATAATTCACAATTATATAGAAACTCTATCCCTAGATTTCAGCCGCGGTGTATGGAAAAAAAATAAGGTTACTTATGAAAATCCTTTTGAAAATACCAGAATAAATATAAATATAAGGGGACAATTAAATATGGCCATCCGTCCCCAAACTAACCTAATACATTTGTAATGGGTGAGAGACAACTGGTGAATATATTTTTAAAAACATACTTAAATACAAATATACACCAAGACTCGAAAACCAACAAAATGTTTATAGAAAATATTGGCCTCAGCGCGAATCGAACCCACGACCCGCGGAGCTGAAGATAGGATCACCACCCACTGCGGCACCGGGTCAGTAAATAGTCATTTAATAGCTGAGGCTTTCTAATCTGGTATTATCTTAAATAACTAAAATGCAATTACTTTCTCCTTAGTTTCATTTCCCGTCAACGAAGTTTCTGTAATTTTAAACGCCCCGCTGTAATCAAATGAGTTATGTAAATAATTAGGGCAGTCTGGAACCGTCCGTAATCTGGGCCGCCCCACGTAGGCTCTTTGGGACCGATTCAATGATTATTGCACCCTTTTATGGAGGGCATCCTGGGCTAGGGCGTATGCGCACTGAATGCTGACATCGAATAATCTTTGGATCATCTAAAGCCATTTATTTTGATAGAAAGTATTTTGAATCGTCTAGGTGACCTTATCGTTCAACCGTAAAAACGTGTATTATTGACGAAGGCCTTGAAAAAGGCGCACAGGTTATGACAGGGAACTAGAGTGCTTTATAAAAATTCGTTAAAATTTTGTGTCAAAGTCGAGTAGTTACTATCGTGTTTATTTAGTTTCGAATTGGGAAAATCTATGCAATAATGAAGAGATTTAAAAACGACAAATATTGATATAGAATATTGGACGTGAGCGATTGTATCTTCTTTATAAATCATTAGCGGTAGCTTAGCGGCTAGCGGCTTCGCCCACGTGGATATCAGTGTCACAAAATTTTCCCCGAATTGAAATTTTAAACATATAAATAGTTATTGTGAGTTAACCATAAAAGATAGAGATATGCTATCGCGGACTTTTCTGTACTATTTCTATAGATCTACAATTCTCTAGTACATCACTTTAGTATATCTCTGCTGGTTTACGCGAGTAAGGCTCCCATCAGGCGTTGTTTTACGATTGCGCGATTTCTTCAACATAATTTACATAAATCGGTTATTTACTATTAACTTAAACTTTCCTAAAAAATTGCACTTTCTTTAAGTAAAAACCGCACAAACATCCGTTAAGTAGATTTTGAGAAAATCGATAATATACAGACTGATAGCTTTTGGAGACTTTGTTTTATAATAAGTACAGATATTACTCGTAGTATGGAGATTTCGATGTGCAGCAAAAGTTAATTTCAATTGTCGGAAACCCGGTAGTGCGTCTATACCCCCACTCTACTTTCCTCCCGCGTAAGCTTTCGGAATATATAGCGCCATAATTCACGCGATATGTATTCAATTTTTTGACCCTTCCCCAAATCTATAGATATTTCCGAAACGGGATTTATCTCTGTCCGCTTGTTTACATTACATCTTCCCGGATGTAGCCGTGCAATTTTAACCTGGCAATTTTTATGGCTTCACATATATCTTTCGCAATTCCTTTTGACAGAAACTCGGAAAACTCTGTATGTATATAACGTTGAGAATATAGTCATCTTTCTGCCCTTATCCCACTCTAAGTGGGGTCGGCACAACATGTTATAAACATGCTGTCACATGATTTAGCTGCGTTTTTACGACCGGCCGCCTGCCTGAGATCAACTTACCTCAGTCGAATTTTACGACACCTCGGTAACAAAGAGGGTGGTCTATTCTACTTAGCCGGATACCATACGGCGGGTCGACTTACCTTAGTCGCCTTTTATGACACCTCGGTGAAAAAATGAGGGTGGTACAATTCTATTCAGCCGGATACCACACGGCGTTTATATAACGTTGAGAATATTATTCTGATATTGTCAGGGCCTTTAGCGTATGTGACAAAGCTCCCATCTCCAGAGGTAGTAGGTTCGATTCTCACTAAGGGCCATTATATGTAAAGCAATGAGTTGTTCTTTGAGTTTGGGTGTATTTTGTATTTATTTAAAATTGTATATTTACCAGCGGTCTGTCACCCGTATCACAAGTATTAAGTTGCCTAAATGTAAAATCCATTCTCATATCTTATACTAGCAAAATAAGTAAGTTACATTAAGTTAAGTAAGATTTAGTGAAAAAACTAATAATTTTAATTGAAGTAACTTAAGTTATACAGTAATTTCATAAATTTTTCTCTATCAGAGAAAAAGATAATGATTTTCAAAATAAAAGATTATTACATATAGACAGGAAAAACGTTACAGGAACTATGATATAATATATGATATGATATAATATCATAACGTAAAAGGACATGTTATATGTCATCCGCTTTTAACGAACAAGTTCTAGTTGATATAATTTACCGGTAAATGTAGATTATATAACATGACCCTTTTTTAACATATTACTTATCACATGTTTTATATAATATCACATAATGTAATGTACATTCATATTCAATACTCAGAGTGAATTTAATGATAATTACAATAAATTTATTATTGACATCATTCTCTTGCCCTTATCCCACTCTAAGTGGGGTCGCAGAGCATGTTTTAAATAATTTATTACATGTTTTGGCTAGTTATTTTACGACCGGACGCCTGCTTGACATTAACTTACCTTAGTCACCTTCTACTCAATCGGATATCACATAGCGGGTCAGCTTACCTCAGTAGCCTTTTACAACATCTTGGTAAGAAATGAGGGTGGTCTATTTTACTCAGCCGTAACTACACGGCGGGTCAGCTTACCTTAGTCACCTTTTACAACACCTTGGTAAGAAATGAAGGTGGTCTATTCTATTCTGCCGGATACGACAAGGCGGTCCTACTTATCTTAATAGAAAATGCGTGAAAATGTAGAAAATAAAATTATTATTATTTTGTACTATGGATCTCCGCAAAGTAGCGCCTAATTCTATAAATTAGATAAATTATTTACCTTAGCAGCCTTTTGCAACACCTTGGTAAGAAATGAGGGTGGTCTATTCTACTCAGCCGTATCCGAGCGGTCATCTTATCTTAGTCGCCAATTCCCACTTCCAGGAATATAAATAATTTTGATTCTTAGGATTTCTTAATTCGAGGTTAGATAACACCCATCACTCCACCACTCTGTGCTTTCTTTTAAGCCTCATTAATCAGCAACCAAGTTTCCCCCTCCATCAAAAGTGTTATTCAATTTTTAACCTTTAAGATATTGCCACTGTTATCGTTTTTCAATTTTTTTGTTTTTTCGTTTCAATTTTTAACCTTTAAGATATTGCTAGATATCGTTAGTCGACTTTTCCCCGTCAGCACAGTTTATTGAGTTTACCGGAATGGTGTTAATGCGAGTGGATTCGATAAATTAATGCCCGCCTTGGGGGCGCCACGCGTTCGACATTTACAGGAATATACCACATTTGTAATAGATTTGTGCTCTTTATCCTAAGCTCTTTATTTATCATTACAACAGTTTAAAAACACTGTTAAAAAGAGGCTGATACAGAAAGCCTACTATACTCTTGAAGATTATTTAGAAGATAAGAATGTGTGGATATAGCTCTCTTTGGACCTGTACAAGACAGTAACGGCTTAATGTAAATAGTATTAATAATTATATTTTTAAAAGAGCAACCGCCGAGTTTCTTGCTGGCTCTTCTCAGTAGGAACAGCTTTCCCAACCAGCAGTAGAGTAGACGATTCAAAAGCACTTGTTTACAAGTTTATTTGAATAAAGAATATTTTGAATTTGAATTTGAATTTAAGCTCTTGTGGGATAGAGATTTATCTCAATATATTTACTCAAATACTTTCTGCAATATTCATTTACAATTATCTACTCGGAAAATTCTAATTGTGGCATCTTTTTAAAAATATATTCACTTCATTCGGTCCTCGCTCAACTTAATGTAAAACTCTTATTTATGAACATAATTTCTTATGTTTATAAATGGGACATGTAACTTTATTCTTCGAATAGGGCGTTATACACATTAACATATCTTTAAAATCTATATTAATATCAAATAATATAAACCATAATATAACAATTATGAAAAAAACGACATAATGAGTGCTTGTGGAAATGGGTAAGATTGTATCTTAAAGTTGCGGATAAAGCTGGTGTAGCTTTTTATCCGCAACTTTATTTGGATCAGTGTCCTTAATTATGTGTTTCTGTCGTCTAAGGAAATCAGTTTTTTTAACGATTTATATTAGGACGATACATAATCTGTATGTGAAATGAGATTCTCATTAACTTTAAACAGCGATCGGCTTGATTTTTAAATAGAGAAAACAGTGTGTTAGATACTGTGCAAAAAGCTTAATTTTTTTACTTTTACGACACAAACAACTGAAAATTTAACAAACCTTCTCTGTAAACGATATCGGCCCAAGATCCCGTGAGCGCCAGACCTTCGTCATTTTCTAAAAGCTGAAACTTTGTCAGTGCATGCTCCCAACACAGGTAAGAACGATGGTAGATTATGGAATTTGGATCATAGTGGCTTTGAGAGATACGAGGTACTCAAGGTTGCAAAATTCCCAATTAATTTCATCATAGTATAAAGCTTGATCTTTTGATATTTCCTTTAGAATAATACTAAAAATCACGTCAGTCAATGCCAGACACTTAGCATAGTGGAAACCCCCTGCCAGACACCCTTAAAGTTCATGAAATTTGACTTCTATTTACGTCATAGTATAAAAGCTGATTTTAATATATATTACTTGGATAAGAATAAGATGATGTTTCCCCTTTAGCCAGACATTTTCGATAGTTCCTACCCCAGCCAGACAAGCATAAAAGGTTGCGGTTGGAAAGACCGGGAAGTATATATACGGGTAGGTGCGATAGAGATGGCGATTTAGGTCGTTACGTACTCCGCAATTTTTTATACTGGGATATATGTACTTATTATACGTGTAATAAACTTTGTCAGTGCATGCTCTTGGGACAAAGTTTCAGCTTTTATAAAATGACGAAGGTCTGGTGCTCACGGGATCTCTCACTATATAATTATGTATTACTTTGAATAAATTTTAAGCTCTACGCACAATAACAAAAAAAATACTGTTTATTTTTTGTTATGGTCACCCTACAGAAATAATCTGCGGAATTTTAAGGACCGCTATCGAAAAACCTGCATGTAAATTCTGACAATGGAGTTTTTGATTGACTTGTTTCATGGCCTGTTTGTTCAACGAAATTGTGATATATTGCTCTGGACTTTTAATCCTGTAATATAGACATAAACCTTCGGAGTTCAACACTAAACATTTATTTCAACACTATTTCTTTATTCATTTATATATGTATATATTTCTTTTATTTATTTTTAAACTAGCGGCCTGCTCCTGCTTCGCACGGGTATAAAATATATATCCCATGTCATTCAGTGTAAAAAAATGATTAAAACCGATCCAGTAGTTTTGATTTATTCATTACTGCCCGTGGCCCGCAAGCGTTAAATTTGGAGAAAAACAATTTCCTTTCCCTATACCAAGAAGATTTCCTGCTATCTTTGGAATATCTAAATTCATATAGTACATTTCTACTTATTTACTTTTACATTTTCCCTATGTATTTAATTTTTACAATTAATTACAGAATGTCTTTATATACAACATTCACAGCTTCCTTGTCGTTAAACAAACTCTGGAAAGAACGATAAAGCTGCTAAATTCGAAGTGCTTATAGGTCGAAGCGCGTCCTCCTCGCGGGATTTTAAATCTGTAATATCTCCGAAAATGTTCAGTTAAATTACATGCTGTAAACGGCGATATTGATCTATATTAAATCAACAATTTATTTAAGGTACTTAATTGGATAAGGATTAATGCTGTAGTGTATAAAAATTGCTTCAAAAATAAGGCATTATTTTTCGTAAAAAGTAAATGACAAAAAATGCTATTGTGAGTTATTCATAAGAGATAGACATATACCATCGCGGACTTTTCTGTAGACCTTTTCAAGGTGTACAAATACTTAGTACATCATTTTGATAAATCTCGTAGGGTTAAGCCTGGTCACAGCTTCCTTGTCGTTAAACAAACTCTGGAAAGAACGATAAAGCTGCTAAATTCGAAGTGCTTATAGGTCGAAGCGCGTCCTCCTCGCGGGATTTTAAATCTGTAATATCTCCGAAAATGTTCAGTTAAATTACATGCTGTAAACGGCAATATTGATCTATATTAAATCAACAATTTATTTAAGGTACTCAATTGGATAAGGATTAATGCTGTATTGTATAAAAATTGCTTTGAACATAAGGCATCATTTTTCGTAAAAAGTAAATGAAAAAAACTGCTATTGGGGGTTATCCATAAGAGATAGACATATACTATCGCAGACTTTTCTGTAGACCTTTTTAAGGTGTACAAATACTTAGTACATCATTTTGATAAATCTCGTAGGGTTTAGCCTGCGTTTGCAATGTAAGCGGAAAAAAATGTAATTATTTACAGAAACCTCAAAAATTACAGTATTTCTCTACTTCGTATTGAATGTTATTATACGTACAAACCTTCCTTTTGAATCACTCTATCTATTAAAAAAAACCGCATCAAAATCGGTTGCGTAGTTTTAAAGTTTTATGCGTACATACGGAAATATGGACTTTGTTTTATAATATGTAGTGATTAGGAAATTAAATATTAGTAAGGTGATTCTAATTCATAATGTTTGATATTTGCGTACCAACTTTTTCTTAACTATAAATTGTCTCACTTCGTAGGTTAGCTGGCAGAGATCTCTGTAATAGAGACAAGTTGACCTTTGTACACTTTTTTTACCAATAATGTTTTTCCAACATTTTTTATAGTACTTAAATAAATAAAACTAAAAGATACATGGTTGATATTGTGTAAATGTGTTGTACACTTTTATTAAGTAGGTAGGCATTTTCCTAGGTATTTCCACGTTTCTAGACCGCCCGTTTCCCAAATGAGCTACCATGACATTACATATGACAGCAAAAATTCTCTTTTCTATTCAACATAAATTTTAGGATTGTCATAAAACAACATGTTATGCCGGCCCCTACCTAGAGTGGGATAGGGGTAGGGGAATGATTCATATATGGTTTCAAGACTTCTCCAGGTTTTACTAATAACCAAACAGATCTCAACACGCATCGCCGAACAAACACGTAATTACACTCTCCAAGCAATCTCATTATTTGCAAACAAGCCGTCAATCGGAGTTCCGTTCAATACATTTCTGATTGCAACCGCAGCCCACTATCTGATCGGATCTTCTTAATTGATTAATGCTGTTAATCCTCACAGATTTTAAAGCGTCAAAATTTTCAAAAGAGATATGCTCTTTAGTATCAAACTGAGTAGAATAGACCACACTCATTTATTAACGAGGTGTCGTAAAGGGCGATTAAGTTAATGTCAGGCAGGTGACCGTCCGTAAAATACGTAGCCAAATGATGTGACGCCATGTTTATTACATGTTGTGCCGACCCCACTTAAAGTGAGAAAAGGGCGGGAAGAAGTTAGATTATATATTGTTTACCAGTAGCCGCAGTATATTCATACGGGTACTTAAGGCTTGCAAAACCTTATTGCAATATCTATACGCCTAGGCTACCCTTTTTAGCCATTTAACATGTTGTGCCGACCACACTTAGTATAGGATACCTACCTGTTACACTTCCACGGACTGTTTTCTATCTGTTGGACTAATACAAACAAATTATAAATAGATATTCCCGCTTTTTCTTTAGTAGCACGATAAAAACATATAGTTCATAATTGAGGGTATTTTAACATGTAATTTGCACACGGAGTCGCAGGTACAGTGGCCTGTTAAAAATTCAGGTGCAACAACTATAACATTTTAATATTAAAAAGCTCTCGACTTTTATAATCATCATCATCTTCCTGTCCTTATCCCACTCTAAGTGGGGTTGGCACAACATGTTATAAATATGTTGTCACATGATTTGGCTACGTATTTTTACGACCGGTCGCCTGCCTGACATCAACTTACCATAGTCGCATTTTACGACACCGCGGTAAGAAATAGGGTGGTCTATTCTACTAAACCAGATACCACACAGTGGGTCAACTTACCTTAGTCGCCTTTTACGACACCTCGGTAAGAAATGAGGGTGGTACTATTCTATTCAGCCGGATACCACACGGCGACACTCGACTTTTATAATGAACTGTGTGAAACTAGTTAGAAAGAAGTTGTTATACCAAGGTTCTATACTTTTTTGTATAAAAGAAACTTGTTAACAACTAAGCCATTTAGCTCGGAAAGCTCCTGAGCACCGGGGTCACGAGACCAATTTACAATGTACAAAGACCCGTTTAATTTGGCGGGCTTGCATCATTCATCGCGAGCTAATTTGGTAGTGGCAAATGAAAATTTAACGGGGCGCGAAGGAGCGAGTGCGTCGCGGCAATTATACGGCGTGTGGATCGGTCAACCAACTGGGTGACCAACTAATTGTCTTTAGCTTAGCCACTTAACAATGAAAATATAGAGTGACTCGATAATCATAACTTACTTTGGCTTACACGATCTGAGCTAATATAAAGTAGTGCATTGAACTAATTACCTACACTCCATAGGTTTAGGTAATAAATTAAATGTCATCATCATCACCATCAACGTGTCACTGTCCACTGTTGGACTCTCCGTTTGCATGACACTGAGCTCGGTCTTCAGCTCTTTGTTTCCAACCGATACCAGCCACTCTGCGGATGTCGTCGCTCCACCTAGCCGCAGGACGTCCCACTCTACGTTTGCCAAGGCGCGGTCTCCACTCCAGAACACGTCTACCCCAGCGGTTGTCGGTTCTGCGACAAATGTGACCAGCCCACTGCCACTTAAGCTTACTAATCCTTTGGACTATGTCGATTACTTTGGTTCTCTGTCGGATCACTTCGTTCCGGATACGATCCTTCAGAGAAACTCCGAGCATAGCCCTCTCCATAGCTCGCTGAGCGATCTTAAATTGGTGGACCAGTCGCATTGTTCGTTAAAGACTCGTTAAAGACCTTTGTCTTTAGGCTTTGTGGTATGGGTGACGAAAAGACTCGATGAAGTTTTCTATATGCCGAAACTTAATGCGAAAATTAAATCTAAGCAAACAAAACCATAAAGCCAAAAACTCAGCCCAAACATCATCCTATACTTATCCCACTCTAAGTGGAGTGTTATAAACATGTTGTCACATGATTTGGCTACGTAATTTACAACCGGCCGCCTGCCTGACGTCTACTTAACTTAGTCGTATTTTAAGACTCTTCGGTAAGATATGAGGGTGGTCTATTCTACTCAGCGGAATACCACACGGTGGGACAACTTACCTTAGTTAATACGACTCTTTATCACTATGTTTCACTATGCTAATCCAATATATATATTATTAATTATATGCTTTTTATGTATGTCTACATAGTTTCTCATAAATGTCACCTCAGCCTTTGTCCTTTGACTGCTCCGCGTATATTAGTTTCAATATATTAAATACCAAAGGTGAATCTTGGTTATGGCGCGCGCTCACTACGGTGCCTAGTCAACTTAACTTGTTGATTGACTAATCGATTGATATATTGATCCGGCATTTTTGTTGTACCTAAAGATAGATTAAAAAATCAGTGATACGTATGACATTTATAATTAGATGTGAGAATAATTTGAAAAAATAACAGTTAAAAGAAAAGTAAAAGTTATGATAAAGTTATTTTTTTTGTATAACTTTTGCACCACGTAATTCCGCAAAGTAACGCCTGCCTATAAAGACGTCAAAATAATTAATGATTGATGTTTATGCTGTCCGCAATTGCTGGACGGGTCAATGGACATGTGAATTTGTTTTTGAAGAAAAAAATACTGATAAAAAGTCCTTCGATCATACAATAATATAGAAATACCTATTTCTCTGACGCGCTGTTAAAGTAGTGTTAATTGAAAATCATCATTCAGTTCAATAAAGGTCAATAAACGTGCATCTCATTAATCTTTTCGCGATATTTATGCACTCTTGCTGCTCTTTAACGCTCTCGAATGATTAAACGCTATTAATAAATCACCAGTTTGATTGGTCCGTACATATGGTGAGCGGTAAAGTAATGTTGGCAAACTAAGATAACAAATTAGTATGTCTCTTAGACAATTATACTCTGTTCCAGACATAAACTTAATTATGAAAATTAAAATATAATTTTATAGAATTCTGGGGATATATGTAACCTAACAAATCGCATTGGAACAACGTGGTACGACTTAGCTCCAATCCTTTTCTCCAACGGAGAAAGAGACCTATGCCCATTGGAATAGTAACAGGCCGTTACTTTGCTTTATTTTTATATCGAAAAGCGACATCAACAATGCTAAACTTATTCCCAAAACTCGTACATATTACATGTTCGAATGCTTCTTATATGTACAAAATAGGGTAACGGTTGATTGATTTCTGATGAACCAAACCACTCCGAAGAAAATCTATAAATATTGAATATCAAAGGCGTCCCCCGATAATGTCGTGCACATATTACGGTACTCGGCAAAATGAACCAGTTGGCCGATTTGTCGTACAACGTCCTGTACTAGCTCTCTAGTTGTAATCAAACAGAAATTAAGAGATTCACTGGAACGTGTGACAGTGATAAATAGTCATAAGAAAAAGGCTGTGCTGTTTTTATTCCTCTCCATTGTTTGTCTTTCCATGTACGTTTTACTTTCTTAACGCGTGCAAAAATTAGGTCACATATAAATGGAGATATTATTTTTGTATATCTTTAATATTTAAGTGAGTTTAACTTAGTATGTAGTGTTCGGGGGCAATAAATCGATCTAATTAAGTGTAATTTAAAGAAAATGTTGTTTTATCCCTGTTTTCTGGCACTGAAAAACTGCTATAATATTATTTATATTATTTAAAAACATTACAACAACTGGCTAACTAGGCTGTCATTTGTAAAGTTGTAATAGCTTAGTAATCGGGGGGTAAATAGGATTGAACATACCCCAGATTGAGGCCCGCATGCCCAATTTTTTTTCCTTATTTTTTAGTTTTCATATTTTTAATATCTTTTAAAGAATACCGAGAAAAGCTCGGTCACTCAGGTACTATAAATTTTAACACTATCTACTTTCTTCCACATTTCAGTCGGCTATAGAAGAGAATTGATAAAAAGTTAAGATTAAAAGTTAAACAAGTGATCATTCAACAGTGACTTTGATGAGGTTCTAATAATGTTCACAACCATTCCTTTTAAGCATGCTAATATTGTAAAGGAAATGAGTGACGAAAAAAACTACTGAGTTGTTGAAAATAAACAGAAATAAAATACTAAAGAATGGCCATAAACAGGAAATAATTAGAAGTGGTGGCGCGAATTTGAATAACAAATGGCGGTAATAGTAAATTAAAAACAATAGGAAATAAAGTTAAGGTCCGCACACACTTTTGATAACATTGTCAATGCATTTATACATATTCATAGAAAATTGACGAAGCTTTCGCAACAAGACTGTTACTAGATTATATACAAACATCTTTGTCTTTAAAAAATAATTAAAATCACTGACATAATTGACAAGGATATTATAGAATATCTGGATGACCAAGCTTTTCCAAGTATTGTTTTTGGGTCACGTGGGTTCTTATTATTATAGAAGCAAACAAAAATGATTAGCTAACTCATCTGAGAGTAGAGGAATTGCAAGCCTATTTATAACCTCTAAGATGAACAACAATTTTTTAGGAGAAGTACAACTTTTATACGAAAAGAAAATTACAAATATATAAGAAAGAGGTTTTAATACTTAACAAGCCATCCTTTCACAATAATTTGTTATCCCGCTAAAGTATTCCGTTTGCCCGTAAGAGGTATATAAAGTTATATGCTATGAGAGGAGTCCCTCCGTTTCAAATGTCATTAGCGAGGGTACGTGATTCGGGACGCAGTTTGCATTCCTTGATATCTCGGATGAAAAGAAAAAGCTTTTTGTCTCTTAACTTTCCTTAAATGGAAAGTCACTTCTACGCAATTGGCACACAAATCACGAAGCGAGCGGGGCCGATATCTATAGTAAAGTCCTGCTTTTATATAATCGTTGCTTATATTTATTTTGATAGCTATCTGTGAATAATTTAAAGATAATTTATAGAATGAGGCGTTACTTTGCGGAGATCCATAATACAAAAGTAATAATAAAATTATTTTGCTATAATCCGCGATGAAATAAAATTGAAAATATAAGTAAGTAAGTAACGGCCTGTTACTAACCCACTGCTGGGCATAGGCCTCTTCTCTCCGTTTTTAGAGAGAAGGATTGGAGCTAAGAATTACCACGCTGCTGCAATGCGGATTGGTAGGTTTCACATATCCCTAGGATTCTCTACAGATCGTTTCCTCACGATGTTTTCCTTCACCAAAAAGCGTGTGATAAATTGCAATTATCAATTAGACACATAAGTTTTTAATAAAAAAACTCATTGGTGTCTGCCCGGGTTTGAAACCAAGATCGTCTCTAGAGATTCACACGGTCGCACCGCTGTGCTATCATATGCTTTAAAATAGAAAATATATATTATGCTTAATGTAGAGTGGATAATCCGTTTTCATACCTGATACATGTAGGATTCGTAAAAACACATGCACAACAAACCTCCACCACCTTAGCTATCTGTGATATAAAAAAGATTTTGAAGCTTTGTTGATTAAGAGGAGGGTTAAGAGGAGATTTAATTTTATGACAAGCAAAGACAAAAACTCAATCAACACAATTCATCAATCAATTCATTGACATAATTAAATTTGTAAGAAATATTTTAAAAATATTTTGAATTATGCTGCGTTCCGAATTTTTTTTTCTGTAATTAGCTATAGAGGTATGTGTAATAGAGCCTTTTATGAATCCTGCATATATAAGGTATGAAAATGAATAGCACATTTACTTTTAACCTGATAATGTATTTATCAACCCAATTTACACCGCTGATCATAGGCTTTTCCAATTATACACCACTTAGCCTGACCCTGGGCTTTCTGATTCTATCCACTGCCCGCTGCCTTACGTATATCGTCACTCCATTGAGTCTCAGGGTATCCTACACAACATTTTCAGATCCGCGGTCTCCACTTCAGAACACGTCTACTCCAACAGTCATTGGTTCTGCGACAGATATGGCCGGCCCAGCTTGGCTATGCGCTTTGCCACTTCAGCTTTGCTATATCGCTATGTCGGTGACCCTAGTTCTCTGACAGACTACTTTCGTTACGAATACGATTCCTTAGAGAAATCTCTTTCCATAGCCCGCTGAGCGACTTTAAGTTTGTGGACACTAACGTTTAACGAGTAAACGTAATGTGTAACGTGGACACTAACAGTTAAAGCGGTCCGCCTTAACTGTTAGTGTCCATGTTTCGGCACCGTAAGTCATGACAAGTAGGACACACTGGATGAATAATTTAGTCTTTAGACTGTGTGGGAATCGGGAACTTTACATAGATCTTCTCTAATCGCGGATTATAGCAAAATAATTATTGTTTGTATTGTGACTTTCAGTTTACATAATAAATGTCTTATTCAAAACCTTCCTCCTTTAGCCTTGAATTTATTGACGTGTTTTATGTAGGTTCAATCTTCTGTGTAGATCTCAAAAAATGTAAATCCTATATTTAAATTAGCTTTAAGTATAATTCCAAATTAAATATAGAAATGTTTGGCGATTGTATTTACAACTTGTCATACAGCTAAAGTAGTGTAATAGAATATGCCAATAACAGTATAACAGACATCGCGTGGCATTTTAATTGATAGCTTACATTAAGTTTAAGTTCACATAATAAGACTTTGACTATAAATACATCACTGAGAAAACTTCCCCGAGGCGCGAAAAAAATTATGTTGGAAAAAAAATGGTTACAATTTAGGTAAACAGACTTACATATACAGGGATAATATTATTGCCGTGGATTACACAACGTGTGGTAAAGTTGATTAACCTAAAGTACCTTCATACAGGAGGTTCATAAGACATCTTATTTTCTTGCTTAAAAGTTAATACAAAAATAAGTAGAATAGACAGCTCTCAATTCTTAACGAGGTGTCGTAAAATACGACTTAAGTAAGCTGACGTCAGGCAGGCGGCCGGTCGTAAAATACGTAGCCAAATCGTGTGCCAACATGTTTATAACATGTTGTGCTGACCCCACTTAGGGTGGAATAAGGGCAGGAGCATGATGGGCAGTATATTGAATCTCAGACACATTTGAATATAGATTGGACTAAAAACATCCCCGCTGGAAAAGGAAATAGCCCTTAACCCTTTTTAGCAAAAAATAACGAAGCAAATTTACGGATATTGAAAAATCGGGAACGGATAACTTGGGAATTTACGCTGGAGCGAGTAAGAATGTTACTAAGAGAATTGCAAATCTGGAGTGTACAGGGAACGTGTAAAGTTCGATGTAGGAATAACTTACCCATTGACATCCACAAAGGCCCTGAGGGTTTTAAACCCTAATGTTGTTCCCTCAGTGTATAGTATAGCCTAGTGGTGAGGCCATGCAATTCTTTTGATTTGGTCACGGGTTCAAACTATGGATGTGACTTAGAGCGGAAAAAAACGTTTTTCCTTCCCTTAAATTAAATTAATTTGTAACAAATCGAACCGAATTAATCGATTATTATTAATCAATTTTTTGGAACAAAAAAATGGTGTTTTTCCCGTGGGGATAGAAAAAAATATAGAGAGTAATTTGTAATTTTTTTATTTTGTCATTTAAATTCTCTTTTCAGCAAAACTACGCAACACCTGTTCCTAATATCGCAAAGGTGTCCGACCTACTGACAGCACAAGGACCTTCCTACCAAGATGCTATCGCAAGCCATCTGTACTCACCAATCTCCATTTATCAAACAAGGGTAAGACTTTGTTAACACGTACCTCCTTTAACACACTACATATATTCTTCAACAAAGGTGGTTATTTAGATAATATCGCTCTGTACCATATGGCAGAAGTACCCATAATGTCACAATGATTCGATTTTTTACTTCAACAGCTTTGTCGAGATATAGAACGGGCCTGATAATAAGCGGCGCCCAAATTGGGAATCTCGTACCCCAAAGTTGGTACTCTAACATCTTGGCATCCATCAATTTTTAAGTCTCAACCTATTGCAACTTTCATTACACAATTCGTTGATCAACGCCATGAAGTCTCATTCTTGATTTGATAGAAAATAGATATCATTTATCATGAATTTCATTATTTCCAGTTTGGACCGCCCACCACCTACGAAGTTTCGGCGCCAGTATCTTCAAATCTAGCATACTCTGAACACAGGCTATCGCTGCCATCTCCAAACAACATACAGTTTAGTCCAAAATCACAAAAGTTAGTCAAACCAATTGCCAACTACGAACAACCACAAGTCTTACTTCAACAATCGTATGACCAAAACTTGTCTCCAGTTCAACAAGTGACAGGTTCTCCCTTTATGAATCACCAACAAATACAATACAATACAAATCCATCGCAAGGGTTTTCCCATCAACAGCAATTGCAGTACACGCAACAACAACCGAATCAGTTTCAAACCGGAATCCCATTTCGCCAAGAACATCAGCTCAGCCAAGGCTCTCATCAACAGCCCGAGCAAAGAGATATAAAGAGTGAACCGATTTCATCAGGAATTTTGGAAAAACAAGTTGTTCAACAGGTACTTTCTAATTTAGATTTTTTTTTTTGTAATAAAACCAATTATTTTAAAATTTCATTATATGGACAAAGCGAGCATTTATAAAATATTTTCCTAAAAAATGCAGAATTAATTCAGAATTAAATTTTTCTTACAGGTGTTCAACGATAAACAGCAACCTGCCCTTAGCTATGCAAGATTTAGCGTCAGTCAAGAGGCACCGTCTTACCAACCTAACCAGCTACAACAAGCACACCAGCTCCCACAGCCGCAAGCCCTGTTTCAGGCCCAACAGCTGCTTCAAGCTCAGCAACAACAACCTCAACATTTCATTCAATCCCAGCCACAACAATACCAACCACAGCCTTTAGCACAAATCAGCTATCAATTACAACATCCTACTAAACAGCTGCCTCAATTACAATTCCAAGCTCCCCAGGAAGCAAGGCAGCCTCTGCAATCAAACATACAAAATCAGTTTCAACATCAGCCTCAAATACAATATCAGGAACAGCCACAATATTTATATCAACAATTACAAGAACAAGCTTTGCACCAACAACGACTATTGCCACAAACAAATCAAGATCACTCCCAATATATCAACAATTTCAACCAACAATATCAATTTCAGCAACCCCAACTGTATAATGAAAAACCTGATATAACTTTGTCAAATCAAGCTTTTCCTGAACAAACTTTGAAGCAAGCGGCAGCCCAACCACAAATTCAAAATTTAGGTTACCAAGGTCTACCGGCTGCGTTGCCAACCTTCCCACCAGTGCAATACTTCGGTAAATTAGCGAATTCCCTCTTAAGTGGCTACCAACATTGACACTATAGAACACCTACATTTATAAAACCTGACAATTGACTGATTAACTATCTACTCTATTACGATAATAAAAGTGTATTGTAGTAATTTACATAATTCACGTGAAAAAGGATTTTTTTATTGTTTAAAAAGTACATGCTCTGGCGTTTTTATTACAGAGTAATCGTCATCTTACAGATCTTGATCTCTTCGCAGATCACTGCCCAGTATACGTCATTCCTTCGTTTGACGAACGTTTTCTACCCTTAGCAAACTCAATAATTCATCAGTTATCAGGCTTTAAATTCATATGCCCCTCGCATTGTAAGCCTCATGAGTTTTAAGGCAAGAGGAAAGGGTGTTTCGACAAGTTTTCTGGCGAATCACTTCGTTGCAACTTTTATTAATAGTGTGCAGACATCTAACCAGTTGCTATTATAAGTTAGCTTAAAGGCTCAATTCTATTTTACTTTTTGGTATCGATGATTTACTATATTTGGTTAAATTTGTATTACTGACAAACTTAGAGACGACCAAAACTGATTATTTTTCTTGCATCTCTTGTGAAATATTGTTATGTTGTAGATAAATATGATTCTCGTTTTCAATTAATTCACTTATGTAAATACTCTTCTCAATACCAAAAAAAGTTTAGTAATTAATGTAGTTGCTTTTACCCGTTTAATACTTAATATACGCGTGCGTTTATCTATTGAATAACATCCTACTAACATGTGATATTAAACTGTTAAACTTATTTACCTTTACCCCGTGAACTGTGATCCTATACTCCCTTGTGTACTTGTATATTATTTAATTTATAAGAATAGAAAAATAAAACATATTTAAAGAAAAACCTGTGTTTTTGTTTATATTCCGCTACATTAACAACACACTTTAAATAAGTGTTTTCCGTATTTCTCAATCACTTTAAATTAGCACCAAATTTTTACATGAACATTCTGGCCTCTATAGCATAGCTGTAGAGCTGTAGGTCTATAAACATTTAGACAAAAGTAATAATAAAATTATTGTACTTTTGTATTAGGGATCTCCGCAAAGTAACGCCTTATTCTATAAATTATTTAAACATCTAGCTCTAATTAAACAAGAATAGTAAAGAGACAGGAAAAATCAAACAGATTTTGTTGTATAATTAATATAAATGTATAAATTAATAAAAGGCTCACCTGTACAAATTTTTCAAAATATTCACGCCGCATCATTTGCGGTTAAAAAAATGCAGGCGGTAGCTTACATTTATCCACACAATAAATAAGAACATTTGTCTATCTGTCTTTTGGTTTGTTTGTAACGCTTTTACAGCTAATCCGCTTGACCAATATTGATTCAAATTAAGCACAATAAAAGCTTATGCACTAGGGTTGCATATATGATTTTAAAGAATGCTGTTTTTCTTTCAAAAACAGGGAAAAATACATATATATTGCATTATTGTAGATATTGCATAAGTAAGCAGATATTGCATAAGTAAGCAATATATCTACCCAAATGATAGTATGGTCTACTTAATTATTCATCAATCAAATTGTAATTTTTTTTTGAAAAGATTATCCGCCGAGGTTCTTGCTGGTTCTTCTCGGTAGGAGCAAACTTCCGAATCAGCGGTTGCTTCTTTTAAAACATTTGACGATTCAAAAGTGCTGAAAACGATACACTTCAATAAAGAATATTTAGAATTTGAATTTATATTATTGCCTCAGTAAGAAATACAGTCCACAACAAGTTCAGAACACACCCATATCACAACTTTGGCACAAAGGGAATTTTCACAAGTTTAAATTACATCAACACAAACGTGTTCTTCGATTCTGGCTGGAACGAGATAACAGACCCCACTAGACTACATTATAACGACCTCCTCGAAGCCCGCTTGAACGAGCCAGTGGACTCGCCTGTAACAATATTAGCACAAAAGTAATAATAAAATTATTTTGCTACAATCCGCGATGAAGTAAAATAGAAATGTCCACTCTATATTTAGCATTATATATATTTTCTATTTTACTTCATCGCATATTATAGCAAAATAATTGTATTATTACTTTTGTATTATGGATCTCCGCAAAGTAACGCCTAATTCTATAAATTACTTATTAGCACATTAAAAATTAATTATTAACTTTGACTTTACCGTGTGGTATACGGCTGAGTAGAATAAACCACCCTCTTTCTTACTGAGGTGTCGTAAAATACGACTAAGGTAAGTTGACGTCTAGCAAGCGTGCGGTTGTGAAATACGTAACCAAATCATGTAGCAACATGTTTATAACATGCATGTTTTTAGAGGAGAATAGAGGCAAGACAATGTTGTAAAATGCATTAACTAACCTGTTTATTTCTCGTTTTGATATGCTGAAGCGAGCAGACAAAAAAATAGATTATAATGTACCTCATAAAATTTGACATACTAAAAAGAAAAGAAACAGTGCAAACTAAACAATACAATACATGCGAATTATCGCTAACGAAAATTGTATAAAATTCTGTTTTGACTCTCTCTCTCTTACTTTCGTTGTTTAAATAATATATTCAAGGAATTTTCAGGCAATAGATAATGGCTTTAAATAATCGATTTCATGAGCCTTTTACTGGAGTCTGACATCTGGGGAAATTGTTGCAGTATTTTCTGGTACAAGGATCACCAATTCCAGATTTTATTACCCAACATTTAAAAAATAATCACATCACAAATTATTCAGTATTGATAATATACCCCTTAAATTTATATGAAAACTTCAATGCTACGTATTTTGATTGATCATAAAATAAAATTGCATTATTCGGCCACTGATATAGTTTTGCATATTTTAGTTCTGTTTCCAGTAAAAGGTTCGATCTGAACACTGCACCGTAGGCCGAGACGAGATCAAAATATTTCAATGCTCTAATTGCATGACCCTCTGAGAACAATGTGTATTATCTCTCAAGGGACGGTGAGTTTGTTCGTTTACTTTGGATGATTAAATAATGCGAGGCTTATACTTGTTTAATTTAGCTAGATTAAACTGTTCTCTACTACATTATAGCTATCGGACTGCGTCATTGCACCACTAGACTTGCATAAACAAGACAGTTTTTACAAACTGTAACTAGTTATAAGAATTATATTTTGAGTTTTTGATCGTCTTAGTAGGGACAACCTTCCGAACCAGCAGTGAAGTTGACGATTCAAAAGCACTTGTTTATTTACGTTATTTTAAATTTACTTAAATAACGAGTATTTTGAATTTGAATTAAAAAAACTTGATAATATCATCATAATCCCGCGGATCAAAACTGTTAGAACACATTAACAAGGGGGAAAGAGTCAAAATCCGCTTGACGGTGTAGAAAAACAACGTGATAAAAGAAAAATATGCGTAGAGATTTTCTGGGAGTAAGTAAGTATAAGTAAATATAAGTAAGTCACCAATTTCAGAGCCTTTTTGCCAGTTGGCGCAAAGGACAGTGACCCTTTTTTTATTATACAGGAAAAAACCCTAATGGGTCCAACCGCTAGACGGGAACAGGCGGCAGTCGGACTCGCCACTGACGGACTGAACCAAATTGGATGAAATTTGGCACAATTATTCCTTATACACCAGGTAACATATAGGCTATAGTGATTCTGTTAATTCAACACGATTAGGATGACATTGAAAAGCGCCATCTATTGTCAACTTATCAAACAATCCACGCAAACGAAGCTGCGGATAAAAGCTCCTATAACACAAGTGTTAAGCTACTTACTAAGTAGAAAGACGACTCTTTTTGTTATCCCAAATATTTGGTACTATTATAACTCATAAGTAATTTTAAAGAGTAATTTTAAGTAATACTTTAAGTTAACTATGTGTACTAATACTTGCATGTTGTGTTCATTTCCAGTAGGTTATAATCTTGTGTATTTGTTATTACTTTTGCTTTTATACATCTAAATTGATTAATGAGCCAGTTTAATGAATCTAATAAAAAATATATTTTTGACGTGACAACGTCTTAAATTAGATTGCGGCTTGCAGTCAGTCATGAAAAAGTGTAACGCCCGCTCACGTCTGTTACGAGAGTCACTGAACGAAAGAGAGGTCCGCCGGACTGGCGAATGCCTTGCGTTTCTCTCCCACTCCAATCCATCAAATTTAAAAAGACGTTGTCACGTAAAATCTTTGCCCGTAAAACCGACTTTACAGGCAACCGTTTTTATCCTCTCATACAAGGTGAGGGGCTAGCCGTGTGATATCCGGCTAAGTAGAATAGTACCACCCACATTTCTTACCGAGGTGTCGTAAAAGGCGACTAAGTCAAGTCGACCCGCCGTGTGGTAGCCGGCTGAGTAGAATAGACCAACCTCATTTCTTACCGTGGTGTCGTAAAAGGCGACTAAGTTAAGTTGACCTACCGTGTGGTATCCGGTTTAGTAGAATAGACCATCCGCCTTCTTACCGAGGTGTCGTAAAATACGACAAAGGTAAGTTGACGTCAGGCAGGCGGCCGGTCGTGAAAACGCAGCCAAATCATGTTACAGCCTGTTTATAAAATGTTGTACCGACCCCACTTACAGTGGGATAAGGGAAGGAGGATATATATATCCAAGATGAGGGGCCTTATCTTAAAAAGATCATAGAATAAGGAACTTTTTTTGACATGAGGGAACCCTTCATTGGTATTGCTTTCAGCAGAAGCAGTTATGTCAGACTCTTATCAGCTAAATCTCATGGTGTTCCACCTTGCTGCGTGGTGACTAAGGTGGTCCCACAAATATAAACAAAAAATCGTATTATTAATCAAATAATCTGACCTCGAGCGAATATAATCTCTTTCTAGATCAATGTCTGAGATTCGGGCGAGGCCAGAATTGGTCCAAACTGAGACCTGTTTGTAAAGGCTGAGTTTAGCGCCGCAAGGTCTATAACGAAATTGTCTTATGACATACTCGTACAGCCTTATAAGAACGATAACTATTTAAGAACATGTTATAAAGTATAATTTACGTGACATGTATAATTTTTATTCATTTGATATCTCATTTAAGTTTATTTATTTATGTATAAAAAAAGAAAACATACAAAAATGCAATTAAATGGAAAACAATACAAAGGATAACTTATCTATATAAGAGATCTCTAGATCGCCAGCGACCTTTGGTTGGATAACTACAAGAAACGTAGTATAGGTATATAATTTTTTTACAATACAACAACAAAGCACTATATAAATTATATATTGATAAACTTACATTTTAATATTCATAAAATAAAATGTTTTTTTTTCCAACATTTTTATGGTACATAAATAAATAAATAAATACATATATAATAATACTAGTACTAATCAGAAGTGAAATAAACTTACATAGACATAAGTTATGACCGCGAGGAAAGATAGATTTTGATTTTATCTTTATCTTTAATATTTAAATGAGTTAATCTTGTATATATATATATATTTTCCGAATCTCAGAAACGGCTCCAACGATTTTCCTGAAATTCTTCTTTCGTGAAAAGGAGGTTTTGGGGGAGAAAAATTGATCTAGCTAGGTTTTATGTAAAAAAAATATTGTTTTATTCCTGTTTTTGGGTATTAAAAAACACTAACATTTATATTGAATTGAATTTTCGCCATTAACTGTCAAATCGGCGTAACTTATCATATTTTATATGATAGTATAATTTTCGCCCCAACTTAAGCTAAAAATACTGTTAACAATGTAATATTTAAAAGAAATATTAAAATTATTTTCCGATCTGTATTATTCGCGTTTTAGAAAATCTATGTAACGCTAAGTGCCATTATGTACCATATCATTCTCATACCTTATACATGCAAGATTAGTTACTACAGATATTACAAAACACCTTCTACAACACACAAGCTCTACACACATTCACTACGACAATCTCAGTCACCGAATGTGGACTACATAAGAAATACTGGACCCAAATGTGTCAGACGGCCTTCAATCAAACAATAATGAATTCCTTTCATTGTTCCGTAATCAATAACTGCATTGTGATTGTGAGTACATATTACGTAACAGATCGACTTTTACGTATATAGTATGCAATATTATATAGTTACTAGTAAAGGCAAGCGGCTCCGCCCGCGTGGATAGATTAAAACCAAAATATAGTATTTTGCTAACCATAAAAATGGTTATAGTAGGTTTGCCTTCAAAGCTAGATATATGCTGTCACGGACTTTAATTTAGAACTTTTAGAGGGGAACAACTTTGTAATACATGTTTTTGAATAACTATCACCGTTTACTTAGCGCACTAAGGAAAGCTTTAAATTTTGCCGTTCTCATAATATGTTTTATTGCTGCTCCTCTCCTATTCATCTTAGCGTGATTTTATTTATTAATTTATTTGAATTAATTAGAACGGTAACCAATTATATTAACATTAAAAAATCATACATAAAAAAACAATACACATGACATGATATAGAATACGAACAACTATTGAAAATAAAAATAAAAACTTAACCTAGTAGCATAGTGGAGTTGTAACGCTCACTGAAATGTAAGCGAAAATACACTATGCTTTTCCATTGGTCTGCAAATATGTCGCAGTTAGGCCACTCCATTAACAGTTCATTCAGGGCAGATAGTGTTCGAGGTACTGGTGATTTAGCCCGGTACACCGTACGAGAAAAAGGGACCGCAAAGAATTTTATACGACGGTAACGGCCATACTCTTTTGGAACAAAGATGGTGCACAACTTATTATGCAGCTCAAAGTTATATAGCCTTCCTCGATAAATGAACTATTTTACACTCAAAGAATCTTTCAATTTGGTCCAGTAGTTCCTGAAATTAGCGCGTTCAAACAATCAAACAAACAAACTCTGCAGCTTTATATTAGTAAAGATTGATACACCTGTTGACTATTTTACAATGATAATTTTGGTACCCGATTGATTTCGACATAAATAGCGATTAATTTCGACATAATTTGTCATTAATTAAAAATTTTGCTAGTAGGCAAACTGGGACGCGCGGCCCCCTTTCGCCCCCGTCTATTGTTAAAAAATGGTCACAATGTAATAAATACCAATTTGCCGTTATCCATAACAGTGGCCACTATAAATGTCCACGTCTGGGTCATTTTATCACGGCCATATATCACAGTATCTCCTGATACAATAGATGTATATTCTGCTTGTTTTTCTCACAATACTAATTTTATATTGTAACTTTGATTATCATTTTTTAATTTTCCAATATAAAAGGAAAGGTATACACTATCTGTGGCATTGTAACGATTTGATGAGCTGATTTTGATAGAGTTTTTATGAGCGACTTAATCCTAATATAATACTTACTAGACTCGCTTACACAAATTAAGTGTTAGGAATTGGAAAGGAACTAGGTGCTTATAAATTAATTATAATATACAGTACATGATTCCGTGTAGTATCCGGCTTAATAGAATAGACCACCCTCACTTATTACCGAGGTGTCGTAAATGGCGACTACGTTAAACTAAACCGCCGTGTGGTATCCTGCTGAGTAGAATAGACCACCCTCACTTATTATCGAGTTGTCGTAAAAAGCGACTAAGGTAATATAACCCGCCGTGATGTATTCGGCTGAAGCCGAAGGTGTTGTGTGGACTAAGGTAAGTTGACGTCAGGCAGGTGGCTGGTCGCAAAACATCTCGTGCCGACCGCACTTATACTGGGATACGGCAGAAGAATTATGATGATTTTAAGATAATTGTTGTCCTAATTACTTAACTAGTCCGCGTTGTATTTAATAAAAAAGCATTTTTGCGGAAGATATATATGTTTTATTTATGTACAGACAAGTTAAATATTTTTAATATACGTAAGGTGTAGACGTTGATTAAAAGTGGCATGGTTCACGGCGGTGTTGCCGTGATAACCCGTCGATATGACAATGGCATTAGACTATAATATTAATGGGCGTGCCTTACTGGAACAAGTCGCTTCCTTAACTTATTTATTAAATAATTCATTATGTACGGCCACTAAGGTTGCGTATAAAAGTGCTCTTATTTTTTTCCAAATAATGTATTTCATAAAAGTTTTATGACATGTTAGATATTATCCGGGTATATTGCCAGATATTGTCGAACAAATTGAGTAAATATTTACAATCTGTGAATTACAATACAAACTAATTACTATGTTTGAACATTGCCGAACTCAATTATAAAATAGGTTTATCTTTTAAAAATATATCTTAATATAATCAAGGTATTCCACAGTACCGATGTTAAAAGGATTGTTCGATTTAAAGGGCTTGTAACAGTCTCATCCCTACATTCGAGTTTTAAAAAATAAATAATTATTAAAATTTCAATATTTTAGAAAAATCTATAAGTATAAAAATAAATGTTTGTTTGTCACGCAGTAATGTTTTTTCGCATCTATAATTGATGCTCTATTCATAAAACATCAAATTCAGAAAAGTATAATTTTCGTCATATTGACCGAATGTCACGTTATCCGCCGTACTACAGTATCGAGAGAGCGGGCGGAGCGCAGAGCGCAGAAGTGATCTGTTAGGTCGCTTATGAAATGATGTTATAATGATATTATAGATGTGTACTGGGGCGATACATGATATTAGTTGAGTTTTAACTCGAATATTTTTAATAATAATTAATAATAAATACATATCTAGGCCCGCTCTCGTATAATGGTTCAAGATGCAAGATCGTGCCGATCTTTGGAAAGGCTGTGAATGTGACTTGACCATTAAGAGTGTAGCGATGGTTACGTCGCTTAGCTCACCTCGAACGATTAAAGTGTCAGAATGATACTTGGTAAAGGCAACTTTGCTGAGTAGTGGTTGGCACTCTACCGAACATGCTCTGGCGGGTACTGGTGGGAGACTTGAGGTTTAGGCCGGCAGTGATTTCGGTCATTGCTGTGTGCCTGGCCCAAAAGACTACACTAGGCTGCATCTTATTAGGGCTGGGTCTAGGCCCGTAGTTAACTTTGGTTGCTGCGGCGTGCCTTTATTCGGCTTTGGTTTGACGCAACCAGAGTTACTTTGGGCGTGTGCCTTTGTGATACGGGTTTGATTAGGCCGGTGGTGATTTCGGTCGTTGCCGTGTGCCTTGCTCGATCTTTGGACGCATAGGCCGCTTGAAGTAGTGCCGGTACAGTGGTGGCTGAAATGTTATTGTTTGACGAACGGACATCTAAACGTTGTTCGTAGTCTCTCAATAGTGACGGTACCACAGCTGAATGTTGCTGGGCGTTGCGGAAGTTAACTTTATGTTGCTGAAGTGATACGTCGCGGCAGTGATGGATCGCTATGGACTCTGTTCATAGTAGCGGATGGGTGTGGTGTTTCGTCCTTTTTAGGACGTCCCTTTAGCTTAGTTAATGATACCACGAATGACCATTATAGCATGGCATTATTGCATAAGAGCCGCTGGTCGCGTCTTTGTTAACAAGACTGCGGACTAGCTTTAGACAGTGTGGCCTGCATTTCCCTTATCATACATCTTACGTGGCTTGCCGCGTTAAACATAAATTACCTTTTGCTGTATGAGGTGGCGTGTTGAGCTTGGCGCATACCGTAAGCGAGTGCACTATGTGTGACTCCATTATATGGTATTGGGTGAATAAGGGTGAATGGCATTCATGTAATGCTCTGCAATATACATATTCCACTTCGGTGGACACACACTTTCCACTTCGGTGGACACACACCTATATGGTGTATATATTATAACTGATCAAGTTGCTTTGCAACATGTGTGCCATTTCGATGGGTTTCCACTTTGTGGACTTTATACGTATTATACGTATTATACTGTATGTGGTTTTTACCATAGAACGCACCGTTACGACGTGTGCAGGCGACATGCGCCTTACTGAATATAAGAATTGGTAATTTATTATCAAAGTTTACCAGGCCTTGTGCCTTTGGCTAATGCCATATTTTATAGCTCCGGCTATTTATTATTTGGGCTTCGGTCCTCTATTATACACCAAGGCACTCATGCCTAATATGTCAACTGTGGTTTTGTTGACTCCCGACAATAATGGGTTTATCCCATGATCATACGCCGCAGGCGCACTATAAACAGGTACCCCTTGGGGGGGGGGGGCTCATATCCTATGGATGGAGCTCACCGTTGGTAGCGGGTGCGGAGCTACTGACTATCACTCTCTTTTTATATTTTTCCAAATCAGAAGAATATAATGGATGGGAGAGAGATACCACATTGATTAAACTTCTCTACGGAGTTGTTTAAGGGCTAGGTATTAAGATCGAGTGAATGATCTTTCTGTTCGCTAACATATCCTATGAAGTAATAACAAAAGACATTCGCGAGACATTCAACTATCTGAATGTCTCGCATTTTTTTATTAAATTTTATAGTAACCCGTTCATGTATTGGACATACAAGAATCTGTTCGTGTAACGAATCTGTTGGACATATAAAGTCTGTTCATGTAGAGTACAAGTAAAATCTGTTCTTGTATTAGATAAATATATAACCTGTTCGTGTATCGTACACTTATACTCAATCAATTATATTAATTTATGCTTGCTTTACGCCTCCAATCTGAAGACAAACAACTGTTTATATTATAACAAATGATATTCGATAATGAACCTCTCTGTTGAGCAATGTAATATAAACTACGAATGTAGGGTCTGACAGTTCGTTTTATATTAAAGAATATGATATATTGAAATATTATTATAAAACTATAATGTGATTATTATCACATTATTTTATTCTATTTAAGGTTTTATTTGACTCCTATAGATTGACGGACACATAGCCTCTGACGTTCTAAAAGAATTAGAGTTATTACAAAACACAACGTAGAACGAGTCCTAGCCACTTAGACGAATCACGAGCCAATATATATTAAGAGTGCTAGCGCCTTCGGCGCGTTTTTATGCATTACGCCGTTGGAGTGCGAGCGCTCTAGCGGTGGTTAAGTATTATAAATGATATTTTATAGACGAGTAAGGTGGAGTTAGTTACAGGCTGAAGGTAAAAAGGCACCCGGGGCTGAAAAATCATTTAGTAACAGCATCGCTAGATCCGCTAGATTCGCTAGATAGATATCATTCGACAACATACTTATAACATGTTGTGCCGACCCCACTTAGAGTGGGATAAAATGGCAGGAGTATGATGACAATGTTTATAAGTTATGTTAAAGTTATGTTCCTAAAGTTCTAAATAAAAGTCCGCGATAGCATATGTCCAGGTTAAGATTAACCCACGTTGACCATTTTTATTGTTATCAAAATTCTTTATTAGGGTTTTAATCTTTCCGCGCGAGCGGAGCCGCTTGCGATTGCTAGTAGTTTATAATAGTGTAAAGTAAAACATCGTGAGTTAATTATTTGCAATAAGAAAGGACTATACCAAACTCTTACAGGTTGTTACTGTATGTTTTATGGAAGGTTTACTGGTTAGAAAGGACATGGTTTTATCAGTCCGCCCCTCGGCCGTTTCGTGGCCCCCAGCCGCTCAATACCGGCTCAGCAGAGCCCGGTGCAGTGCATACACTCGTGTCGACAGTGGCACTACTTCATACATACACTGTGATATATAAGAATAATGTCATAGACTTCTGGTGTTAGTGATAGTTCGTGAATGGATTCACATCTGGGGACCGCCTGGCGTCCGGCGGGAAACCTATATACAAGGTATTCACTATTTTAAGTTACGTTAGGCGTATGTCATTCACATTCAAATCAAAATAATCTTTATTCAAATAAGCTTTTTCAATCGTCAAGGATCAATATGATTAATGAAGCTACAAGTAGTACGGAATGTTGCTCCTACAAAGAAAAGAACCAAAAAGAAACTCGGCGGTCAATGTTTTAATTAGTTTACCGAAGGCGTTGCTGTTTCAAATTCAAGTTAAATCAAATCAAAATAATCTGTATTCAAATCAGCTCTTTCAAACATTTGAATCGTCAAGGATCAATATGATTAATGAAGCTACAACTGGTTCGGAATGTTGCTCTTACCGAGAAGAACCAGAAAGACGCTCGGCGGTCAATTTTTTAAAGATTTTCATTATTAAATTGCAGTCTTGTATGAAGCGGAAAGGTTTTTCTAATCCAAGAATTCAATATATTCTTTATTAAAATCCAAGACATTTTTTTATCGAATAAACTTGTTAACAATTCTTTTAAATCATCCACTCTACTTTTGGTTAGAAAAATTGCTCCTACCAATAAGAAATAGCAAGAAACTCGGCAGTTGCTCTTTTCTAAATGTTGAAGAATGCTATAAATTAATACAATAACAAAATATGTTTGAATTTAAACTATCGGGAGTGTTATTCATAATAAATGTATAGAAATCAGCTATACTCACGTCATATTTTATCGGGAACTGTTCCCGCCGCGATAACTCTTTTATTCATGATAAAAGCCCCGTATGGGCTTGAGACTAGTCGAACTCATTCGATAAAATAAGACGTGAATTTAGCCAGTTTCTATACATTAACGAAATATGTGTCATTTTACTATCACAGAAATAAACAAAATGTCTGGCGGCCTGCTTATACATAGGAGATGTTACTTTATTATTAAGATAGGGTGAAAAGCAATTTCATTTAACTATAAATATTTTAAAAAACAAGCCGAAATTATTATTAATACAAAAATGTTTGTACGTTTGTCCCTTTTCATCACCGAACAAACCGAACGTGTAAATAATCAATGCGATTTTAAAAGCTTGAAAGGTGATATTAAAATGATATCTGGTCGAAAACGCGGTCTAGAAACTAGTATGCTAATATATTTTTCACGGTTTATGACCACCAAAATTATTAATACATTCATTCTTAAGGTTATAAAGAATTAAACTAAACGTGTACGAAGGTCGACATGTTACTGCTTGATAAGATTTTTTAAACATGTAATCACATGATTTGGCTAGGTACGTTACGACCGGCGTGCTTGATGTCAACTTACCTTCGCCGATAAGAAATGAGGGTGGTCTATTCTACTCAGCCGGATACCACACGTCAGGTTAATTTACCTTAGTCGCTTTTTACGACACCTCGGTACAAAATGAGGGTGGTTTATTCTGTCTACTACAACAATACAATATACGGTAACATCATCTTCCAGCCCTTATCCCACTCTAAGTGGGGTCGGCACAACATGTTAGAAACATGCTGTCACATGATTTGGCTGCGTTTTTACGACCGGCCGCCTGCCTGACGTCCACTTACCTCAGTCGTATTTTACGACACTTTGGTAAGAAAGAGGGTGGTCTATTCTACTAAAACGGATACCACACGGCGGATCGACTTACCTTAGTCGCCTTTTACGACACCTCGGTAATAAGATTACTCTTAGTATATCATAAGGCGATTATAGACAAATAGCGACTTTGTGCAATACTATCCTACCATTGGGCAAAAACCTCCTCTAGCTTTAAAGAAATGTTGAAACCCAGACCCGACTATGCGCTAATATAACTGGCAGGTTATTTAAGTTAACCTTTTCAAAATTATTTTAATTATTTAACCTGATTGTGGCAAAGCCACAATTGGTTATGAAATTTTATTATAGAATCGCATAACATATTATTGAACTTTTGCGTACTCCGTTTGGTATCCGGCTGGATACAATAGACCACTCTCATTTCTTACCGAGGTGTCGTAAAACGTGACAAGGTAAGTTCACCCACCATGTGATGTCCAGTTGAGTAGAATAGACCACCCACTTTCTTACCGAAGTGTCGTATACGACTAAGGTAAGTTAACGTCAGGCAGGCGGCCGGTCATGAAACAAATTCGCGATGTATATGATAGACAAAATAGGAACCGACATAAGCTTGCGGCTCCTTGCAAAAGTACGTAAGTCGTTTGTGGGTCTGGGTATAAGATTCTATAATAAAATTCCGCAATCAATTTTAGCTTTGCCATTACATCAGTTTAAAAACACTATTAATAAAAGGCTAATACAGAAAGCCTACTATACTATTGAGGATTACTTGGTTGATAAAAATGCGTGGATGTAGCTACTCTTTGACCCTGTACAAGACAGTAATAACTAATGTTACTAGTAATAAGAATTTTATTTTTAAAAGAGAAACCGCCGAGTTTCTTGCTGGCTCTCCTCGGTAGGAACAGCTTTCCGAACCAGCAGTAGAGTTGACGATTCAAAGCACTTGTTTACAAGTTCATTTGAATAATGAATACTTTAAATTTGAATTTGAATAATCGATACATAACTAACTTATTGGTCAGACTCTAAAGACGGAAGATTTATTAGTTTTTTTAAATGTTCCTCTTCTCCAGAATACTGAACAGGACTGATTATCCCTGAGTCTGACCACCACAAGCACTAATCTCCTCATCTCAGAAGCGTTAGGACTTGATTAAAATTTTGAATACCTAATGAAACCACAGTTAGCTCAGTCTAATCATAAATTCTAGGCACACAGGCGGGTTGTCAAAAAATATTTATACAGACATGTTTAGACAGGATTTAATTTTGTTGTGAAGAGTTATTATAATTCTTTGTAAAAAAGTAATAATAAAATTATATTAATATAATACACGATAAAGCACAAAGAAAAATAAATAGAATGTTAAATGTAGAGTAGAGTTTACCTTACGTCAAAAAACTTATTTACAGAAAGTTTTTATATATTACGGTTTTTGTTTAATCGATAAATTGCAGTGAGCTATTTTATTATATCGCTTTACCCGAAGAATAAATAAGCATACTTAATTATTCTGGTAGGGCAATATATTTCATGTAAGTCATGTATTTATTGCGCGTAACTATCTTCTCCAGAACACTTAAAAAATCTCTTCACTATTCGCGGATCGATTTGATGTTTGTGATGGAGATATTTGCAGGGTTGGAGAATGACAGAAGCTACTGTTTATTCAAAGCTGTGCTAGCCCAGCGGTATCACCGTGCGCCTCTTTCGAGAAGGTCTAGGGTTCAAACCCCGGGCAGGCACCAATAAGTTTTCTTAAACTTATGTGTCTAATTGATAATTGCAATTTATCACACGCTTTTCGGTGAAGGAAAACATCGTGAAGAAACCTGCATATCTCTAGAGAATTCTGGGGATATGTGTAACCTACCAATCCGCACTGGAGCAGCGTGGTAGGTCTTAGCTCCAATCCTTCTCTCCAAAAAAAAAAAAACAAAACGGAGAGAAGAGGCCTATGCCCAGCAGTGGGATAGTAACAGGCCGTTACTTACTACTTACTACTGTTTATTCCAAGAATCAACGCAAACGAAATTGCGGGTAAAAGCTAGTAAGCTCTAATTGTTTCAATTTTGGTGCAGCGGATTAGCCGTGAAAGTGTAAGAGACAGACAGGCAGACTTTCGCATAATAATAGTATGAAGTGTCTACATGTCTACATTTCACTGCGATATCGTTGTATTCGCAGGTCCAATGAGCAAATTCCAGCAGTAACGTAATGTGACAAATGTCAAGTCGCGAAAGACGTCTCCTGTAATGTAATTTACCCTTTTTTCGAGATGCTCCAAATTACACATTGTAGTAGTCAGAGCAAGTGTCACTTTCGTTTTAATATATTCTACATGTGTTATTCGCATATGTGTGCCATAAAGTCTTTCCGCGTATATCAACCCTGTCTAAATTATAGTACACAGAGCCTCCTTTATGTTTTGCGCCTTGCAAAAGTACGTAAATCGTTTGTGGATTTGGGTATAAGATTCTATAATAAAATTCCGCAATCAATTTTAGCTTTGCCATTACATCAGTTTAAAAACACTGTTCAAAAGAGGCTGATCCAGAAAACCTACTATACTGTTGAGGATTACTTAGAAGATAAGAATGTGTGGATATAGCTCGCTTAGACCCTGCACAAGACAGTAATGACTAAATGTAACTAGGCTAAATGTAATAAGAATTATATTTTTAAAAGAGCAACCGCCGAGTTTCTTGCTGGCTCTTCTCGGTAGGAACAGCTTTCCGAACCAGCAGTAGAGTTGACGATTCAAAAGCACTTGTTTACAAGTTTATTTGAATAAAAAATAATTTTGAATTTGAATTTGAATTTATGTTACTCCACAACCTCCTATATATCCCAGTGAAAGTCCTATCAAAATACCTTCAATTTCCTGTTGAATATTAGTCGCAAAAAGTGTATATAAACTGTAACTCTGATTAATTTTCATTTCATTACGTTTAGTAGAGTTTTCATCGTTGACTATGTAAGGGACTGTTGCTATCCCACTGCTGGGTATAGGCCTCCTCTCTCCGTTTTTGAAGAGAAGTATCGGAGCTAAGATCTACCACGCTGTTCCAATGCAGATTGGTAGGTTATACATATCACTAGAAATCTCTACAGATATGCAGGTTTTCTCACATTTTCCTTCACCGAAAAGCGTGTGATAAATTGCAATTATCAATTAGACACTTAAGTTTTAATTGAGAAACTTATTGGTGCCTGCTGGAGGTCGAACGCGTAACTCTTCGAAAGAGTCACACGGTATCACCGCTGGGCTATCAAAATTGACTAAACACTTTTCAATTACATATAATTATTGGTAACTATTACGTTTGACAACTAACGTAGATAGCTAACGTTGTTGCAATAAATAAATACAAACATGTTTCAGATGACGAGATACCTTCTTTTCCTGTTCATCACCACAAAATTCTACGAGGTCAGCAATCTGCCCAGCCACTTCAAAATATCTAAAGATATCATCCACACGCCGATCGTCATGCACCAACCGGAACCGAATTCAATAATACATCTAACTAGAAAGCAGAAAGGGCCGTCCATACCGTATCAGATATTGGTACCTAATTTACACGTGATACCGATATCAGCGGTACAGCATCAGGATAATGTACAACACAATACCGCTAACGTTACTCAACAGCTGATACCAGTTTTGATACCGTTCCATAACTATGTACCAGTACACGACCTGACAGTGATACCATTGCATAGGGTTAGCGATAGGAAGATCGCGTACAGGGTGGAGGAAGACGTTGACGAGTACAGAAACCCCCTAGGGGGGTATGGGGTGGGGTGGACCTTCGGCGGGCACGGGGCAGGCCATGGTTTCCATTACTCATACTACGGTTAAAAGATAGGATTAAATTAATAAATTATTTATTTGTCGTTAAGAGTTTTAATTCCAAATTATTCTCGGATGAATCAAATTATTCTGTAGTAGGTACGATTCCCGAGGGCCAACATTTTCTTTGTTGGTCTTCGAGTCTGGGTGTATATTTGTATTTAAAAATTATATAAGTGTATATTTACCAGTTGTCTGTCTACCATAACACAAGTATTAAGTAACTTAATTTGGGGACGGACAACCGTGTGTGTAAGCGTCTTATATATTTATTGGTATTTGTGTATAGCCTTGATTATTCGGGGTGGAGAAATTGCCGGTTGTCTGTCTATCCTACCTATGCTCACCAACTGCAGCTATCGAAGGCACGCAGTAAGCGCGAACAATCTTCAATAGATTTATAATCTTTATTTAAGAGGTACAAATATTATTTTAGGTCGACAGTACAAGTTGAATAATGTAGTGTTCATTTTATTTGTCTGGAGATCTTATATTTAACTGAACATAAGCCATTATATGGACCTCTTGATAAGGGTCTTGTTTCACCTGACACCGACATGTCTTTTGGTAAATATAAAATTAATTAGTCTCTTTAGGAATAATAAAACATATTTTGCAAACTGAAAACATTATTTCTATATAAAAATACGTATTTTACAAGTAAAATTCATACATACTGACTTCTGCTTAGGATTTCGGTAACAAATCTGTAATAATCAGTATGAATCGCGAAAGTTTAAAATCTACTAAATCTGTAATAAAGCTAAAATTGAACTGAATTCTAGCTCTAATCTCTCGAAACTATCTCAAAATCAAAATCAATTCATAATATAATTCTAAATACGAAATCCTGTTCCGTCTGTCTGTACTGATAGTGTGTTATGTTTTTAAGAATAATTTTCTAGACAGTATTTAATCATATTTTAAAAATTTTGATAAAATTTCGCCGTGTGGTATCCGGCTGAATAGAATAGTACCACCCTCATTTCTTACCGAGGTTTCGTAAAAGGCGACTAAGGTAAGTTGACTCACCGTGTGGTATCCGGTTTAGTAGAATAGACCACCCTCATTTCCTACCGAGGTGTCGTAAAAGGCTACTAAGGTAAGTCAACCCGCCGTGTGGTATCCGGCTGAGTAGAATAGACCACCCTCATTTCTTACCGAGGTGTCGCAAAAGGTGAATAAGGTAAGTTGACATCAGGCAGGCGGCGGGTCGTAAAAACGCAGCCAAATCATGTAACAGCATGTTTGTAACATGTTGTGCCGACCCCACTTAGAGTGAGATAAGGGCAAGAGGATGATAATTAAAGGAAACCAGACTGAACCATAGCAACGCGTGGCGCTTTTTTTTATACATATATTTAGAAAAGAGAAAGAAAAATTAATAAAGCACATGTATAAAGGCGGATATAATAAGCTGTGATGGCCTAGCGGTGCGACCGTGTGAATCTCTAGAGACGATCATGGGTTCAAACCCGGGCAGACACCAATGAGTTTTTCTATTAAAACTGATGTGTCTCATTGATAATTGCAATTTATCACACGCTTTTCGATGAAGGAAAACATCGTGAGGAAACCTGCATATCTCTAGAGAATTCTGGAGATATGTGTAACCTACCAATCCGCATTGGAGCAGCGTGGTAGGTCTTAGCTCCAATCCTTCTCTCCAATAACGGAGAGAAGAGGCCTATGCCCAGCAGTGGGATAGTAACAGGCCGTTACTTACTTACTTACTTATAAAGGCGGACTTATCCCTAAAAGGGACCTCTTCCCGTCAACCTTTGAGTATTAAAAGAGTAACTTTAACTTGAGTAACTTTTCATATACAACAAAGATTTATATAAGCGCTACACAATATTTATCGCTAAACGGAAACGATCGAAAAATACGTAAATGTCGATATTTCCGCGCTGTTTGTAAGATTGCAAACTCAGTGTTGTAAAAGAAAAAAAAATAGGTCATTACATAAGTCTTATTGAAGACTATCGCCATTACTTATCGGAGTCCCGTTAGGACTAAGGTTCTCGACTCCTTTAAATATGCGCACGCGCAGACCGACCCGCAGTACAGCTTTCGGCGCACGCACAGACTCCATATGCATAAATTGTTTGTAGATAAATTGAATAGAATACAGTGAACCATAAATGTAAAAAGAAAAATCGTTGAAACCAAAATTAAACTACGCAAAACGAATGTAAGTACTTTGTTGTTACTTTTTAAATTCTTTGTAACATTCTTCTTTTCCTTCTTCCTCCTTCCTTCTTTTTTCCTTCTTTTTATTAAGTTAACAAAACTCAAATAAAGTGACTAGTTCAGTTATAACTAGCATCGTTAGTTATGTTAAAAAATAATCGATTTTATATTAATCGATTATTTTATTGCCATAATCGACTTTCTAAACATTTACAAAATCAA
This sequence comes from Morpho helenor, assembly GCA_029227775.1. NCBI lineage: Eukaryota > Metazoa > Arthropoda > Insecta > Lepidoptera > Nymphalidae > Morpho > Morpho helenor. The sequence goes on from JARGCU010000024.1 coordinate 3,287,304, forward strand.
TTATATTAATTTTCCCCTTTTTTTCTTGCTCTTTTACGTAAGATAAACATTGTTGGATGAAACCAATACGGCCAAACTACATATTTTAATCGATTTTTTTACTTAGTTTATAAATATATAAATCAAAAACAATGAGAATATTATTTTGCTATAATCCGCGATAAAAGGAAATATATGTAATGCTAAATGTAGAGTGTACTATTCGTTCTCATACGTGATTCATGCAGAATTTGTAAGAACTCATGCACTACCCGACACTGATGGCACAACTAAGACTCCACGACAAAATCGCAAAGCCATTTTGTCGTGGAGTCTATCTCCTGACGCTGCTTCGGTTACGGGGCGAAACAATTGTTGAGATTGTGGTGGTGAATGTGTGCAGTGCTCGTGTATTGTTGTGCCATCGGGATAAAGTAGTCGATCGCGTTAGCGTAATTTTAATTTGTATGGCCTTGGAACAGCTGTCACTAGATGTCACTGTTTTAGCGTTATAATAATAATATTAATCGTTTATTGTTTGAAATAAGGTTCATTAGATAGATAATGATAACCGTTTATCTTATTTCGTGAAAAAATTGCATGCACATTAAAATATTAAAACGAAATTAAAAGTTAAAAATTAAAATTCATTGTTAAAATTAATACAAATAATACAAAAATAAATAGCCATAGTTTTACAATGGTAACAAACAAAATATAGATAAATTAAAATGTGAGTTTTACAAGTATCATTAATTATAGATTCTATAATAAAATTCCGCAATCAATTTCAGAATTGCCATTACAACAGTTTAAAAACACTGTTAAAAAGAGGCTGATACAGAAAGCCTACTATACTCTTGAAGATTATTTAGAAGATAAGAATGTGTGGATATAGCTCTCGTTGAACCTGTACAAGACAGTAACGACTTAATGTAAATAGTATTAAGAATTATATTTTTAAAAGAGCAACCGCCGAGTTTCTTGCTGGCTCTTCTCGGTAGGAACAACTTTCCGAACCAGCAGTAGAGTTGACGATTCAAAGGCAGTTGTTTACAAGTTTATTTGAATAAAGAATATTTTGAATTTGAATTTGAATATATGTAAATATTTCTTCACGTTAACGCAATCAAGTAGTTTTAATAAAATCGCATTAAGCACACAGAAGTCAGGCTTGCTTCAGTTAAAAATCGTTGTTCTTTTTTTATTACCCTAAAAGATTCATATAAACAATTTCGACATTGTACCAGCTTGTATGATTATCCGACCTTGTAGCAATAACATAAAGATAAAAGATAAAGAAGACAAACAAGCAATATAATAATGCAATTTGGGTCAAAACACAGCTCAAAACGACACCTGGTTTTCGTATAAAGTATATAAATACAAGATTTTAAACGAAAACGTTTAAAAGATACGAAAGTTAACGCCAATTTTATCAGAATACTTTAGAGAAGAAAACCTTTCGCATTTATTGTATCCATTTGGTTTTTTTTATTTACAAAAATAATGTACAAGTTATATCTATCTAAAATTACTTACATGCTAGTGCTATACAAATCATGCCCACGTGCAATGGTCCCAAGAATGCTGGCAGCGTTTTCGCGCTGAATCGCTAAACTGATTCTTTGTGCGAAAAAGGAGCCAGCCCTCTTGTCACCTGAAGAAGCAATATTGTATCCATAAATGCGAAAGTCTGTCTATTACGCTTTTATAGCTGAGTCGCTTAATCAATTCAATCGTTATCCTAACCTTATGCTGCTCTAATTAGGATCAGCACAACATGTTCTAAACATGTTATCACATGATTTGGCTAGCCATTTTACAACCGGCCGCCTCCCTTACGTCAACTTACCTTAGTCGTATTTTACGACACCTTCGTAAGAAATGAGGTTAATCTATTCTGCTAAGCCGGATACAATACGTCGGGTCGACTTACCTTAGTGACCTTTTACAACACCTCGTTGAGAAATGAGGGTGGTCTATTCTACTCAGCCGTATACCACACGGCTATCAAACACCAAGGTAATATATAGCTTAAAAAATTAAAGAACAGGGAATAAACACTTATTGCATCATAGAAGGTACTTAAACGCTTTAGTTGGCGTAAACTAAGTCGTTTGTACCATTGATTCCTTATATATTTACTGAGGCCGAATAATTTTAATAACAGTTTAACATAAACTTACGAGGTTAACGGCCCGTTATCTTTTTTGTTTACACAAGCTAACTGGAAACATTAAATATGTCAATATCAAAGTCACTACTAAATAAATATTAAATTGACTGAAGCTAAAGTGAAATGACTGCTTTTTAGTTCAAGCATGGAGCAGTAGAAGAGTTAAAAAAATCTTCCAAATAGTTATTAAGGCAACAACTTTGTATATTGTTTGAAGACTGAATGGAAAGATATTCAAAATGAGGTAAGTTTTTTTAATTATTATTTAAAAAAATTATAATTGATGTACAATGAAATTAACATAACTGCTATCAATTACAGAATCTATACATATAAAACAAAGTCCCCAAAAACTGTATGTCTTTATGTGATCGATATATATAATGAATATTTATTATTATTATTTTATAATTTCTTTTATTTCGGACATTACATCCATAGTGTTGGTAATAAAATTACTTAGCCTAGGTTTAGTATTTAAAATATATATTTACACAATTTGTTCAATTAAATTTCATTTCAAGTCCTCCAAAGAGTACCATTCCATTTGCAAGCAAATGTGCTGAGGAGGGTATTGGTGTTACCCACGAGTCTGTGGTTACATGTTATCACAAAATTTTGGCTAGCCTTTTACGACCGGCCGCCTGCCTGACGTCAATTTACCTTAATCGCCTTTTACGACACTTCGGTAAGAAATGATCTATTGGATATGGTCTATTCTACTCAGCCGGATGCCACACAGCTAAAATCGCCAAGACGCTAGTCCTTTCTTTTATCTTTTACTAGCAATCTCCAGATTGCCCAGAATCGTGGAAAGATTAAAACCGTTATGTAGCATTTTAATAACCATGAAAATGGGTAAAGTGGGTTAACCATAAAAGCATACGCTGTCGCGGAGTTTTAGAACTTTTAGAGATACATGATTTTTTAATATCTTTCACCGTTTACATAGCGCACGCAAAGAAAGCTTTAAATTTGCCGTTGTCGTTATATTTTCTATTGCTGCTCCTTTCCAATTCATCTTAGCGTGACGTTATATAGCTTATAGCTTTCCTCGATAAATGGACTGACTTGCACTCAAATAATTTTTCAAATCGGTCCAGTAGTTATTGAGATTAGCGCGTTAAAAAAAAACTCTTCAGCTTTATCTATTTTTAGATGACGCTATTGTATAAAAGTCTATGTATTTAAGAACTCCACACATTGTATGAGGTCAGAAATAAAACTAGAATACCTTCCCAGTAACGAGTGCGGTCTGATTGCAGCGGAACCCGCGCCGCGGTACTCATGCTGTTTATTGCGCTGACCTGCGCCCGATGCGACTCGCCTGCCGGTAAGTGCGACACATGTACCGACAGAATATAAAACCACTATCTCTTATAAGTATAAAAGTAATAATAAAAGAGAAAAAAGGAGTCTATCTCCGGTTGCGGGGCGAAACGATTGTTGAGTTTGTGATAGTGAACGTATGTAGTGCTTGTGTATTGTGGTGGCGGTGGTAGAGGTTTGTGCATGTGTTTTTTTTAAGAATCCTACATTTATCAGGTATGATAACCGATTGTCCACTTACATTTAGCATTATATATATTTTCTATTTTACTTCATCGCGGATTATAGCAAAATAATTTTATTGTTACTTTTGATAAAAATACATTATACATTTAGTCTTCCTTTCTTATAGTAATACAATAAATTTGATGCATACTCATTTATATTATTTTTGTTGACCGTACAAACTGTGCTTAAAGTCCAGCTATAAAATGTGCAAAAATACTGATTTCAAAAGTAGCTTTTGCAAAGTTCAGCTGCATTCATTGAAGATACAATAAACATTTTTATTTGTATGTCAATACCGCAATGGAAGAAAAGTGTATATTTTACACTTTTTATCGACCAAAGCGGAGTTCAGTAGTCCGTAAAATCAGGACAAATACATTTACCCTTTCCAATATAATCCATACTACTTACTATCAGAAATAGTATGTCTTTGTCGTTTTCATGACTATCAGCTAAAACTAATATTGTTTTAGCTGATAGTCATGATAATATTATTTAATTACATCAACACTTGTTTTATAATTCTTTATATTTTTATGTGCAAAAATTAATTTGCTCCCTTACTCTAGTGTTAATAACTCTATGTGTATACAGACTTAACTTATTGAACATAAAGTTAAATATCCTATGTTTTCTTATGTAAACGGTATGACATTTATCCTTTCATCATCATCATCATCATCATCGGCATCATCGCGTGGCCAATGATGCGTTTTCATATATGGGGTCGCCATGCCAACATCGTGGACTGTCTAGAGTCTCTAGACTGTTACTTTGATAAATTTAGTAAAAATTACAGGAATAAATTAAATTTCAGGTTACGTGTTCGATAAGGCAACCGGGTTTGGTTACAAATTAGTGTACCAAGCTCAGAGTTGGCCTGTAGCTAGAGACAGGTGTAGGGACGAAGGTGCGAAGCTTGCAGTTCCGAAGACATTGGTGAGTATGAATGACTTTCTATTCCCGAAGGAATAACGGGGTTTTTATTATATAGCCCGGTACTTTAGCTTTAATTATACGAAATTCCATATACAGTGGTACCTCGATATACGAGTGCCTTAATAGTGTTTTCAGATACGAGCCGTCGACCGAGCGATAATTTGCATTGAGATAAGTGTAAGATTTGAGATGATTTTGTCCAGCGTCTAACAATTTCTCCCACCTCAGTCTAGACCTCAGTCTGTGTGCTTGTTTCCCTCGTTTTCGTTTTAAACGAGTTAGTTTTAGTAAGTTTATTTTAAACGATCTGCTGACGCTGAAAATGAGCATTAAATTACATAAGCACATAAAATTTGATACGTATAAGTAACGGCCTGTTACTATCCCACTGCTGGGCATAGGCCTCTTCTCTCCGTTTTTTTTTTGGAGAGAAGGATTGGAGCTAAGACCTACCACGCTGCTCCAATGCGGATTGGTAGGTTACACATATTCCCTAGAATTCTCTAGAGATATGCAGGTTTCCTCACGATGTTTTCCTTCACCGAAAAGCGTGTGATAAATTGCAATTATCAATTAGACACATAAGTTTTACTAGAAAACTCATTGGTGCCTGCCCGGGGTTTAAACCCTAGACCTTCTCGAAAGAGGCGCACGTTGATACTGCTGGGCTACACAGTTTGCAGTACACAGCTTGATACCATAGCTTGATACGTATGCGATTGACTAATTATAGCGTGATGTTGTGCGCTTTCTCTAACCGGACTACGTACAGAAAGAAAGAAAGAAAGAAAGAAAGAAAAATATTTATTCAAATACTGTATAAAATATAGATGAGAACATACACGTACACATATAATACAATACAAATACATAACATAAATCCTTAATCTAAATTATATACAGCCTTGGAAAAGGCTACACAGCTCGGCATGAACCGAATGTTATTAGCAATAACAACACTCGGCACCGATTTTCAGCTGCAGCCTAGGTGACTTCACGGACAATAGAGCAGACAACGATAAAAAAGCAAATAAAAATAATAAAATAATTACACTATGCAATAAAATAATTATAAAGATACACACACAAAGAACTGAAAACAGTAAAAAATAAATAAAATTAAAAACAATAATGAAAAAAAACAAATTAAGATTTTTCGGGTGACTAAATAATTAAAACATTGTATAAAAAGAAATGAAATGGCCTGTAATAAAAAACATACTAAGATTGAAGTTGTAAATTAAGTAGGTGAGCCTTAAAGTACACACAGCGACATCTAGTGACCGCTGTTCCAGCGCCATACAAATTGGCGTTACGCTAACGCGATCGACTATATTAAAAAACTCGCACTAAGCACAACTGATCTTTAATACGCGACGCTTCGTGGGGTCCCTAACAATGCTGCGAACTGTCTAAGCGAAATTAATGTCAGTACTAACCGTGACACGATAAAACATCTGACAGTACGAATCAAAATGAGACAAACTTCAATATATCTTATATCTTCTTATATTTAAAGGAATTTTTTCACTGAAATGCGAAGATTTCCAATATAATAATTCAAAGCTTAACAAAAATTTATTTACAATTAACTATTTCCGATTTTGTCATATAAAAGTCCTACTTTATTGATATAGAAATAATTTTTTCAGGAAGAATTCTTGTTTATGCAAAAGCTGGTTCGCGGAATGCACTACCCCGGCATAACGGACAGTGACTACAAGCTGCTGGTCTGGCTGGGGATCAGCAACTTGGAGGACTATAGGATTTGGAGGAATATTGACGGTACACTACCTCTAGAACAGCAGTTTTCGATACAACATCTACTTCCGGCGGCACTACATTTCTTTATGGATCCTAATCTCCTCAACGAGCTTCCACTTCGCTCTGCCCCGCTTATACAACCAAATGCTACAAAACAAATCAAAATAATCTTTATTGAAATAAGCTTTTCGTCAAGTATAATAAGAAGAAGAATAATCTAATCAAGAGTCCCAAATCAAATCGAAATAATGTTTAATCAAATAAGCTTTTCATTCATTTTCAAGTCCAAGCAGTTTTGTCATTTATAGTTACATTTACCTTAAAGTAAGTATTAAGGGAACTTTACATCTTGAATTTATGTAATAGCTAGCTTTTACACGCGACTTCGTTCGCGTGGACTGTTGTGTGATAAGTCGATAAAAGATGGCGCTTTGCAATGGCATCCTATTCCTGTAGAATTAACAGGATTTCTTTAACCGCTTGTTATCCCGCTGCCTGAGAAATAATTGTGCGAATTCGCCGTGAAAGAGTAACAAACGCACATCCACAAACTTTCGCATTTATAATATTCTAGCTTTTGCCCGTGGCTTCGCTCGCGTGGAACTAAAATGACGAAATCATTACAAATTTTAGTAGCAATATGTTATTCCGATGTATAAACTATATTGCTGTAAAGTTTCATCGAAATGCGACCAATAGTTTTTACTTGAAAGAGTAACAAACATACATCCATACTCACAAACTTTCGCATTTATAATATTAGTAGAATTCTTTACGTATAAGCGTTCTCTTTAATCTTTACTTAAACCTTTCTGTCCACTTTATCTTAGGTTAAATTTAACTCAAATTGTCAACAGGTGAGAGCATTTACGAGACGGGTTTCCACAAATGGTCCCGCGGGAACGGCGAAGGATTTAGGTGGGTTTAACTAACATAAGTGTTAAAATAAAGTTACATGATTTTAATCTTCTTCTTAAATAAATGTTTATCTATATGTCCTTTATAGACTCCGAAACGGCTGAACCGATTTGAATGAAATTTTCAGACAATCTTAAGAAAGTCTCAGCGGATGATCCTGTATAATTTGATGGTGATCGGAGCATGTTTTTAACTATTGAGTTCTGTTTCGAGGGGAATTCGAATCCAGACTGAGCCACAGCAACGCGTTGCCGGACATCTTGTTAATTAACAGTTATGGAGTTCCCATAGACCTCTAAAGTTAGGAGGATAGATTTCATCAATGTTGTTCCTACTAATTCGCCCTGCGAGTGTAATGAATAGATAAACGAAAAGGCAGATACACAGACAATAAGAGAGACTTTCGCATTTATTACATTAATATGGATTAGACAGGGCCGGGTCTGAAAGGGTTACAAGAGAATCCTATTCCTCTTTACACGATTTTATTAATTCAAACTCTTCTCATGTCATTTTATTCTAAACCCATTAATTTTAATAAATAAAATAAAATACATATGAAATTTCAAGACGCCACAGGACTCGAACCTGCGACCCGTGGGTACCGTGTCCAAGCGCTCTAGCACCTGAGCAAAACTTCGATATTTCTGCGGCACTGTATTTTGAAGGTAAACTATATAATACATTTATGTAAAACTTGTACTATGTCATAAACCCCACAAAGTATATATATATATATATATAGTCTATAAATTATTGGACATTTTCGCTTAAAATTAAATAAATATAAAAAATTATATTCATAAAATATAATTTAACAATCTTCTAGTAAATAATATTTTAGTTTAAAAAAGAACAAAAATCAGATCGGCTGCATAAATGCGAAAGTGTTTCTGGTTGTCTGATGAATAAAATTTATGGTTTTATTAAGTTTTTATACGTTTAAGATATATCTTTGCTAGTTAGTAATTATACCTTGAAAGAAAAAATGTAATTAACGTATTTTTCCTTTCCCAGCGATGCTCCAGAAGAACCTCATTGCGCAGCCATGGATGCCGTGAACTGGCTTCGGGACTTTTGGTGCCATCGACGACAACCTTACATATGTCAAATTCAATTGAATACATAAACTTGTACAATAAGGCATTTTTTTTTCAATATTTATGTAAATATATTAAATGCAATAAAATAAAATTGTGATTTATTTAATTTAAGTATAACTACATATTTGTATATAATATATATTCATATTGTGTACTCCATCTTACGTGACATTGGCAAAGTAATCTGTGCCAATATGGCATTCCTAAAAGCCATTAAAGCTTTTAAAAAATTTCTAAAAGCCATTAAAAAAATTGAAGCTTTTTTTTCGAATCAGTTGATCGTCAAATGTTTAAGCACTCGAAGACTTATCTAAGGTTTGCTGGCTTAAACCAGGCAGAGGCAAAGTTTTCTCATTTACCACTAAATATATAGCTTTCTAATAATGAACAGAATAACTTATGAAAACTACTAGGATCTAAACTCAGTGCAACAGCAAATGATCGTCTATAATTTATATTTCCCTTATCAAAAGCAAAATCTTCTTAAATCTCATTAAACTTTGAAATTTCGGTTAATCAAACTGTGTCATGTATTCTAGGTCTATAAGTTTTCAGATCTATAATATTTAATTTGCCGTTAAAAATGTGACCGTATCTACCGAAAAGATTTTTAACTAAATTCCTCAGTTATATCTTGTATGATATAACAATAAATACATATAAGATCTGTTACATATATGTCTTGATTGAACAGTTTTTCTTTGTACAGAAAGCGAAGTATAACATGTAATCTCAATTTATTTTGTAACGTTTATTACTTGACTAATGAAATAAAGAATTTAGTTTTGTAGCGACATCTATTACTGAATAGCAATACTATTTAGTTGATGAATGCTATAAGTATTCTGTACTACACAATGACTAAATAGAATTCTTAAATATGCAATTGTTAGTAACTTAAAATTTATAAATATTAAATAACTTAATATTTTCTAAGTTATATTTAAGAAGTAATTTTTTTTTAACTTATTGTATTATAAAACATTTTTAAGCGTTACAACATTTACTCTTGATTGCTCATCTAAAGTGACAGCTGTCAAATAATTATTTAAATTCTTAGGTTATGTTATGAAAACAGAATTCTATTAGATTTTTTTCTAAATTGATAAGATAATATTTTGTTGCTGAGGTAATAATATCAGAAAAATACAAAAGGTTCTATTATATATTCACTAATACTATAGTTATTATTATAGAAAGTTATTTAGTAAAAGACATATTCTTTTACTAAATAACTTTCGTTTCACAAGTTTCGTTTATTTTTCAGATGAATTTATTAAGAAAAAGCTTATCACTTCTAACTATTGGAATCAAATCTCAGTGCTCACCATATCAAGGTAAATAAATAAGTTATAACTATAAATTCAGCATAATTCATAGTGTATGAGAACGTTATATTGTTTCATAGCAAAAAGATTTATTAAAAATAATGCCGTTTTTACTGAGGTAGTAATAGACAGATATAATAAAATGGTTACAAATTATAAAATGTCTTATAAATGGTTACTACCTACCTAACAGGTTATAATGATTTTATTGTGTCCACATACTGCTAGGTCACGTCCAATGGGCTGGACAAATTAGACTATATTTGCTGCTATAGAACCCTCATCATCATCCTCTTACCCTTATCCCACTCTAAGTGGGGTCGGCACAATATATCTTCTTATATTCTCCTCTATCATTCGTCAACTCTGGTGCCACTCCTTTAACATGCATATCGTTTTTCACACAATCCATCCATCTTTTTTTCGGCCGCCCCCTAGCCATACATCCTTACAGCTTCCATACAGTCTCATAAAATTATAATTAAGGTAGGACATCAAACAATTGCTGTTTAATTGTCTGTCTGTCTGATGCAGCTACCTTTTCTCTATCTCAGCATTGAGGTTATGAAATAATCTAAGGTCTATATTTACTGATATGGTACAGGTAAAGTATCTGTTGTTGTGTTAGGCAGCAACAGTATGTTAAAAATGAGATAAACATAAACTAAATAGTTAAATAGTAATTGGTTGGTGAATATAACACTCGACTCATTAACACAGAATGTATGTAACAGAGTCAGTCAGTGTACAGAGTCAAGAACTCAAAAACTGTTCTTTCCATTATTGAATGTTTATCCATTCCAATTTATGTTGTAAGATTCCCAAAAATGATAAATTCGCAGCATAAGCATCTGTTGAGTAACGAAAAATAAAAAATAAAAAGTTGAATTCATTTGTATTATGATTTTTTTTTAATATTAGTTACAACTTTTTGACACTCTGGTGTCTAGGTCGTTTTCCTAGAATTATTCATTAAAGCTCTAGTAGTCTACCTTGTCAAGTGCTCATCATCATCTTGCCCTTATCCCACTCTAAGTGGGGTCGGCACAACATGTTATAAACATGTTATCTCACGATTTGGCTCCATATTTTACGACCGGCCGCCCTGCCTGACGTCTACTTAGGTAACTAAGTCATATTTTACGACCCGCAGTAAGAAAGATGGTGGTTTATTCTACTCAACCTAGTATCACATAGTGTATCAACTTACCTTAGTCGCCTTTTACGACACCTCAGTAAGAAATGAGGGTGGTCTATTCTACCTAACCACATACCACATAGTTGGTCAACTTACTTTAGTTGCCTTTTACGATACCTCTTTAAGAAATGAGGGTGGTCTATTCTACTCAACCGGATACCACATAGTGGGTCAACTTACCTTGGTCGCCTTTTACGACACCTCGGCAAGAAATGAGGGTGGTCTATTTTACTCAGCCGGATACCATATAGTAGGTCAACTTACCTTAGTCGCCTTTTACGACACCTCGGTCAGAAAAATGTGCTTTATTCTACTCAAGCAGATACCCTACGACGGTTCAACTTACCTTAGTCGCCTTTTACGATACCTCTGTAAGAAGTGAGGGTGGTCTATTCTATTCAGCCCAATACCACACGGCGTTGTAAATATACTTCGGTATATAATATAATTTGAACTACTGCCTAATTCTATAAATTATGTACTGTCTTCCTTCACATACTGCCAGTGATGGTGATCATCTAAATCTGCGCCATAGTAAATAGGAAATAGTACATAACTGTCAATTTAGCGGACATGTCATTTCGCCACGCGGAATCGGCATCTGCATTAATTTTGGCAGCTGCGTGATTTCTACAGAGGATTTATTACTCAAATTTCACAGCAATAAAGAGTATATTCCTGTGAGCATTTTGTTAATAATATTAGTTAGGGATTGCGATCGCGCCTGTCTTTTACGTGGAACCCTTCCGCGTGGACCCGGATTATGTCCATTGACATGTAACGTCAGCAAAACAACGGTATAATTTTTTTATTTAAATTTTAATTAAAAAATTGTTATTTATCTAAACTTATTATAAAACAAAGTCTCCAAATGCTGTTTATCTGTATGTTTATTTATTTATATATAAGACGCACCAACGACATGAACACAGTTGCAATTGTACAGTTACATAATATATATAAAGTCTTGGTTCTGCGTCAACACGTCACTTAAAGGCATGTACAGCATTCAATATTTGTCATTAAAATTAATTACAGATAGAAGTGATTTATGGTATAAAAATATTTGTAGCACTGAATTATAATTTTTCTTAAAATAACCAAAGTTCATTTTTAAAAATAAATGTGTATGTGATCGATTTTCTCCAAATGGAATTTTGCACGATTTTTACTAAAATGTAGTGCATTTTGCCTGGAAGGTTTAGTTTAATGGTACATTACGGTCTTATGTAAATTGTGGTAAAGATGTAAAAAAAACTTACCTATTGGGAGATATGGTTGCGTGTGCCGGGTAAACCAACAGAGATACTCATACACTAAATTAATGTACTAAAGAATTGTAGATCTACGAAAATAGTACAAAAAAGTCTAAGATAGCGTGTCTCTATCTTTTATGGTTAATTCACAATAGCTACTGTTAATAACAATAACTAATTCACAAAAGTAATGAAATTTTTTCGCGGATTATCGGAAAATAATATTTTCGTTACTTTTGTATTATGGACCTCCTCAAAGTAACGCCTAATTCTATAAATTATCAAAATTTTAATTCAATACTCTGATTTTCACGCGGGCAGAGCCGCAAGCACATCTATTTTAAATATAAATTGTATAAATTCTTCTTATTGGGATCCAGGTGGGGTAAATTTCAATAATGTAAAATTGAAAATGATTAAAAGATTGACCGCCGTGTTTCTTTCTGGTTCTTCTAGGTAAGAGCAACATTAACAACCAGTTGTAGCTTCATTAATCATATTGATCCTTAGCGATTCTAAGATGCTTGAAAGACCTTATTTAAATAAAAATAATTTTGAATTGATTTTATTTGATCAGTTTTTTTTGCGTACGGTACTGTTAAAGTTGAATATAAATAAGGGTTGCCTGAGAGGCATGAGTCAGCGCTGACCACAGATGAAGATCTCATTCACACCCCGCCATTGTGCACATTGTCGCACTTTGCGTTACTTGCAGATTCGCAAACATTCACTGCAAAAACTATCTGCGTATAACCGGACAATGACTGGCAGGATTATAAAATCATGACCGCTCTTTATTATTATATGTGACGTATCTATTTCAATATTGTATATACCTAAATAAATTCTAATATAACAATCTTCTACTTCCTTCACGTCAACTTTGTGTTAACGCAATAATTATATATCACTAGCAATTGCCAACGGCTCCGCCCGCGTGGAAAGATTAAAACTGTAATATAGTATTTTGATGGTTAAGGCTCCGCCGTGTGTTATCCGGCTGAGTAGAATAGACCACCCTCATTTCTTACCGAGGTGTCGTAAAAGGCGACTAAGGTAGGTTGACCCACCGTGTGGTATCCGGTTGAGTAGAATAGACCACCCTCTTTCTAAGGTAAAATACGACTTAGTTACTTAAGTACACTTTAGGCAGGTAAAATATGTAGCCAAATCATGTAACAACATGTTAGACATATGCTGTCGCAGACTTTTATTTAGAACTTTAAGAGGAGAAAATTTCTGCAATACATGATTTTTTAATAACTTTTACCGTTTACTTAGCGCAATACAAGTTTTAAATTTTTATTGCGCTATTTGCTATTTGTATTGCGCCCGTGTTTTATTTTTTATTGCTGCTCCTCTCCTATTCATCTTAGCGTGATGTTATATAGCCTATTGCCTTCCTCGATAAATGGACTAACTTACACTGAAATAATTTTTCAAATCGGTCCAGTAGTTCCTAAGATTAGCGCGTCAAACAAACAAACTCTTCAGCTTTGTATATTGTCCGAAATTTTTTTAATTATCACGCGCCTATAGAAATTTTACATAAAAAAATTGTAAATACTCGTATATTTCCTTAAAGTTTATTTGTTGTATATATCCAACTCTTTGAACGGTCGCTGCGTGGGATCCCGCCAAATCAAACTTTCTCATAGAAGATACATCATTGATCTTTTGATTGCTTCACCGCATGCATTATTCGGAGACGAAAAGTTTTCGGACATGTATTTTTTTATAATATTCGTCCTTGACCCACCCAAGTCAATGATTAGAAAGCTCTGAATTGTATCTTAATAACTTAATAAAAAATTATTATGCCTGACGATAAATAAATAGAAACTGATTTATAGAAGAAGACATTACTTTGCGGAATTCCGTAGTACAATTATTATAATAGAATTATTTTGCGATAATCCGCGTTTGTTAAAACATTCTATGTAGTCCTAAGTGTAGGAAGCTAACGTTCACTTTCGTATACAGAATCAGTTACAACACGTATTACTAAACGCCGCCACCAATACACCACAAATGCACCACACACACCCATTACGACAATCTCTACGACCGTTCCGAAGCCAAAATCGTTTTGAATATAAGACGGCTTGATTGGACGATGCGGCGCGTTACAATATTGTCGTGAATTAAACTCAGAGAACAGTTTAAACTGCTCGGAAAATTGATGAGATTTGGCTAGGTATTTTACGAACGGCCTTTATCTCTCTAACCGTTATTATTTAATAGTATAAAACCAATAATATACTCATTTGATTAAATTTTGTTTATGTATTAAGAACTTATTATTGACAACTTTTCAAAGGTTATTGGAACGTTTATATAAAAAGTAGATAGTATGTAAAAGTAGATAAATTAACAGTACACAATCGCTATGTAAAATTTTAAAAAGATAACTCAAATAACTTTCCAAGAAACTAAATATTTCAATAATGCTTCAACGTAACTTCAGTTTGGGATTAGTTTGATAATGCAGTTATTTGTAATAACCAAATAGCATTGTGTAAGAGTATGAAATGACAATTGCGAACTAAGGGATTTCACATTATGTATGATAGAGCTGTGCCATCCGCGAGTGGTGCTAATGTTGTATGATTTACAACGTTTCTGGGAACGCACAATGCTCCCGTGGCTCAACTCTTCCCTATTGTCGCCAGGTTTTTTCCTAGTCATTCTGAGGAACGTTGTCAGAAAGGATAATTTCAAATCTATGTGTCCGTCATCTGCGGACAATGCCCACTATTAGCGGATTATAATCCGCAAAAAGAGCAGGTACTGTTTATGTTTATAGTCCGAGTTACGAGCGGCAGCGGATGGTTTTGCACACAGGCATCCAAGACAGTGTTTCAATTAGGTTTCACATTAGTCAGTGACACTACAGTTTAGACTTGAAAAACTGGTGATTCCTGTGTAAAGTAACTTAGTTGTATCAGAAACAGAAGAACTAATCTTTCTCTAGTCTCTCCACCATTACTGAGGATTATCTCTATGAATAGTCGAAATTTTGCGATTGTTGGTGACATTCTATTGAGCTCTTTGTTGTTACATACTTAGTATTGTTGAATTTCGGCTTGTTGATCTGTTTGAGTTGGTCTGCCTTTGGGTACTCGCTCTTGCTCCAGCTCTCCTTTATCAACTAAAGTTTCTCGATATTAGAATAAGATCGTAGTGCGATATTCCTGGAGTAGCTCAGGTTGTGCTAAAAGCAAAAGAACGCAGACAAACATATAAGATCCAAGATCACATATTGTTTGCTTTTATCACTTTGCTTCCCATATATTTATTATTTGATTTGTGTAAGAAATTGCTTTTAAATTAGACCTCGCGTCAGTTCATGATTTGGGCCAGGTAGAAATATTTGCTTGCGCTAGGCAGATGCAAGCTGGCCCGTCCCCGGGGACACTCGGCGACGATTATCTCAAACAATAACATTCTGCCGGACACCGTATGCCCAGTCCTGATGCCCAGACGTGATGTTTGCCTCATCCCCGGAATACTTGGTTGCGTTTGTTATTTTAGTTGTTACATAAATAGTCAATCCTGGAACATTGTTTACCAGCTTCCTGAGGGCAGTTAAATATCACAAATTATGAATATATAAAACATGTTAGACTTGCCTACACAAAAGTAAATTAAGATAGACGAAAGGTAGCCAGTGCACAAATTTTCACATCATACTCCTGCCTTTATCCCATTCGTAAGTGGTGTTGGCGCAACATGTTATGAACATGTCGTCACATGATTTGTCTTCGTATTTCACGATTGACCGCCTGCCTGACGTCAACTTACCTTAGCAGCTTTTTACGACATCTCGTTAAGAAATAAGGTGATCTATTCTAATTCAGCCGAATACCACACGGCGGGTTAACTTAACTTAGTCGCGTTTTACGATACCTATGTAAGAAACGAGGATGGTCTATTCTACTCAGCCCAATACCACACGGCGGCTCGACTTACCATTGTCGCCTTTTAAGGCACCTCGGTAAAATATGAGGGTGGTCTATTCAGCCGGCAAAACGGCTATTTTATAGGCAAGAGGAACATGCTGAATCAGTGATAAGTAAGTAGCCGCCTGTTACTCTCCCACTGCTGGGAATAGGTCTTATCTCTCCGTTTTTGGAGAGAAGGGTTAGAGCTAAGACCTACCACGCTGCTCCAATGCGGATTGCTAGGTTACACATATCTCCAGATTTCTCTAGAGATATTCAGGTTTTCTCACAATGTTTTCCTTCACCGAAAAGCGTGTGATAAATTGCAACTATCAATTAGACACATAAGTTTTAACAGAAAAACTCATTGGTGTCTGCCCTGATTTGAACCTGTGAACTCCTCAAAAGAGTCCGGTGTTACTGCTGGGCTATCACAGCTTGAATCAATGGTAGCTTCATTCATATTATTAATCCATTACGATTAAAAAGTGTTACAAAAATATTATTTTAATTTGATTTGAACGGGAACTAAAACTCTATTCTGCAGACCACACTTGAGATGCCCGCTGTATTGAATCAACAACACCTTGGGCATGTCAATCAAACCCTACAATCTAACGGTATACTATGGTGCTGCTATGGGTCGATCCCACACAATTGACACAATCACAGTCCCGCCCCAAACCCCAGTCCCACAGTTATGTCACAGTTGACCGCATTCACACAGTTTTGTGATCCATCACAATCCACATTTCAAATTCTGTATGGTTGTTAAAACCATTTCATCGGTGGATTATCCGAACTGTATTACACCTGCTTGTTTTTATACTGTTCCTATATGTAACGGCAATTTATGTAAAAGAAAAATAGTGTCTCGTTTAGGGTGATCACTAGCTAACGTGAGAAAAACCAAATATATACAGATCTAAAAACCTTAGCCGTGTGGTATGGCTGAGTAGAATAGACCAACCTCATTTCTTACCGAGGTGTCGTAAAAGGCGACTAAGGTAAACTGACTCACCGTGTGGAATCCGGTTAAGTAGAATAGGAGACCCTCTTTCTTACCGAGGAGTCGTAAGGTACGACTAAGGTAAGTTGACGTCAGGCAGGCGGCCGGTTGCAAAAACGCAGCCAAATCATGTGACAGCATGTTTATAACATGTTGTGCCGACCCCACTTAGAGTGGGATAAGGGCATGAGGATGATGATACAGATCTAAAAAACCTAGGTAATAATATGTTTCATATGTAACAATTTGTACTCAATGTGTAATGACTTCTATTAGCCGATTGTCACATAAGTATCTCACTTGAATAAAATAATTAAAATAATAAGAATAAAAAGAATTAAGAAGTAAAATCCTTATTGAAGTTAAGTCGATCTGAGATTTTGACCTACCTATATATATGTGCTAGAAGAAAACTAATATTAATCTAATAATGTATTATCATTCACCTGCGCAACATGTTATCACATGATTTGGCTAGGTAATTTATAGAATTAGGTGTTACTTTGCGAAGGTCCATAATATAAAAGAAATGAGAATATTATTTTGATAAATTTTATATAATTATATATTAAGATTAGATAATTTTTATCGCGGATTATAGCAAAATAATATTCTCATTACTTATGTATTTGGCTAGGTATTTTACGATACCTCGGTTAAAAGAGGGTGGTCTATTCTACTCAACCGGATATCACACGGGTAGAAACTAATGTAGGATAATGAATCAGTTCATATCTAATTTTATCTATTATTTATAAATTAAGGTTGTACTTTATCCAGCTATCACAAATGGCCAGTCGTTGGTCCGCCAAGCTGTACCGATGTCAGCGCTTTTCGCCAATGTCCATCTACAAACACCTTCATCAAGTCTGCTCTCCCGAGCGATGGCCTCGCTGGCGCAGATGCACAAAACCGGCCCGCACATAAAGAAGAGGAAATCTAGGAATCCTCTCAACGGACACCCTTTTGCCAAGGTACGTTATAATTCAAACTTGTAAACAAGTGCTTTTGAATAGACCCCACTGCGGTTTAAAATCCGTTCCTATCGAACAGCCTGCCGCCAGCGAAAAAATCGATTGTTTATCTTTTCAAAATAACATTTTTATGACTAGTTACATTTAGTCATTACTATCTTGTATAGGGTCGAAGAGAAGCTATGTCGCATTCTTATTATCCATGTAATCCTCAATAGTATAGCAGGCTTTCTAAATCGACCTACAAGTGACTTACGTACGCACTTTTGCAAGCCGCAAAGCAGAAGCCGCAAGCTTATATGTTGGTTCCTACTTTGTCTATTACATACATCGCCAATTTTCTTTTGTAATTGTGTGTGTTTTTTACCTATAAAAATTATATTGCTACATATCTACTCATTACATTATACATATTTTGTCATCGCGTCTGAAAATCAGTCTATACTGCCATTCACTTTGCACGCTCGTTAATTTTGTGATAAGTTACAAAATTAAGGAGCGTACAAAGTGAATTGCAGTATAGTACAGTAAAAATTTGTAAAAACCTTTACTTAACTTAGCTAGGCTTTATTTGAAAAAAAAATCGTTTTATGCATGTTTTTGGGAATTAAAAAAATACAAATATTCTAATTGAGTGTATAAAATACTATTTTTGCCGAAAACTGTCAACTCAGCGTAGCTTACTCGGGGAACAGGTGGTCTCTAGAAATGAAGATTATACATATATTTGTTAATTTTTTTTTTTTGTTTTTTTTTTGTAATATTTTTTTTATTATTTTGTGTTCAGGTACTAATAAATTATACAATGTTTTTTAATGCATTCTTACAGGGGGTAGTATTAAAAACGTTAATCAAGAAACCCAAGAAGCCTAACTCCGCGAACCGGAAGTGCGTGCTGGTACGCCTGTCCAACGGGCGGGAGATGGTCGCCTACATCCCTGGGATAGGCCACAACCTGCAGGAGCACAACATCGTGCTCGTAAGGGTCGGCAGGTGGGTACCGAAGATGGAGTGGAAACTTCTTGAACTCTTCGTCCTCATCTTATAGCTTTGGCCTCCTCTGACCCTAAAACTCTCCAAACTTACTGTCCGTCTGAAAGACTGTCAGTCTGTTTATTGTATGTCAATCTAAAGAGGAAGAATTTGTATGTATGTTTGTAATGTTTCCACACAAAAACTACTGGACTGATTTCAAAAATTCTTTCACCGTTGGAAAGCTGCATCTTTACTGAGCAACATAGGCTATACTACGTTTTCAAAAGAAATAGGGATCCGTTATACAAATGCAATAAGGTGTAAAAAAAAAAAAATTACACGGGTGAAACTCGTTATTTATGAAGATGTGGAAGGTTTCATGTAATTCAAATTCAAAATATTGTTACGAACTTAGAAAATAACTGAATAACTTTCGTTTCTGGAATTAAGCCACGGAGCCTACGTATAGATGATGTATCGGTAACTAAGCGGCCTAATTGTTGAGATTGTCGTAGTGAATTTGTGTTGTGTGTTGGTGGTTGTGTTCTGCAATACGTGCGTCAATATTTACTTAAACTATTGGTTTTTGTGTTTAATAGAGTTACATATTTATTATTTCCAGAGTGAAAGATTGTCCCGGAGTGAAGCTGAAATGTGTCCGGGGCAAGTTCGACTTACCGCACGTTGTCAAGCAGAAAGTTTGATTGTGAGCTTATTTTATTGTACCGTAGACAAATATATTTAGATTAAGTTAATCGGTAGCATTTTATTTACATGATATTTACTCTTTTACGGCCTCAGTTTTAAATTACCACTTTTATGTGCATTGTTTATAGAAAAGACGAGAAGTGCAAGATTGAGATGGTATGGACATGTAATGAGGAGGGATGAAAATCATGTGACCAAACGTGTGTTAAATTTGAATGTGGATGGATATGTGCCTAGAGGGAGGCCTAAACAGAGATGGTTGGATTGTGTGAAGTATGACATGCATATTAAAAGGAGTGGCGCCAGAGTTGACGAATGATAGGACAGAATGGAAGAGAAAAACATGTGCCGACCCCTCTTTGAGTGGGATAAGGACAGGAAGATATATGTGCCAAATTTTATCTTATTGTGCAATTGAAACAGACAGGCAGACGGATGTTTACATTATATATGGAAGAATAGATTCTAACGAGTTTGAAACCCTATCGAGTACCATACCACCAAATGGGACATTGACAGTGTAATATTATGGGCTTGGAGTATCCTATATAGTGTATTATCTATGGCTTGGAGTGTCCAACACCATATGCCCACTCTATATCACTTTTTAATGTTTATTTCAAACTGCTGTAATGCTGTGTGGTATCCGGCTGAGTAGAATAGATCACCCTCTTTCTTACCGAGGTGTCGTAAAATCAAACTACGTTAAGTTGACCTTCCGTGTGGCACTGGGCTGAGTAGTATAGACCATCCTCATTACTTACAGAGGTGTAGTAAAAGGCGAATGAGATAAGTCGACAGGCAGCTGGCTGGTCGTAAAATACGTAGCCAAATCATATGACAACATGTTGTGCCGACCCCGCTTAGAGTGGGATAAGGGCAGGAAGGTTTTTTTAACTGCTATAATGATGAACTTCATAAATATGAACGTTCTAATTTATAAAATTAGACGTTAGTTTGCGCAGTTCCATAAAAGATATATAAGGTTATTATAATCCGCTATTAAAGAATATCTCCGTAATCCGTAATATCCGTTTTCATATGTTATACTTCTGCGATTCGTAATAGGTTTATATAGCTTCGTACATACATTAGTATGTACTGGAGTCTCCGTTGTCTGTCTTGCTCCGTTTTATGTGTGTGTTTGCGCAACAATAAAATGGGCGCGGCATGCGCAAGCGACGGCGGCCCAATCGAAACGAGCTTGTATACCTATATATAAAACAGGCAGCAGGTCGTGTGTGTAAAGCGAACTTACACATGTTTACTTCCATTCTATAATAAAACTCCACAATCAGTTCTAGCATCGCTATTACAGCAGTTAAACTAATAAAAAGAGCCTGCTATACTCTTGAGGATTACATAAATTATAGGATTTTCTTTGTTTTATTGTATGGTCTTATCAACGAGGAATATTTCCGCCATAAATTGTTTTATTATATCTCAAACGGATCACGCAGCGTTTAAATGAATGTAGTCTATGGATTAAATTTAAAATTTTAAAAGACATGAAGTTACTACCTATATCTTATCGCTTGTATATAATATGTCGACACACATTTTCACATTTATAATATTAGTTTAGATAATTAGAGGTTTAAAATAAAATATTTGTTATATATTTATATTTTATTCTTGACATAATTTTTCATACGTAAACACTATACAAAATCCATTAATCCATATAATTCATAATTTAATATAAATAACTTACGACTATATTTACAAGATTGCACACTTTAAGCTCTAATGACTAATTACAATAAATAAGTCCTAACATTAGTGGTTATCCTAACAAGTGCAGTGTTGACGGCATCGCACGCACACCTGACTGCCCAACATACTCTTCAATTTAGCGACTTCATTCTTCAAATACGTAACCTTTAATGCCAAGTGGATCTCTCTCAGCTTCCTCCTATCCCTGCTCTGTTTTGCAGCATAATTGTTCCTCTCCCTTTGCTTTCTATACGAGTCATCAGCAGCTTGATTGGTTTGGACGGCTCGACGCATTCTAGGATTGTTCCCGAGTAACGTTCCGCCATTTTTCTCCGCCATCGCTCTCAAAGCGTCCCTCTCGAAGGCTTGAAAGTCCGGATCGTCCGATAAGGAATCTACGTCCATCATATAAGCTGGACGTTTCCTATCGTTGGCAGATACAGGCGATTCGGGCGGGGAGATCATACCCGTTCGAATCGGTGGACTGATCGGGTAGCCAGCACACGATGACACGGGCGATGTTTCAGCTAGCGGCACGTACACGGGCTGGGGGTAACCCATGTAGGGATATGCGACACCGTGCGGCACTGTGTCCTGACACGGGTAACTAGGGAACTCTGTGTAAGGCACTGGAGAAACCCGTTCCAATTTGCACTTCACAGATAGATCTAACGCTGAATCTTCCGCGTAGGGCGTCCAGAGAGCCATGTTTACTAATAACTTATTTGTCCTGTCGACACGGAAGTTTGGCAGTGACTAATGGACGCCGATATGTCCCCTGTCGTTTTATGCAAGAGGGCGGGGCTTGCAGGGTTGCACCCCACCCCTGTTGCAAGGGGTACCTGCTAGTGATAACGGGACGTGAGAGGACAATATTGCTATTGTTTTTCGGGTGTTGCGTGGTTTTGCATTTTGCTTTTTTTTTGTTTTGTTATCGTTTAACGCCATAAATTAGGTGGTGCTAAAATATAACTTGGTGAGATTTCGATTCTAATATTCAGAACGTTTTTATAAATCGTTTAATTGAAAAAAATCGATTATAACAGTTGTTGATTTGACGGTTTCTATTAAATGCAGCTTTGCGGATTTATGTTCAAATAATAGAAAGGGGCCAAATTAATTAATGTTATTTTTTATATTTTAGAGTAATTTAACTATATGCAGTAGGTAATTCATGAAAAATTTAAAAATCAAATATCCGATACATATGTTGTCAGTTAGTTACACACAAAACAACGAATATTAACACCTGAATATTTTATCACTAGTAGTATCCGCAATTTTGTTCGCATCGCCTGAAACGTAAAGCGTAACCCTACATTATTTTCGACTGGCCAGCTGGCAGGATAGCGTGCCTTCAGTTCCGCGGGTTGCGGGTTCAATTCCCGCCACGGGCCAAACATTTTGTGTAAAAAATTTGTTGGTTTTTCGAGTCTAGGTGGATAATACAATATTTATATGTATTAATACAATATGTATTTAAAATTATATATTTACCAGTTGTCTGTCACAAGTATTAAGTTACTAACTTTACGCGTTTGTGTGTATTTATCTATTTTTATTAATTTGTTTTTCCTAATTCCGCAGGAAAAAAGGGTTCTTTTAACCTAAGTATATAAGCGTCAATAGTAACTAATTTCATTAATATTGCCGTAAGTACGTAACACAAATAGATTTTTGTATATCAAAATACTATATTACCGGTTTTAAATTTCCAAGCGGGCGGAGCTAGTAAGTTATAAATTTTCATATTTTCTTACTATTTTTTTGTTTTGATGTTAGTTAAACATAATTAATGTTGTTTATTTGCATCCAGCTCGCTAATATCGTTGTTGTTTGCGAGCCACAAGAGATGATTACCTAATTATTTTGTTTGTTGCTTTTGCCCACAATGCGCAGCTCGCGATCATCGTTAGCTTATTACGGACAGACATTAAACACCTTCACAATACTTGCAAAACTATTTAGTTAAATATAACATTAAATTGTTAAACAACAAAACGGTATCCGCGAATAAGAGTCAATTTAATTATTAAATACCCTCAATTATTCAGTTTTGTTATCCTATACCCAGAGAATTCACGGGATATTCTTTCTATATGATAGCTTAGTATTTAAACTTTAATTTTACCGATTTTATTAATATTAGTTACTAAGCATCTATGAAGCATACTTTATTATAACTATTTCTCTGTTTATGTTATCAAAATTAACAACGTCTTAATTTCAAAATGTTTAATAAAGTTTTGACTCTTTAATAAATACAAATTGATACTAATATTATTAATACGAGAGTCTGTCTGTCTGTTAAGCTTTTAGAACTAATCCCCTAGTAGTAAATTTAATTTAAGTTTAAATCATATTAAATTGGAAATTTAGTATTATTTAAGCTTATATACCGGACTAGCGTATACTCGTGGGATTGACAAAAATAACTTTTCCTTTAACTTTTATGTTTTCTTTCATAAAACAAAAAAACAGTACATATTTTAAGGTACTTTATAACTTAAGTTGACGCAATGAGTACAGCTTCTACAATCTTGTTTACTATATATATTACTAGCATATCCCGCCTGGAAATCGTTGTGTCACATAGTTTTTCAGTGTAAATCGAGATTCTGTTCTAGAATAGGGAGTAGCCTATATACATAAGTGCTGCTTCACAAACCTATCTGAAAGTCCCATGAAAATCGGATTAGCCGTTCCAAGGAATCTAGTATTAATCTAAACCTTCTCGAAGATTTTTTTTCTTGTGACCGTGTGGTTGCCCTTCCGAAGTAAGTAATTTTTATACTTGTGTTATGGGTGAGAGCTGGTGAATATATAATTTCTAAATACATACTTAAATACAAATATACACCCAGGCTCGAAGAGCCAACAACGAAGAGCCAACAAATTCTTTTTTTCGAAAATGTTGGCTCTCAGCGGCTGGCATCGAACCCGCGACCCGCGGAACTGAAGGCAGGATCACTACCCACGGCGTTAACGGGCCAATCAAATTGCAATTGCACTACGTTTTAGTGAAAGCCGTACAAAGTTCGTTAAGTAGATTTTGAGAAAATGATCACATACAGACAGAGAGCTTTGGAAACCTTTGTTTTATATATGTATATAAGTATAGATTGTTACTATCATAAAAAATAACGTTTAAAATAATTTATAGAATTAGGCGTTACTTTGCGGAGATCCATAATACAAAAGTAATAATAAAATTATTTTGCTATAATCCGCGATGAAGTAAAATAGAAAATATATATAATGCTAAATGTAGAGTGGAGTGAGTCTATCTCCTGATGATGCTTCGGTTGCGGGGCGAAACGATTGTTGAGTTTGTGATAGTGAACGTATATAGTGCTTGTGTATTGTGGTGGCGGTGGTGGAGGTTTGTGCATGTGTTTTTTACGAATCCCGCATGTATCAGGTATGATAACCGATTGTCCACTCTACATTTAGCATTATATATTTTTTCTATTTTACTTCATCGCGGATTATAGCAAAATAATTTTATTATTACTTTTGTATAACGTTTAAAATCTAAATGTGTCTAATAGATCAATATTATTTAAAAAGAACATTAAAAGAGATATTAAAGCGATATCGGGTATATTGTTTACAAAAAGCAGGCAATACAAATCTGCACGTAGCCAAGGTCCAGTTGTAATCCGCTTAGTGTTGTAAATTATAGCTACGTAATCCTGCTATCTTAAGCCCTTACAATGCGGGCTCGCTATAGCATCGCTGCCGCTACGCAAGCTTTATGGCGTTAGGCGCAGGTAGCCGGCGCGTGGACACCGTCACACCATAACAGTATGGCGTCGGATGGAGTTAAAATATTGTTAAAATATCAACTTTTCCGACGACATCGAGTGAACTAGTTTTTCTGGTAGTTAAGGATGATCACGGGTTCAAACCCCGGGCAGGCACCAATGAGTTTTGATATTAAATATATATGCAAAAATAGATCCACTAAATTTTACCCGCAATTTCGTACGCGGACTATTGTCTCGTGATAGGTTGATGCTAGATAGGGTTGCCACCTTTTTTTTGAAGAAAAATATATATTTTTTTTAAATTGAAAAAAAATATAGTACTTTGAGAAATTCAGGAAAAAAATAGTACACATCTATTGTCAATCATTATTTATTTTTCCATGAGATTTTTTGACGTCTTTTTCTTTTCTTTCTTTCTTCTTGGGAGGCGCGCAAGAAGCATCATTATTCTCCATGTTTTTGTTGTAATTTTAATCCGATAATGAACAGTCGAAAATAACCTCCATGTTTGTTCGCGTAACATTAATTGAGAAAGTGACGTTGACATGTGACAATGACAAAGGAGTTGGTCAGTGTTACCAACTAAGCTCCGTACGTACAAAATATAGTACGATACTATATCATATAGTACGGGTGGAAACCCTAATACTAGACGTCATCCTATTCCTGTAGAATTAACAGTATTCCTATAGCCTATAGGTATATTATCCCGGTGTATAAGGATTAATTGTGCTAATCTTCATCGATATTGGTTCAGCAGATTCGCCGTGCAAGAGTAACAAACATACCTCCATACTAACAAATTTTCTCATTTATAATATTAGTAGAAGTAATACAGAGCTGTGATGGCCCAGTGGTCAAACCATGGTACTCTCTCGAGGAGGTTAGGCTTCAAACCCAAACAAAATGAGTTTTCTGTTAAGTTAGTTTCTTTCGTTGGAGCAGTGGGTAGTGACCCTGCCTTCAACTCCGCGGGTCGCGACTTCGATTCCTGCCGAGGGATAACATTTTCTATAAATGAATTTGTGGGTCTTTGAGCCTGGGTGTCTATTTGTATTTAAATATGTATTTAAAATTATATATGTATATATTCACCAGTTGTCTGTCTTCCATAACACAAGTATTAAGTTACTTACTTTGGAGACGGACGACCGTGTGTGTAAGTGTCCCATATATTTATATTAAAAAAATAAAAATTTGTATCTGCAACTTCATTCGCGTCAACTTAAGTGTTCAAATACTTATCTATGTATTTCTTTTCCATAAGGAAAATCGTTTTTTATCCTGTATGTTAGTCTCGCATATATATTTAATTTTTCTCCTTTTAGTTATAAATAATTTTTGTTCCTAACTACCTACGATAACGCTGTACTCGCCTTAAATGTGTTTTACCTAGGACTTGCCGTATGAAAAAGTGTATTAATAAGTATGTGTAAAATGCTATTGGCTTGTCATAATAAATAAATAAATAAATATAAGGCTCAGTTTTACAAAATTTCAATATGGATCCAGTGGATAAACCATAAAAGTGTGGGAGACAGACAGACTTTCACGTTCATAGTATTAGTATGGATCTACAAGCCTGTAAAAAGCAATTACCTCACAGCGCTTATAAAACTGTAATATTTCTTTGTACCCCTAAAAAGTGTTTCAAGATAATTCAAAACAGGGGCAATAAAAAGGTTCGCTATTGTTTCGAGAATTTTATTAAACGCCCATTGAGTGGGGATTATTAATGGTGGGATTATGGTGAGAAGATATTCGGCGAACGGTGGTTTTTGAACAAGGATTTAGTGATTCGGGTTTTGCATTAGTTTTATTTTTTTAAATATATGGGACACACATCGGTCGTCCGTCCCCAAAGTAAATTACTTAATACTTGTGTTAAGGTAGACAGACAACTGGTGAATATATACTTATATATTTTTTAAATACATACTTAAATACAAATATACACCCAGGCTCAAAGACCACCAAATTCATTTATAGAAAATGTTGGCCCTCGGCGGGAATCGAACCCGCGACCCGCGGTGCTGAAGGCAGGGTCACTACCCACTGCTCCAACGAGCCAGTCAAAAAGTCAGTTTATCTTTGGCTATAATGAAGAAACAAGTACATTAAACAAGTTAAATCAGCGATTTTGTTTGCATAAATTAAATACTAATCATTATCTTCCTGCCCTTATCCCACTCTAAGTGGGGTCGACACATGTTATAAACATGTTGTCACATGATTTGGCTACGTACTTTACAACCGGCCGCCTGCGTGACGTCAACTTATCTTAGTCGTATTTTACGACACCTCGATAAGAAAGAGGGTGGTCTATTCTACCACACGGCGTTGCATAAATTAAATACTAATATACTCTCAATATCCACCACAATTATTCCTTTCAGAGTAACACATCTATACTAATATATAAAGCTGAAGAGGTTGTTTGTTTGTTTGATTGTTTAAACTCGCTAATCTCAGAAACTATTTGACCGATTTGAAAAATTCTTTCAGTGTAAGATAGTCCATTTATTGAGGAAGGCTATAAGCTATATAACATCACGCTAAGATGAATAGGAGAGGAGCAGCAATAAAAAATATTACGCGAACGGCAAAATTCAAAGCTTTCCTTGAGTGCTGAGTAAACGGTGATAGTTATTCAAAAATCATGTATTACAAAATTGTGCCCCTTTAAGAGTTCTAAATATAAGTCCGCTACAGCATATGTCTAGGTTTTAAGATTAACCCACTTTAAGCATTTTTATGGTTATCAAAAGACTATATTGCGGTTTTAATCTTTCCACGCGGGTTTTGCCGCCAGGATTTCTGGTAGGCTATAAAAATCCTGTTAATTCAACAGGAATAGGATGACATTTGAAAGCGCATTCTATTATCAACCTAACCTAACGAACAAACACAAAAGTAATAATAAAATTATATTGGTATAATCCGCGAAGAAGTAAAATAGAAAATATATATAATGCTAAATGTAGAGTGGACAACCGGTTATCATACCTGATACATGCAGGATTCGTAAAAAACACATGCACAAACCTCCACCACCGCCACCACAATACACAAGCACTATATACGTTCACTATCACAAACTCAACAATCGTTTCGCCCCGCAACCGAAGCATCATCAAGAGATAGACTCCACGACCAAAATCGCAAAGCTTTGGATAACCGATTGTCCACTCTACATTTAGCATTATATATATTTTCTATTTTACTTCATCGCGGATTATAGCAAAATAATTTTATGATTACTTTTGTATTATGGATCTCCGCAAAGTAATGCCTAATTCTATAAATTATCTAACGAACAAAGTTGCGGGTAAATGCTAGTAATACATAATGCTTACAAAACAGTTTACAAATCCGCATCACAGTTACACACGCGGCGCTATTCAGGCTGGCATTAAAATTGTCACCGTCTTTTGCAATTCGATACCACAATTTTGACTTATCTTAATCCTTAGGGACTCGGTTTTGAGAGCAAACAGGACCGTTATGGGGTTTCCGAGAAAATATTTGCGTTCCGGAGACTCACCCTTTTATCTTAATCTGCAGGTGGCATGTTGAGAAATATTGAACGTCACAATTTGCATTTGGCGCGTGATCAACAGAATTGCAACTATTCATTCAAACCATCACATTACACTAGCACTGCACACATTCCCTACCACAATCTCAACAATAGTCTTGTCCCGTTATTATCAACAGGAGATAAATTCCACGATAAAATCGTAAAGCTTTATTTTGAGATTTCATACAAACACACACAAATAAACCTAATATAACTGTAATAAAATAAAATAATAAAACTGTATAAAAAGCATTAGCATAGATTTTCTATAACCACGGATTATAGCAAAAGAATATCATTCGTATAGTGCTCCGCAAAATAACGTATAATTCTGTAAATTGTTTAAAGTAATCTTTGAGACTAAATTTAATTGACTAAATATCGCATCGAAATTTTGCAAAATTACGCCTAATTTGTAAATTGTTTAAAGTAACCTTTAAGACTAAATTAAATTGACTAAATACCACATCGAGGTTAAAAATATATGGTTCAATATGTAAGTATTTAAATGTATAAATAATAACCTATTATATGCAAATTATATCATACATTTTATCGGATATAGCATTTAATAAGATAATCGGTAATATCTGTTAAAAGAGTTCAAAATACATGGTTAAATGAAAAATCGCGCCATTACCTTACGTACTTCGGCTACATTACTTGTACAAAATTTTGTACAGACGGGTCTAGTTTTTAGTTTGATTCATCATCTTCCTGCCCTTATCCCACTCTAAGTGGGGTCGGCACAATATGTTATAAACATGCTGTCACATGATTTGGCTGCGTCTTTACGACCGGCCGCCTGCCTGACGTCAACTTACCACAGTCATATTTTACGACACCTCGGTAAGAAAGAGGGTGGTCTATTCTACTATACCGGATACCACACGGTGGGTCAACTTACCTTAGTCGCCTTTTACGACACCTCGGTAAGATATGAGGTTGGTCTATTCTACTCAGCCGGATACCACACGGCGGGTAATCTTACCTTAGTTGCCTTTTACGACACCTCGGTAAAAAATGAGGGTGGTACTATTCTATTCAGCTGGATACCACACCGCGTCTATATTCAGTTTGATTCACGATCCGTAAACACAAAAAAAAACATTTATAAGTAGGTTTCTAATAGTCTACATAAATAACCTTCGGACGTCTGTTATAAATGTTATGTTAAAGAACCCATAAATCGATCCAAATAAACCATGCACCCCACTTTATATACCTACCTAGTTAAGTCGGATCGATATTACATAACCGAGTTAAGGGATGGCATTAAGGGTCGCACCCTCTGGCATTACGCGCCGCCCATGCAACCCTCGCCTGCGCAACTTTATGAGGGGTCGAAGGAACTATTGTTCATTTTGTACACACAAAGATAAAACAGGATGTAATAAATAAATTCAGATATTTTTTTCAGATTTTACTTATATAATTTCTTACTGTCCTGGGTGCCGTAGCCTTGCTCGATATTTCTTAAAAGATATAATAAAAAAGTTTAAAAATTTTTTATTTAAACGGTTTGATATTGCAGATAAATGCTAAAAAATAATTTCATTGATACAGTCATGGGTACCAATATTTATACATTGTTATATTTTAAAAATAAAGTAACTCTTGACCTACTCACTTTCTGGAAATATCTATGGTCACATAAATTCCTAAAAATTCAATATACATTTATGTAAACACCTATGACAAAAGATGTCGTTTTTGAAATATACAAATTTTAAACATATGCATTTCTTAAACTAAAATAAAATCGTGGGGCACGTAAAAAAAAAGAAAGAAGGCCCCGATGACTCGAGCCCGGGTTTTGAACATTTTCGGATCGTTCGTTTGACGGCCGAATATATAATTTGGTGATATATTCGGTGATTCGGTCAAAAACAGCGATAAAAGGATTTTTTTTTATATATGACTAGCTATGTCAGCAACTTCGCCCGCTTGGAAATCAGTGTGTCAGATATTTTCGTAATATTATTCATTGCTGCTCCTCTCCTTGCATCGTAGCATGATGTTATATAATCTATAGCCTTCCACGATAAATGGGCTATCTTACACTGAAAGAATTTTTCAAATCGGTCCAGTAGTTCCTGAGATTAACGCGTTTAATAAACAAACTCTTCAGCTTTATATATTAGTATAGATAAAGAATATTCGTATTTCTTTCAGGATCCAAGATAATGTATATGGTTTAGTTAAGGGTAAAACGCCTAATTTGAGACAAGCAACTGTCTATATGTATGTGTAGATAGCCAAGACACGTGCGCCGCCGCAAGCTGCAAAGATCACAATCCTCCGGCTCATCTGACGAGATGTCATCTCTGATCTCACCCTGGACGCGTGATGAGTTCTCTAATGGAACTGAACAGTATCTGATGTCACATTAATATTGCTTGTATTATATTATTATATTTTATAGGAAAACTTAGCGTTATAAAATATAGTACCTAGGTGACCGAGCCTTGCTAAATAGTTTTTTAAAGATAAAAAATGCAATAAAAAAGAAAGAAAAAAGGGCAATAAAAAAGTAAGAATGCGCCGATGGTATGTGGGTCTCGAACGCGGAGTTTTAAACTATTTTCGTCCTCTTGTTACCATTAGGCTGTCACAGCATTACCTTTAATAGCCGAATATATCATTTGCTTTCTTTTCTAATTTAGCAGTATTTTTAGTTCCAAAAACAGGGACAAAATGAGATTTTTTTAAATATAACCTAGCTAAATTTCAGGAAAATCGTTGGAGCCGTTTCGGAGATTCAGAAAATATATTTATATTATATATATACATACAAGATTAACTCATTTAAATATTAAAGATATAAAAAAAATTAAAAATTTCTCGGTATTAAATTTTAATCTAAACTTAATAACTCTCTTATAATCTTAAATCGTGATATTTAAACGAAGGCAGGTGCCAGTTATCCTCCCTTTAGACCTCTGACCTAGTCGATTGATACAGATTTTATCCATACTGTGAATTTCACACTAAGTCACAGGGAGAATATAATGAAAACAAGTCTGTACTTAAACATGACGATTTTAATGATTAAGATTTGCTTACTGAGTCATAAATAAGAATTACCAAAACAAAACCATTAAAAGATTGGAAACAAACAAACAAAATGACGATTACACGTAACGTTATTGAAAATAATTATATCTATTGTACCTAATTGGTTGATATATACTTATAATTGCAATAAAAACAATTTACTACAGCTTACAGTGATGTCATCGTTATAATTTACTAACGCTCCAGTCTTTATTAAAAAAAATACACCGATTGCCGCCAAACTTTACAGGATTATCCGCTGGGTCAATCTAAAGATTATCTGAAAATTTCATTAAAATCGGTCCATACATTCATTTTTATATTCTTAAATCTATTTAATCATTTGATGCGAACAACGGTATGT
The DNA here is from genome assembly GCA_029227775.1 of Morpho helenor. Lineage (NCBI taxonomy): Eukaryota > Metazoa > Arthropoda > Insecta > Lepidoptera > Nymphalidae > Morpho > Morpho helenor. The sequence goes on from JARGCU010000024.1 coordinate 3,319,622, forward strand.
ATAGAACGGTAATAAATGTATGCGAAATCCGATGTTTCATAACCTTAAATTTTAAAGGGGATTATAACAGTATCCTGGAACAGATTAAAGAAATAAAAAAATATATTCTACATTGGAATGTAGAAATAAAAACAACAGCATATGAATTAAAGCAAATTTATTTACAAATACTTATACACAAGAACACGCCATAGATTTACCTTTGATTATTTAAAATTTATATCATTCATTACTTTATTATTATATAACGCAAAGTAACACCTAATACTATAAATTACTTTACATTTATGGCACATTACACTTAATATAGAAGAGTTTATATACAATTACAAACATTTAGACAACCGTAAAATTGCGCTGGCACAAGCAGTTTGAGCCTTAAACTGCGAAAATGAAGAATGCTGTCATTTATATTGGACCTAGCATTGAAAACATATGATATCACTCTTCACAGTCCTCAAGTTTGACACCGATACTGCTGGCACCTAACGCAAACACCTTCGTCTAGTCTGGATCTAAGATCTGCAATCTTTTTCTTCAAAAACGTCACCTGAAACGCTAGTCTGACCTCCCTCAGCTTCCTCCTATCCCTGCTCTGTTTTGCAGCATAATTGTTCCTCTCCCTTTGCTTTCTATACGAGTCATCAGCAGCTTGATTGGTTTGGACGGCTCGACGCATTCTAGGATTGTTCCCTAATAGCGCACCGCCATTTTTCTCCGCCATCACCCTTAGAGCGTCCCTTTCGAAAGCTTGGTACTCCATATCTTCTGATAACGAGTCTACATCGAGTGAATCAAGCGAATGTGGCGGTGATGGCACTCTTCTATGGTACCAACCTTCGTTTATTTGCGATCCTGTGTACTCAATATTGTAATATCTTTCCTCTAAATCAGGGGACACGCTCGCGTATGTCGCGTCGGGAACTGTGGGTCGGTCAAGATGTCTCCCGTGGGACTCCCGCTTGTCTTTCGTCAGGTCTAACGCTTCGTCCGCGTACGGGGTCCATAGGGCCATGGCTGCGATATCACCGCGTGAGTTTCGATTGCCGAGTGTCCCCGCAGTGTCCCAGTTGTGGGCGGAGCCATAAGGGGATGGTAGGGTTAATCCGCTACCTGCGGGACTCGTAACGGGATTGCTGGGGACAGTTTTGGGGGATTAAATTTCTTAATTAACACTGCCGTTTTTCGTTTGTTTTAATATATCTATACATGGTTTATTATTCGGATTAAATATTACGGTTACGGTTATTTCGTAAAATAGAGTTCTTTTGTTTAAGTAGTTGGAGAAGATTTGTTATGTAGTTTTCACTTTGTTTACGAAACAAACCCGCCGCTATCTGTTCTTGAAAAACATAATATCTTCTTGATGGATTTAAATACCTTTTTCGACATTACTCAGAGTAATTAACAAGTTAGGTTTGGATGTATAATTTGTTAAGGGTTTGTGTTAATTGATTTCAAAATTCGAAATAAGTCTAGCTGCTAGGATTTTATCGAAATTATCCCCTTTTATTAATAAAGAAGAGGAAAGAAATGAGGGTGATCTATTTTACTCAACCGAATACCACACGGTGGATCAATTATCTTAGCCATTTTTTACGACACCTCAGCAAGAAATGAGGGTGGTCTATTTTACACAACCGGATACTACACACGGCATATACCTTGAATCATATATTTCAATGAAATAAATAAATATATGACAATTACACACATGGTTGTCCGTCACCAAAGTAAGTAACTTAATACTTGTGTTATTGGTGACAAACAACTGGTAAATGTGAGTATATATTATTTTAAATACACATATACTCCCAGTTTTGAAGAACCAACAAATTTTTCTTACAAAACTAATGAAAATATTATTTTGCTATAATCCGCGATAAAAGAAAATATATGTAATGCTAAATCTAGAGTGTACTATTCGTTCTATTTCGATACATGCAGAATTTGTAAAAAACTCATGCACTTCCCGACACCGATAACAACAATACACAAGCACTGCACACATTGACCACCACAATCTCAACAATTGTTTCGGCCCGTAACCGAAGCATCGTTAAGGATAGGCTCCACGACAAAATCGCAAAGCTTTGCGTATTGTTTTGTTATAGGTGACGGGTTGTGCATGAGTTTTTACAAATTCTGCATGTATCTGGTATGAGGACGAATAGTACACTACATTTAGCATTACATATATATTTTTATATCGGGGATTTCAGCAAAATAATATTTTCATTACTTTTGTATTATGGACCTCCACAAAGTCCTAATTCTATAAACTGTTCTTAGAAAATGTTTAGAACTCGCTACCCGCGAACTGAAGGCAGGGTCTCTCCCAACAGTACCAACGGGCCAATCCATTAAAAGAGACATCTATTTAACAGGAAAAAAAACTGTTAATGTTGAATACAGTAGATCAATAGAAACAGCATCAATAAGATCATGGTTTTGGATAATCTATTCAGTCATTGTAGGGATGTCTCACTCGCAACCCTTCCGTGGTGAATGCGGACCACCGCCGGACATGGGGACAAAATGGCGGCCGGAAGCGGGTCACAATACGCAAACGACAGTTGGCTCCCGATGACGCTCCGATGGGTTCAATGAAAGCACGCGCTGGACACTGTACCTGCTTGTGGGAAGTTTCAATTAGGATGAAGACATTATGACAGGAAACTCTCATGTAGCAAAAAACCCACAATCTATATTAATGTTAGGACCTGGTTGATCGAGCCTTGCTCGGCAATTTTTTGCAAAATAAAAGAATTAAACATAAAAAAAAAATAGGGTAGATGGGGCTCGATCCTAGGTAGTTTCATATCTCGCGACCATCCGTTCCCCGAATAAGCTACGCTGACTTGACAATTAAAGGTAAAAATAGTGTTTTATATATTCAGTGTAAATTTTTGTATTTTTAATGCCCAAAAACAGATATATAACATTTTTTAAATAATACATAGCTAGATCGATTTTTCTCCTCCAAAACGCCTGCATGCTGAATTTCAGGAAAATCGTTGGAGCCGTTTCCGAGATTCCGAAAAAAAAAATATATATATACACAAGATTAACTCATTTAAATATTAAAGATTGATGCAAGTCTGTCTTTCTGTCTGTTATAGCTAGCCTGAAGATATATACAAATTTATGCAATGATGCTTAGAATTTACAATTTGTGCCAGTAGCTTCCTCCGCATGGAAATCATGTACAGATTTTCTCGCGAATGGAAATTTTGAACATAAAAGTACTTATCGTGAGTTTATTACATATAAGAGATTTTTAAAATACTTTCACCGTTTACTTAGCGCACCCAAAGAAAACTTAAAATTTTGCCTTTTACGAAATATTTTTTAATGCTGCTCCTCTCCTATTTACACTGAAAGATTTTTTTAAATCCGTCCAGTACTTCCTGAGATTAGCGCGTTTGAACAATTAAAGAAACAAACAAACAAACTGTTCAACTTTATATATTAGTATAGATATTAGTCCGATATATAGGCTTAATTTAGCCGTGAAAGTTTAACAAACAGTTCGCATATTTAATATAGGATGGATTTTTAATCTTTTTCAATAAAACGCAATTATTTGGTCATAAATAACATATGCAAAGAAACAAACATATCTTTTTCCTATTCGATTGTTATTCAATCTACTATAAAGAGTGCCAAAAGAACTGTAATAACGGAATATAAAATAGATATCAAATCCGCATTATTATAGAACAGTTATGTCATCCATCTTTGGATATGTCAACAATACAAATGTTTGGGTTGACGCGACCCCCGCGGCTACGGGAAGGGTTGTAAATAATATGTACCGTGCCATTGTAAAACAGTCTCTTACACGCAAGATAATAAGTTCAATTTTGAATGAGATAGAGCTTAGGGTTGCAGATGCATTTCCGTATTGCATTCGAATCAATTGAAGTAACTGTTCACATTGCATTATATACCGGAGTATATTTACAACGCTAGTGGTATCTGGCTGGATAGAATAGACCACCCTCATTTTTCACCGAGGTTTTGTAGAAGGCGACTAAGGTAAGTCGACCCGCCGTGTGGTATCCGACTGAGTAGAATAGACCACCCTCTTTCTTACCGAGGTGTCGTAAAAGGTGACTAAGGTTAGTCGAACTGCCGTGTGGTATCCGGCTGAGTAGAATAGATCATCCTCATTTCTTACCGAGGTGTCGTAAAAAGCAACTAACGTAAAGCGTCCCGCCGTGTGGTATCCGGCTGAGTAGAATAGAACACCCTCATTTCTTACCGAGGTGTCGTAAAAGGCTTTGTTCAAACACTATTTTTGCCGTAAATTGTTAAATCAGCGTATTTATTCGGGGAGCAGACGGTCTCGAAATATAAAATCTTTTTTTTAAGTTTCTTTTTTTATTTTGTGTATATTACCGAGTTAGACTCGATCAACAAGGAACTTATACGATTAAATAAGATTAAAGAGACGGCTAAATAACTATTATTAGATGCATTAGATTTTTCTATAGAAAAATCCATAAATAAAGTAGCGCGTAATCTTAAAGATATTCATCATCTTCCTGCGGTTATCCCACTCTAAGTGGGGTCGGCACAACATGTCATAAACATGTCACATTATTTGGCTACGTATTTTACGACCGGCCGCCTGCCTGACGTCAACTTATCTTAGTCGTATTTTACGACACCTCGATAAGAAAGAGGGTGGTTTTCTCTCCTTAACCGGATACCACACGGTGAGTCAACTTACTTTAGTCGCCTTTTACGACACATCGGTAAGCAATGAGGGTAGTCTGTTCTATTCAGCCGGATACCACACGGCGTAATCTTACAGATATTATTGTAATAAATATTACCCTTAGGGTAGGTTTTGGCCATTTGTAATCCTATTGCATTGTTTTAGTTTACTGCGCTTGCGGCAACTTGTATCTTATTAAACTTAATACCATCTTTGAATTATTCCAAAAGCTGTATTTAAATTGGTATTTTAAATTGTATAGGATTATAATAGGTAGAGGAAAGTAAACAATCAACGGATTTATGCCATTTTGTTATAGCAGGCAAGTCGTTTATGAATTATAAGGTAGGATAGCACCATACGACTTTACCCGCGTTGAGAAAGTCATATAAAGCCCTGTTCTTATCCCACTCTAAGTTGGTTCGGCACAACATGTTATAAACATGTTGTCGTATTTTACGACACCTCGATAAGACAGAGGGTGGTCTATTCTACTTAACCGGATACCACACGGTGAGTCACTTACCTTAGTCGCCTTTTACGACACCTCGGTAAGAAATGAGGTTAGTCAATTCTACTCAGTCGGATACCACAGAGCGGGTCGACTTACCTTAACTGACTATAAGCTGTTTCCTATTACGGCTTAACAATGTCGGGTGGGACGGGCGAGCGCAGAAGCATCCTATTATGAAATGCAAAGAGCCCAAAAGCGTCACTCTATTATAATCTATCTCCTTTTTATATTACTAAGATTATTTATTTTACTACAAAATTATAAGCAACTAGTTGTACCCGTGACTTCGTTCGTTAAACTTAAGTGTTGAAATATCTTCGATTATTGACTGGTCCGTTGGCGCAGTGGGTAGTGACCCTGCCTTCAGCTCCGCGGGTCGCAGGTTCAATTCCCGCCGAAGACCAACATTTTCCATAAACAATTTATTGGCTCTTCAAGCCTAGGTGTAAATTTGTATTTTAGTATGTACTTAAAATGTTAAAATGTTTCTCACCGATAACACAAGTATTAAGTTACTTACTTACTTACTTTGGGGACGAACGACCGTTTAAGTGTCCCATATATTTATTTATTTATTATGTACTGTTCTATGATTTTTTCGCTCTCTGCAGGAAAAATGAGAAATATTTAAATGTAAAAAGTCAATATTTCTTGACCGTGAAAGCCTAACAGATAGACTTTCAAACTCATAATATTAGTATGGACAACGTCACTAAATAAGCTTTGATAAATTTGTCATTGAATAATTGTGAAGTGTACCAAATTGCTGAATTCTCACGCGAGCTTCGGCTAAAGAAAACATCGGCACGCGGCGTCGTTCATTGATTGTTGAGTGCTTTATATAATTAAACATGAATATTGTTATAATACTAGACGACCAATAAGCTATAGTAGCCCAGCGGTAACAAGCGGTTTCGAAGAGGTCACGGGTTCAAACCCTGGCAGACACCAATGAGTTTTTCTGTTAAAACTTAATAATAAATAAATAAATATATGGGACACTTACACACACGGTCGTCCGTCCCCAAAATAAATAACTTAATACTTGTGTTATGGGTGACTGACAACTGGTAAATATATACTTATATATTTCTAAATACATACTTAAATACAAATATACACCCATACTTATGTGTCTAATTGATAATTGCAATTTATCACATGCTTTTCGGTGAAAGAAAACATCGTGAGGAAACCTGCATATCTCTAGAGATTTCTGGAGATATCTGTACCTACCAATCCGCATTGGAGCAGCGTGGTAGGTCTTAGCTCCAACCCTTCTCTCCAAAGCCGGAGAGAAGAGGCCTATTCTCAGAAGTGGGAAAGTAACAGGCCGCTACTTTACAAGACGACCCACCCTGATATCGGACAGTAGATCATATTGCACGCTTAGTATTAATGTGACCTAATTCAAAATCTTTAATATTTAAATGAGTTAATCTTGTATAAATATATATTCGGAGTCTCGGAAACGACTCCAACGATTTTCCTATTATTGAGCATGCAGAATGGGGGTTTTGGGGGAGATAAATCGATACACTAGGTTTTATTGAAAAAAAAAAAACGTTTTATTGCTGTTTTTGGGCATTAAAAAATACTAAAATTTATATTGAATATAAAACACTATTTTGGCCTAACTCTAAGTCAGCTAAGCTTATTCGGTGATCGGACAGTCTGCAGAAATGTCAATACCTAGGATCGATCCCCAACAACCTAATTATTTCTTTTTATTTTAAATTTCTTTTTTTTAATTTGTAAAACATTACCGAGCAAGGCTTATTTCAATGTTTTTTTACGACCCTCGGTAAGAATGAGGGTGGTCTATTCCACTCAGCCGGATACCACACGGCGGGCAACTTAGCTTAGTCGCTTTTTACGGAACCTCGGTAAGGAATGAGGGTGATCTATTCTATTCAGCTGGATACCACATGGCGTAATCCACTCTACATTAAGCATTATAATATATTTTTTCTATTTACTTTATCATTATTTTTCAAAAGTAATAGTAAAATTATTTTATTATTACTTTTGAATAAAGAATCCGTTATTCCTGGCACATAATTAAGGTTATTTGAACTTAAGTTGCAAAAAGCGTAATATAAATAATAATAATAAATAAATATTGTTAAAATAGGTCATTCGAACATCAACATGGTGATTTTAAGCGAGTTTTAGAAATAATTTCTCATTGAATTTTCTACCACCCGCCGCGGTCTCAAATATTGCCGTGCCATTGCGAATTTATAAACAATAAGTATTGTCTCAGGGAAAGTGAACTCGCAAATAGAATCAATTGTCCTGCCAAATAACGGTACTGCTACAAACCCTTTGGACAGATTGCGAAATTAGTGCAGCGTACATTGTATAATACATCCATTGAACTGTTCAAATTGGAACAATATTAGCAGTATTTCTCGAGAAGTTTGCTTTTTGCGTTTTCTTTAGTTATTTATCCTTCCATTTTTAAAATACCGGTTTTTTATTCGTGAACAAAAAACAATTAGGGGCCGTTCAATTATTACGTAATCAGATTTATTATAAGTATTTAGAATATTATATCGTGCTAACATAACAATCAATTTTTTGATACACATATTAAATTCAAATTCACAGTCTTCAGTCAATGAAACCCGAATCTATGATTCTAAGTTTTTTAATGGGCTTCTTTTTAAGCAAAGACAATGTGAGGGTTGCCATTCGTGTAAAAAAGTTATACATATAACAACCGATGACGTAATGATCATCTAGACCAGGGCTTCTTAAACTGTGGGACGCGACCCCCAGGGGGGTCGCGAGACTGCTGAAAGCAAAAGGCGTCGCAAAGATCTTATACTTTTTAATCATTATTGATACAACTACATAGCTGCAGCTATCCTTTAAAGAACTTTTCTTACAAAGATTTATTGATATTTCTCCTCCTAAGTTCCTTCATTACCCCTTTTCATTAAATTTAATTAAATAGATTTTATTAAATTTATGATTATATATTTCATTATATGGAAGAGGGGCTCGTTTAAAATTTCCTAAGCTTGGAGGGGGTTGCTATATAAAAAAGTTTAAGAAGCCCTGATCTAGACTCTCACCCCCCAAGTCATCCAAAATAAGCAAAGCAAAGCCCCCGTCCCCCCATAGTGCTCACGTAATACTTGAACAGTCCCTTGGTACGTAATCGAAGGTATTTTTAACACTTAAATTAACACAAAGTCGCGCGTACAGCTTGTATACATACATCTTGTAACAATGTCAATAACTTCTTCGTTAATAATCTTCCCATTATTAAGTAACTAGCTTTCACCCGCAACTTCGTTTGCGTGGACTGTTGTCACGTGACAGATTGATGACAGATGACACTTTTCAATGTCATCCTATTCCTTTAGAATTGACATTATTTCTATAGCTTATATCGCCGGTGTATAAGGAATAACTGTTGTTATTTAATTGATATTGAAGAGTAACAAACATACATCCATACTCACAAAATTTCGCATTTATAATATTAGTAGAATAGGATAGTATTAGTAGCTTAGATTTGTTATTGTCCCATCAACTGAAAAATATAATTTCCTTATCACATATATTTACGGTGTTTTCTTTATCATAAAACTATGATTATGTATCATAAATATAGTTAAAATAAAGAATAATGCATCTCCCAGGATTTCAATTGCGTTTTTTTTACGTGCAGTAGCAATTTAGCCAATTTTTTTTATAAATGAAGTGTAAACACTTTACGGAACCCGGTATTTTTTGTACTTACATAATTTGTCGTTTCTAGCCGCCTGTAATTAAAAAAAAGTTTTTGTCAGCCGATGTATAAAGACGACCACCAACAAACTGTAATGGATATCCATCTAACAAATATTGTGCAAGCATCCAAACACTATTGTCAGGTAAAAGAGCCGCAAAACAGTATAAGCAGAAAATCCGTTGAAATCATTCGTCCCTTTTTAATCTTTAAGTGATCCTGCCGATTATTCCTCAATATATTCAGAAGATAGTCTTTATTAATGATTAAAGTTTGTCTCTGCGAGCGTAACTCAAAAGGGATATACCGCACCTTATTAGAAAAATAGGAAAAATTACCTAAAAGTGCATTTCATATTTAACACAGCATACAATTATTTTATGACGTAATGTCCAAAATGTTAAAGTTCTATAATATAACTATATCATGAAAACTAGTCCAAGATAAAAGTTAAATTATTAAGTTGTTACCAATATATTATTTAAAAAATATATTATAATTTATAAATAAACTTGTGTGAGTTGACGAGGTATACCCCGTTATGTACTTGTTTGACTGTAATTTTTGAATTTCATAGTTTTTTAATCATGTAGTTAGAAGTCCTTTCTACGATTTGTATTTAATTGCCGTAAAGTGACATCTACCGCGTAGTAGCCAAAGCTTAAAATTGTCTCGAATAAAAATATGTATACAATAAATACAATGAAGGTTCAAAATTTTTGTTATAATGAACCTGTTATTGTAGTCTATAACTTGAAAAAAATGCTAAAATTATCATATTTTACTTACTAAGAATTTTTTGTATAGTCTGTGGTCGGCCATCTTGGAATTTGATAATTTGACTTTCTGTCGAATCAAATTGGATGTTATGTTTTTTATCCTACCTGCTAAATTAATATAAAATTGCACCGTTTCCTCCTTTGTACTCGTGGCCGTTCGACAACCGCCTCCAAAACGAAGCACCCGCGCTGCCGGCTCGGTGGAAAATCATTGTTAACGATCAGCTGTGAATATCTGACGTGTTGAACACAAACAAATCGTACATAAGGGTGCTATGCTGTTATCGAGATGAACGGCACGTTCTACGAACAGCTAGGCGGCGTGGCCGGGATGTTCGAGCAGTGGGGCACGTGCGAGAGGACCGTGGTGGCGTGCGCCCTGGCTCGGCGGGTCCCTTGGCCAGGCCTGCGGCTGGTGCAGCGCGCCGTGGAGGCCGCACTGCAGAACCACGTCGAGGACGAACGGCTGGAGAGGGACGCCAACGACGAAACCTTGCTGGCCAGCCTCCTCTCCGCGAGACCTGACGACGACGAAGAAGAAGGTATGTAGCTAAATTTGTGTTAAATCTTACTTCAAGTGATTAAAATTAATCAAAATCTATTGTTTTTATCTTAAGATTAGTACTAATAGTGATAGGGATATTAATCAGGGATGTAAATTGTATATTAATTCTGTATTTCGTTTGTGAAACAGCCGTTAAACCTTATGATGATAGTGTTAGGATAAGACAGTTATAGCTATTATAAGTGAATACACCATTTGGAATGTCTACTGACAATCAACTTCCTCCTGCCCTTATTCCACTCGTAAGTGGGGTCAGCACAACATGTTACAAATATGTTGTCATATGATTTGGCGTCGTATTTTACGACTGGCCGCCTGCTGCGGCCGACGTCAACTTAAGTCATATTTTACGACACCTGGTTAAGAAATGAGGATGGTCTATTCTACTCAGCCGGATACCACACAGCGTGAATGTCGACTGACCATAATTATGAAAGCATTGAAGTTCAAGGTATTTCTTCAGTCACTTGTTTTTTTTGAGTTAGTAGGTAGTCATAAAAGGTGTACAACAGTTTCAAGTTAACAGAGAAAACATACTTGCATTCATGGTATGAAATATGTGGAAAAAATTGTAGAATTTCAAATAATAAGTATTGCAAAACCAATTTAAAACCAATGAACTATTCACAGCTATCTTTAAGTGAGTCATATAGTCGATAAAATTGTATTTTATTCTATTTAATCCATAGAGTAAAAGATAAATGTGTCTATGGAAGTAGTTTTTGTGGAGTAAGTAACAAAAGAAAAATGGTAAACTAATAATTAAATCGTCACGTACAAAGTTGTAGCTAACAGCAAGTATTAGATAAACTTGATGATGTAATTGCTTTGTTGTAAACAGCTATGTTATCTACCTATCTTTATGAATGTATTTTTAATCTGCTTTTGTAAAACAAAGTCAATCAGTTATTAAATGATATACTGTTAATTGTAAGAAGCTATAATTTGACATATATTTACATAATTCCAAACATTACCTTAGTAGATCTCAATATCTCAAGAAACATTCATTGAAATATATCCCTTTAGACTTCTAAATTCAGTAATTTTTACCTTACATTACAATATATATTTTTATCAGTTATAACGAACATAAAGTATAATAAAAACTTTTTCAACATGTGGTATCCTGCTCTATAGAATAGTACTACCCTCATTTATTACTGAGGTGTCGTAAGAGGCGACTTAGGTAAGTTGACCCACCTTGTGGTATCTGATTGCGTAAAATAGACCACCCTCTTTCTTACCGAGGTATCGTAAAATACGACTTCGGTAAGTTGACGTCAAGCATGCAGCTAGTCGTAGCTCGTAAATACGTAGCTAAATCTTATGACAACATGTTGTGCTGACCTCACTTAAAGTAGGAAAATGGCAGGAGGATGATGAATGTAATAAAAACTTTTCTGTGACAATAAACATAAATATCATATTGGTATAGATTTATCTATCTAATCTACTTATAATCACTATTAAATAATAAAAATTCATACATGTATAGTTTTCAAGTTCATTGTTGTTATAGACATAATATACTAAATATCGAACAAACACTTTATTTGCTTATGCAACATGAGTAATTTATTTACTCTCTAAGGACTAACAAACAAAAACATAAAAACATGTGCCTTTAATGGAATTAAAAACATTTAATGGAATAAAATATGAAGAGGATATCTCATAAAAGCAAATATTATGCAATGTCCTGTAGAATGTTGTGTTCATAAATTGACAGACTTCTGTCTAAGTCGTGTAATTTTATATAGTTCAGTTATACTGATTTCTATCCTTCTAATTATTACACAATTTGTGTATATATGATAAAAGTAAGGTAAGTGTGGACTTTAAATTTCAGGCTACATTAAGGCATCAAGTTTTTAGGATTTCTAGACTACAAATGTTGATTAAATCCTAATTTCTCTAAACTTTACTATCTGTCGCATTAATCAAGATTTTAACTTTGTTGAATAAGTTTAGATGGAGAGATTAACAAGAGTCTAATTGAAGATTGAAGTGAGGCATTTAATACCTACATTCCAATAAATGAATGTGTTGGTTATACTGAGCAGAAAATGTAAAGCAATGTAGTCTAAATGCCCTTTAGCGCATGATGTAGTATTGTTAAATTGTAACAAATATGTAAAAGAATTGCTTTATTTTTAGCAATATTACTCTGCCATTGCTTTGCGAAATTGTTCTGGAGCCTAGTAGATGATGCTTATGTTTTAGGGCAAAACGATTGCTATCAGAAATAGTAATAATAAATGCTTATGTTACAGAGCAAAATGTTCGTTATCCGTTATAGTATAAATAAAATGAGAGGTTTTTAATAAAAGAAAAAAACCTTTAATTATGACATACACCATTTAGTTTTGAAACACTAAGGAAATAAAAAAATTACAGTGGTGTGGAGTGACGTCACAAAATGGGTAATCACTCTGCTTCGATTTGAATCTGAAAATCCGAACTGTCAGCCACAGTAATAAATGGTCTATATGATGTTGATGAATTTCAAAGTGTTTATGATATAGAAGTGATCCAAAATACTGTTTATTCGATATTCATGAGTTTGATATTTGCGGGGGCGACTGCACGTGGTATGTCGGACGTCACGGTGGATCCGGTTTGCTGCACACGCTCGTCCACATAAAACTATAAAATCAGCATTTAGACGGCTTCACGTTACGAGTCACTTTGTTTCAAGGAGTTTTGGATACTATACTGAACGTTTGAATAACTGAACCAGAACTATCCTCTGTGCTTGAATTTTATACCCCAGGGATTTCTGGCAAAATCAAACATCAGTGTGTCTCTAGTGCCATGCACAAAGTGCTCATCCAAGTGCCATCCATTTGCCCTTATTCCACTTTAAATGGGGTTGACACATGTTATACACATGATTTGGCTACGTATTTTAAGACCTGCCTGACGTCAACCTTAGTAAGAAATGAGGGTGGTCTATTCATAGCCGGATACCACACGGCGGATTATCTTAAATTGGTTGAATTATACAACTCCATTGTGGTCTATTCTATGCAGTCAGATACCACACGGCATAATGTGCTAATCCAAGTGAGTAAGGAATTAGTGACCGTAACAGGCTCCGTTTTCTCCCACTCCAAATTCGTAACCCCAAAGGTCCAAGCAATTGGTTGTATAAGGACATAGGCGCTACCTGCTGAACTAATGAAATTGGTCCCGTTCCTCAGACGATGATGTGACCGTAACAGGCTCATTTTCCTCAGAATTTGACAGTTCGCGACCCCCAAAGGCCCATCAATTAGGTGTAAAGCTGTGCCTGCTGAACTAATGGCCAACTGATGCTGTTCCAGACGGCGAGCGGCTCCGGCAGCTGCTCAGCATGCTGCCCCTGCTGCGGCCGGACAACGAGCGCGCCAAGGCCGTGTACGTGGCCTCGCTGCCCGCACTGGTGCAGCGCTGCGTGGACGCGCCGCGCCGCTCGGCCGCGGCCGACCTCTGCCGGCAGCTGCTATCCTACCTGCTGGTGCACCCCGCCTTCACCTCGCACGACCAAAGGTTTGTTTCATTTAACAACACCAACAGGTTACATTCAGACATTAACCTCCTGCCTTAACCGCATGAAATTTGATAGACTTGAAACTTATGTAGTTATTTAACATATAAGATAAAAAAATCCCATTTTTCTTTCATGAACGGTTAAAAACAAGAGGAAATAACGCCAACGCAGTCCCTGGTACAGTCTGAATATAGGTATGTCAATTAACTTTACAGAACACTGACGCAATGGCTACGCTATTTAGAGAACCACATATCAGGCAACAGGAGCACGGAAACAGTCTGGCAACAGAGGATAGACCCGCGGCTGCTGCCGGACACCAACATCTGGGCCAGCACCGGCTTCCGGCGGACCATCGGCAAGAACGTCGACTTCAGGGGGCTCCTGGACACGTCGGAGCACACGTCTTATACGGACATTCTGCAGGAGTCCTTCTCCAAGAACGGAAGGGACGTCGACCTCAGCTCGGACGGGGAGACCCTGAACTACGACGCCGCCATAATGCAGCCCAAATCGCAGAGGTCGAACAGCCTGACGCCGCCCTCGAGTAACTTCATGCAGATGTCGTCCTCGGCCGAGAACCTGGCCGACGAGCCCTTCGTCCAGAAACCCAGAAGCTTCTCCCTGTCCAGCGAGCACAGTCTGAGCCAGCTGAGGCCGATCAGTATAATGTACGCGACGACGGGCAGCGAGACGCGGCTCGACGATCTCCGGTCGAACAACTACACGGAGCACCCCGGCATGTCCATGGTGGGGCAGTGGCTGAAGAGCCTGCGGCTGCACAAGTACGTGTGGCTCTTCACGAACATCACCTACGAGCAAATGATGGCCATCGACGAGAAATACCTCGAGAAATTAGGTGAGCAACGTTAAATGGAGTGGTAATAATACAATATTAACTTTAATTCAAAGTATGTAGCTAGCTTACTTTAGTCACAATTGTTTTTTATTTTCCGTTTTGAAATTTTATATCATGATATATAATGCAAATAGCACCAGCTATTCCAAAATAAACCTTAAGTATAAATAATATGATTTATATTCATACATACATAAATGGATAATGCGAAGCATAACCTTGACCTAGAACCTAAATACAGGTACAAGTGTACAAGGCACACAGGCACCTTTGTCCCGGGCTTATGGTTAGTGACCAGTTGTTAAGTGAGCCTTTTTTCACTTCAACATTTCTATCATCATCTTATTTGTATGTTTCTTTTGTTCGTCGCTTTAATTGCCTAATGGTCTGATCCATACATTACGACTGGATGTTTTCCCCTTAAGTGTAGAACCAAAGTCATTGATATAGCTCAACGTGTCCTTAAGCCAAAGTGATGATAGGCTAGGCACATGCCCACACTTTAACCATTCCAGCCGATTCTCCCCACTATGTAGTATGGAGAACCGATATGTGTTGGAGTCTGGACACTTGAAGCACTGGAAAACACAGCGCTGTTTGACCAGCTACAAGTTGGACCTTAAAAAGGTCTTTGGGAGTCGTTGGATCCAAGGGGTACACAAGCTCGTGTTGCGTGGAGATCCCGTGTAGTCCCTCGGTCCAAGGAGAGACGTTCCCGGATGTGACGTGTGGTGGTGTCGGTGCAGGTGTGACGAAGGGCGCGCGCCACAAGCTCCTGCTGTCCATCAAGAAGCTGTCGGAGCGGCGCGGCGTGCTGGACGGCGTGCAGGCCGAGCTGGCGGCCGGCGGCTCCGTGCTGCGCGCGCTGGAGCGGCTGCGCGGCGTGCTGCTGTCGCCCATGCTGCCGGCCTGCGACCTGCCCGCCGCCGTCGTCGCGGCGCTCGAGAGAGGTCAGTGGACGTCCGTTGTCATCAGCCACCTCGTATCTTTCTCAAGTTCAAATAAACTTGTTAACGAGTGCTTTTGAATCGTCAACTCTACTGCTGGTTCGGAAAGCTGTTCCTACCGAGAAGAGCCAGCAAGAAACTCGGCGGTTGCTCTTTTAAAAATGGAATTCTTAATACTATTTATATTTAGTCGTAACTGTCTTGTACTGGTTTAAAGAGAGCTATATCGACACATTCTAAGAGAGCTATACCCACACATTCTTCAAAGAGAGCTATATCCACACATTCTTTAAAGAGAGCTATTCCCACACATTCTTTAAAGAGATCTATATCCACACATTCTTCAAAGAGAGCTATATCCACACATTCTAAGAGAGCTATATGCACTCATTCTTCAAAGAGAGATTTATTCACACATTCTCAAACTTGGACCTGGAATCACTTGATTCCATACCAAAAACTCACTTATAATGTTATAGAGCGAATACCCGCAAACCCTAGACCTTCGTCATTTTATAAAAGCTGAAAGTTTGTCAGTGCTCCCAACAGGTATGGACGATGGCGATTGTGGTGCGATGGTGATTTTTTGATGTTACCTTCAGAATAATATTAAAATTCACGTCAGTCAATGCCAGACACTTAGCATAGTGAAAACACCCTCCCGGACACCCTTAAAGTTCATGAAACTTGAATTCTATTTACGTCATAGTATAAAGGCTGATTTTAATATATATTACTTGGATAATTATAAGATGACATTTTCTCATCAGCCAGACATTTCTGATAGTTCCAAGCCCTGCCAGACAAGCATAAAAGGTAGCGGTTGGAGAGAGCGCGAAGTATATATACGGGTAGGTGCGAGCGAGATGGCGAGTTAGCTCGTTACTTACTGCTCAGTTTTTATTTATACTGCGATATATATACTAAGAGTACATGTTAACATCAGCTAACATAATTTTATTCGCTATCTTCAAGTATTGTTAATTTAATATTGTAAAAACAATATTCCTTTATGATTTGCTGACCACCTATTTTGAAAACAAACCGATGCCTTTATGTTTGTTCGCCGTCACATATTAATGGGATTTTATTTTGAATATTTCTAGCTTGATAGTAGATCAATCTTTAATCTTCGATATTAAAGGTATTCAGTATGTTAATTATTCTGTAAATTGATGGGCCATCTGTTGTCATTCGCAGCATCCAAGTGCCTGTGCGGCGCGGGCAGTGCGTGCGCGCCCGCGGACGGCGACGCGGAGCCCGTGGACCCCATGTCGCTGCACTGCTGGCTCATAGAGAAGGTACGCACCGATAAATGTTTTCTTCCATTTCGCTTACTTCCGTAACATTATGTCTTATGGTATATAGTTATGGGATAAATGAGGGGACAGCCAAAAAATACATACACAGTCTTAAATATATTTATTGTAGTTACAATTAACTTCTTTTTGTCTCCAAACATTACAATATTAAAAACTGTCTATTGTACTTTGCTGAAAAGGTCGTCGCCTCAGCATTAAGCTACAGTATGGACTACAGCGCTGATGTTAAGGCGACGAGACCCTTAAGGTGATGTCACGGTCCCGCCCGGTAATATTGGTGCCTGTTACTACTGCTATTGTTTGTTATACCAAAATTAAGTACAAAAAAAAGAAGAAAAACACAAGAGATAACAACCATACATACACAACTTACACGTAGAGTTTAGAACTAAGCTACCGATTGAATTGAAGAATTAATAATAGATATAATAGATTGATAATAGAATATCCAAATTTTTATATTATGGCACTGTAAAATTTGGAAAGATATTTTAAACAGATAATATATCCAAACGTAAACACAAAACATATTTTACATATTTTTACAAAAAAAGCTATACGTAGCTGCTAGAGAAGTTTAAGGAAATAGATATTCTTGCATTTACATTACATTTACTTCACAGTATATTGGTTGCAATTTAATTTTTTGCATAAAGGTATACAGAATTGTTAAGAAATTGGCGGTGCTTTACGTATGAGCTAGGTAGCGTCTGTAACGATGGACATGTCATGACATGTGGTGTCTGTCGTAAGGCGCTGCACCACGAGGCGTTCGCGGGCCCCTCGCTGCAGGAGGCGCTGCGGCGGCTGCGGCACCGCCTGCCGCCCAGACAGTTCTTCCACCTGGTGGGGGACGCGCCGCACCGCCGGCTCAAGCACAGGTACTGTTTCAACGATGTTCGCTAGTGACGATAGATGGCGCTACTGGTACATTGTAACGCGCTATAGTGTTCTTTGTAATTTTCCACTAACGCCAATCAATCAACCCCACATATTTACATTGTTCTCAGTTAAAGTATTGAGTGACAAGTGAAGTGTATTATTCGGAGGACCTAGGGTTTCTTGTGTATTTAATTTCTTCTTGTATACTTCCATCAACCATACGCCTACCTCTCGACCAACGCCCCCACATACTTCTATTATAATTGTACATTATAATATTAAAAAGTATATTGAACGTTTGCAGATGGCGGGCGCCCGCGTGCGGGGTGCGCGCGCGCCGGCCGCTGCCGCCGCCGCGCCCCAAGTCGCACTCGTTCCCTCCGGGCCGCGCGCCGCCCGCCGACGACTACTACGGCCTGGACGCGCTGTGCCTGCAGATGACGGAGCGGGCCATCGACTGATGCACGTACAGCCCACACATACACCTACAGACACATTACCACACTACACAGCATCATAGGACGTCAGCCTCGGGATGCAAACGAGCTATGGCTTACATATATCATGTTCACATTCTAAACTGTAAAGTATACACCTACACCAACAGCTACTTTACCACACTACACATAACCATAGGATATCATTCTGGGGACGGAAACGAGCTATGGCTTACATACATCATGTTCGCTCTATTATAAACTGTAAAGTATACACCAACAGCTGCTTTACCACACTACACATAACCACAGGATGTCATACTGGGGATGCAAACAAGTTATAGCTTACATGTTCGTCAATTCTAAACTATAAAGTAATGACCTGTTACTATCTCACTACTGGACATAAGATAGTTTCCCTCTGGAAACTAGAGAATCTTATATCCAAGTAGCTTCAGTCCTTCTCTCTAGAAGGATTGAAGCTAATAAAGTAAAGGCCTATTACTACCATAGTACGCACACTGCTGGGCATAACGAATCTCCTTTTTGGAGGAAAGGATTGAAGCTAAGACTTACCATATTCCAATGGTTTGTAGGTTACACGTATCCTTAGAATTCTCTAGAGATATGCAGGTTTCCTGACGTTTTCCTTAAAAGCATGTGATGAATTGCATTAATTAGACACAATTATGCAAGAATATTATTATGCTTTCTCAGTTTTTTTTTGGTTTCTCAAGATCAATTTCACTTATCGTTACAATATACTTGCTGAGGTGAGTAGGGACAGTTACAGTTAAAACTTACCTATATTACAGTTGCTCAATACTACACACGTTTATAATATAAATCATTAAAGACAATTGTCCTGGACGCTAATTTCACTTCGGGGTAGTATTGAGTGGAACTTAATTGAAAAAAATTCAATTTTCAGTGACAATTTGAGAAAGTGAACTCTCAATATGAAAATATCATTATTTTCTATTGTTCTATTTTCATTGAGATGTACAACAATATCAATTCCACTCACTCATTGTTGGTCTCTTGAAAAAGGAAAACATTTGTTAACTTACACATCTAATAGAATTGGCCCTTGCCAATCCTTCTCTCCAAAAAGGGAAGTTTCCAGAAGTGGGATTGCAATAAGCCAAAACTTTATTATGCATTGATAAAATTGAATTGGCTTGTACAAAATAATTGTACAACACAATGTGTTCATGATTTGTGAAACTTACATGTGTTATGTTTAGTTAGACACCGTCACAGTTTCTTTTGTAGGTAGTGTTGACATTTTAACAATTTGTTATGAAATATGTATATTGAACTTTAACTGCATAACACTATTGTCTTAGTGGCACTTTTTATTTATTATGAAGTAAATATAATTTATTTTATCATAGCTCCTAACTTATTTTTTAATTGACAATTTGTACTAGTTTAATTTTTTAATGTAAATGTGATGTCTATATATAACTTTATTTACATTGAAGCTAGGAGTTTATTGGATTTCATTTTCGAATCCGTAAAAGTGATGTTACTAGGTGCCTACTTGACGAGACTTGAGACGCAGTATCTTAAAATGAGATATTTATCATATATTTGAGTGGTTTTTTAATAAATTTGACTTGACAAGGGGGCTCCTAGAATTTTGATTATAATTAAGATGCATCTGGTAGACTAAGATAAAATAATGAAGAACAACGACATCGACTGGATCCGCCTGTCAAAATAGTATACTATAGATTGTGTTATTCAATCTACGCACGTATAAATATATATACAAATTTGAAAATCTATGGACTTGTAAATATATCGCTCTTAAAATCGATCCACACTTGTTAATTATATAAATATCGTGTCCTAATTTGTTTGGTGCTAATCTGCATTATTTTATTTTCAGTTAGTCATTAGTGATAATTTAGCTAGGGCTAATAACTATTTTAATTTAACGTTAGTGACATTGGGTAAACTAGCAGAGCTTATATTAGGTTAATGGGCCAGGCACGGGTCGGCCTACGTGTGAAGGTCGTTTGAATGTGCGTTATGTTTGTTGTCCGTGGTGTTTGACATTTTATTATTCGTTACGAAACTGCGTGGACGCGCGATGTGTATATTAGATATAGACTATTGTTGACTGAGTGCATAATTTATATGGCAAATTGTAATTTGCGTACGTTTTTTAAAATTAATTTTCTCATTGTCTTTATACGTTATGAAATATATTAGCTGGATCAAAAAAATTTGATTGTATTGCGTGCAAATCTATATTATTTATAGATATATTGACGTAACCGTATTATTAACATTTTTTAAATTCTTAAACTACTTGTCTCGATAGAATGAAATCAACAAATTATTTAATGTTATATTACATATTTTATGCACTGAACGTATTTATTTATATTGGCAAGGTCTTAAATATAATGGACAAATGAAGTTTTAAAAATTTGCAGTCTATCTGGACATGTGGTTGTAAAATTCTATTTATAATGTTACGATTGTTTTGTTGTAATAATTTCGTATATCGTGTTGACAAATGTAACCAACTATATGAAATGAAATGACCAGTTCACTTGGTATATTGTTTTATTTCTTAGTCTATTTGTCTATGTTCGTGTTTCATTCTTGCTGTCACAATTTACCTATTCTTTAATCTTCTTTTTCAACTGTGATATGATGCCGTTAAGAAGTCGATATGTTGGTATATGAAATAAATATATTATAGCATTTGTATGTTTATTTTCTTCAATAACTTCGTATTATAGTCATAATTTTCAGTTATAGTAATATACTTTGCACGATTCTAAATTGATGAGGGTTGTTATTATATCCCTGATAGTGTTTAGCTGGTTATGCTTGCTAGTTATCATAGACAAGCTGTTCCTACATGTTCACGTTGACATAAGTATTAAAATACCCTCAATTTTTAACCCTTTTTAAAAGTAGGATTTTTATATAATATTCTTTCTTCTTTTTGGAAATTTAAGAGGTATTTTCTAGATTTGTTTCAAATATGACAATCTCAGGTTAAACAAGAAACAAACCAAAAACTCCACAAATCAAAAACTTTATTTTTTGAGCACAAATTGGCAAATCTTTTCGGAAATCAGATATCTCATTGGATAAGAACAAGACAAAAAAGAATACCAGTTCTCTTATGGGATATAAAAAGCCCACGTATTGACAAAAAATCATAAACCAAGCCATTATAATTTATTGACCATTTAGATGTATTCTTATTCTTATTGACTTTATTTTACAAATTAACAGCTTGTTGTAACACTTAGTACTACAATGCATATATAACACTATTTAAAAATGCTTAATTCTGTTCTCTGCAAAGCATTACTTTTTCTTAATGTTATATTAGGTTCAAGTGCAAAGCCATTCTTAAAATTGAGCTATATTTTGTAGCCAAACAAGATGTTTAGTTTTAGTCTTTTATTCAAAAATTAAGGAATTCTTTATATATTAAGTCAATGAAGTTGGTTCAGTTTTTCTTTATGGCTACATTTGTTATGCCTAACCATGTCACTTTTTCTATAAAAACTTCTGGGGCATTTATCACACGAAAAAGGTTTTATTGATTTATGGAATCTCATCACATGATATTCCAACATAGGTTGCGAGGGGAACTTCAAAGTGCAGTTATTGATTTCACACTTATACTTATCAGAGAACTTATGTCTGAAGTTTATGTGGTGGCCTAAACCTTTTAAATCAAAAAAACTGCTAGAGCATAGATCACACTTAATTTTACGCTCCCCCGTATGCTTCCACAGGTGAGTCTCCATGTCGGACACATGCTTTAAACACTGCACACAATATCCAGATTTTGATGAATGTTGTCTCTTAATGTGCAACTGCAGATTTCCTTTCAGAGAGTAGCTGCGCTGACAATAATTGCAGATGAACTTATGAGGTACTGTTTCCGTGTGCATTTTAATATGCTTGGCTAAGTTATTGTTGTATTTGAAAGGTGCCTCGCAAATTGGACATCTGAACTTTTTCTCAGTTGTATGGACAATGTGGTGTTTTTTTAATTGCTCCTTGGTCAAAAACTTTTTGGGACATACCGTACATGAATGTGATCTTTCACCTGTGTGTCTCACTTGGTGTCTCTGTAAAGCTCCGACTTGTGTGAAGCGAGAGGGACACTTAGTACAAGCATATGGCATTTCGCCAGTATGAGTTCTCATATGGATCTTACAATCACTTTTGGAATAGAACCCCTTCCCACATTGTTCGCAAATAAACCGCCTTTCTCTATGAACTAAATGGTTCCTTTCGATGTGACGTTTTAAACTTCCGCCATCTTTATATCTTTTATCACATGAAGCACATGCATGAGGCTTCTCATTAGTATGGGACCGCATATGAATTGCTAAAGTTGATGGATTATTACAAGTACGACCACACACTTCACATTTTTCAGGACCTGACCTCCTAGGTGACTTTTTTTTATCAGTGCTCCTTTTGTATGTTTGTTTTGTGGTTACATCTGCATACTCCATTTTCATGTCGAGTGGTTCACAGGCTTCATCAGAGGAATTATGACAATCGAAACTATCTTCAATCCTCTCCATTTTAACACTAACATATGGTTCTTGCTTGAGCGAAGAATGGGCAGATCTAAGCTTTTTGTCTGTTGCTTCACATTTAAGAATAAAGCTATAAGTAAATATTAGTTCGTCTTTACAATTCACGCAAATGTGAGCAGGCAAGCCATCGTCTTCTGCGATCTTTATGTTTGCACAATACATTACCGTGACACACAACCTAATACCAGTTTCAACAGGCTCGAATAAAGAAGTAACACCGATGTTTTCGTTACATAAACGACAAACATTATCATCTAACTTCTCCATTCTTGACATACTAAGGAAATTAATTATTTATATTTAAAATTAAAGCATAACACTTGCGCTTAAATCGATTTTTTTTAGAATTATATAAATAATTACGCCTGTGGTTGTTAAATCGAAAATGTTCATAACTATACCAGCAGTTAAATTTATACTAGTTTTACATAAAAAAAATTCTAATCAATTCAATTTTATGAACCATCGGCACCGCAGTAATATTTACATCTTTCAGTTTTATACTAAGGATGTGAAAGAATATCAGATTTTTAATAACCGATTATTTTTTCATAAAAAAATCGATTTTTTATAAATCGATTATTTTAATTATCCTCTTTTTCTTTTTTACTTTTTCTTGTTTTCTAAGATTACGTACGTAAAAACGCAGCCAAATTATGTGACAGCATGTTTATAACATGTTGTGCCGACCCCAATTAGAGTGGGATAAGGGCAGGAAGATGATGATTAAAAGGGCACCTTTCAAATAGAAAAAATCGATTTTTTGATACGAAATTATTTTATTAAGGGAAAAATCGATTATTTATTCGCCCAGTCACATCTCTACTTAATGGCAACTTAACTTTTTTACTTCCAGAATCCAGATCTGTAACTGTCAATTTCTGTTACCTACTACTGAAGTTGTTATTTATCTGTGTCGTTTTGTTTTTATATTAGATGTAAATATTTATTTCGTAAGATTCTAATGGAATCCGAAATACTTTATGTTTGTTATAAGTCTGAAAATCTTTATATTAAGAATGGAAAATTATTGTATGCAAACCAGGCATGTAAATCATAATGGAGTCTTTAATATGTAGAATATGTCTAGATAAAACAGGAACTATATCGGTTTTCGAGAGCGAGCCTGATAATATACAATATAGCGCGAAATTAAAAAAGTTGGTAAATATTCACGTCACCGAAGATGATGGTTTACCGAGTATGGTTTGCGAAGTTTGTGCGAATGAGCTTTCGCTGTCTTATCAGTTTGTTCAGAAATGTGAAGCTTCGGACAGAGCGCTTCGATGCCTCAGTACGCCTATCGAACTTTATTCCGATTTACAAGCAGACAGGAAAGATCTTCAAGCGGATATAAAAGCTGAAAATATTAAGAATGAAATTGACGACGGTGACAATCATGAAGTGTTTGATAATAGCCTCTTTGATAATTGTTCCAAAGCAAGTTTAGATAGTGAAAATAATTCTACCAACGATAAAAAGTGTATCATACAAGAGAGAGAAATTTCTAAATCTGATATCAAGAGCTTTGAAGGCCAGAAGTTTAAAAGTGAATTAGTTGAAAATTTCAATAGTAAATGTCATCGAAAAAAATCTAAACGTGGTAAATTGGGACCAATACAATGCATTATTTGTGGTCATATGGCGTCCAGTCCGTCTGCCATGGAGATTCATATGCGCACGCATACAGGAGAGAAACCCTTTGTGTGTTTATCATGTGACACTAAATATCCTACAAAGGGTTCATTAAAACGGCACAATGAAACATACCATTCAACTAGAGAAAGGAAATTCACGTGCGAAACTTGTGGTAGTAGTTTTTACAGAAAAAACGATATCATAACACACCTCAGAGTGCATACTGATGAAAGGCCATATGTATGTCAGTATTGCTCCAAGAGGTTTCGTCAGATCGCATCGAGAAACAGACACCTGCGAGTTCATACAGGCGAGAAACCATTTCCATGTCCGATATGTGGCAAAAAATTTGGTCACAAAAATTTAGTTACAAAACACCAAAGCGTACACAGCGATGAAAGGAAATATGTTTGCCACCTGTGCAGTAAATCAATGAAGTCGAGAACAGCTCTCAACGTGCACATAGGCCTCCATACGAACAAAAAGCAGAACATTTGTAACTTTTGTGGCATGGCTTTCGCTATGAAAGGAAATTTACAAACTCATATTCGACGCATGCACTCTGAGAAGTCTGGACAGTGCTCTGTGTGTATCAAAACGTTTTCTGATTTAAAAGTGCACATGCGCAAGCATACAGGTGAAAAACCTTACATATGCGGAATATGTAACGCAGGGTTTGCTGTTAAGAGGAGTCTGGCACACCACATGTTATTTAAACATGAAAATGCTGGAAAATTTAAATGTTCTATTGGAGATTGTACCAAGTCTTTTCCTACAGCAACTATGCTCGAGTTTCATCTATTGAAGCAGCACACAAATCAAACTCCTTATATGTGCCAACACTGTCCTCGAAGTTTCTTCCGTGCCAGTGACCTTTCCAGACATCTAAAGGGTTCCCATATGGAAATAAATTTTAAGTCCTCGATAAAAAATGTTATTTCTAAGTCAATAACTTATGTTTAATATTTTGAGACTGAGTAGCCAAGTGTATTTCTAGTCATTAGTTTTAAAAGTAAACTCAATATATTATGAAACTATCATATATCACAATACTACTTTTAATGTAAGGTATTTTATAAATTGACTATATAGTAATAAAGTACATCACATTTATATTCATAAGTATTTAAAAAAAAAAACAATAACTGTATATTTTAAAAAAATAAACATCTATTATTTATTTATTTGTATTAATATTAAATTTATCCTCCATAGACAGAACTAGCACAGAATTTTTCACTAAATTATTTGTTTTTTTATAAGTATAAATAAGATTTTGCAATGTATTATGAGATATTACCTAAGTTAAAAAATTTTAACTTTACAAATAAGATATTCACCTTGATTAAACTTCTGCTACTATACTAATTACAGCAGTCTGAAGAATTAAATGATGGTGAACAATGATAGTAAATTATGAAAAATTAAATGTTATCACTGTCTTTTAAATTTTTAATTTGATATTATATAAATTATATTATAAAAATAAATATTAATAAATTATTTTTACCTACCTCTATAATTACGTATACATTTTTTATTATCTTGGTTATGTCCATTTTTTTGAACAGTAAATTAAAAAAAATATTTTGTAATCAGTGTTGATTAATTCTTAACTTGATGAGCCATGTGTGATAGGATGGAATCTAATTGTCTATTTTAATTCAATTTGTTATATAATTGAGCCAAACTGTTCATAGTCGGTTCATTTATTCACTCGTATCATATTCCCTTGATAATGAAAATAAAAAAACTTCGTTAATATATCCATGACAATGATCAATATTTTAATTTGTAGCAATATTAAATTCCACAAAAGTTTTTAACACGTTGAACTATGTGAAAGTGCAAGATATATCAAGGTATAAACGCATAATCGCCGGTGTTAGATTTAATGCGATGTATAATTATATAAACTGGTAGCTCTAAAAAATTGTGTATGTGTTTTTAATAAAATGAATTCGTCACGCACGGTTTCACATTAATATTCTCGTTCCCCAACTAGCCCTTCCTGTTTTCGAGGCTCGGGTGCCGCGATCCACGACCAGCCCTCCTAACTCAATGGCGCGTAAATCCGCG
Source organism: Morpho helenor (assembly GCA_029227775.1). Taxonomy (NCBI): domain Eukaryota; kingdom Metazoa; phylum Arthropoda; class Insecta; order Lepidoptera; family Nymphalidae; genus Morpho; species Morpho helenor. The sequence continues at coordinate 3,346,248 of JARGCU010000024.1, forward strand.
CTCGAATTTCAAATTTACAACGTTCGTCGGTAAAACAGCACTGCGTACCGCCGGCAGTGCAGCACCAGGTGTGCGCTACGTTCCTTTCTTTCTTTTTCCTACAGGTAACAGGCTCTCTCGCTCGCTCCAAAGCAAAGGTGAGCGCCGAGGTGATACGTACGACTTACGAGCAGAGGACATTAGCCCGCGACCGGCTACCGACGCGCGTTCGCTCGCTCGCCAATAGTCGCTATATCGTGGCAGGTGACGGTGCCGTGATGTGTATATCGTAAAAGTTCAGTGCCGGAATCCGTTACTCGTACAGGATTATTCTTCGAGCTTTCAACATGACCGAAGTGAGTATTCATCCAGAGTTTGGTCCTCCGCGGAATGCGGTGCTCCAGTTGGGGCGCTCTCATTCTAGGTCCTGCGATTCTAATCGCGAGTTCGTAGGTCGGCTCGGGACGCGGTCCGCTCTGCATGCGTGGAGGCGGCGACCGCTCGCGTGTCTGCAATAATTGCACTTTCATACGCGACGAACAATTGTGCGGATTTGGGAACGTACGGCGGGTCCAGTCCGTAGAAAGCTCCAAGAGATCTCGAGCGCGGCGCGTTTCGCGTCGCATCCGCCGAGATTAGCTGTGTACTGTTATACATCTGATAAGGCGGCGGGGCGATACATTATCTTCGACATTATTCCGCATTTTATTTATTGCCATCGAACGTTCTAATAAAGTGAGCGGTGATTGTCTTATCGTAGTACGTACGACGACGCTAATAACGTGATTATCGACTGTTTCTATCTTATTTATCGACGTCACTTAATTATTTCCACGTAATAGTCTGCGTTTTTGTATAATAACTGGATGTATAACCTGTTAGGTAAAGGTTCAGAAATCTAAATATAAATTAACTACCAACACGAATTGTACACGATACAAGCTCGGCTCGTAGAACCCATTCTAATAAGATCCTTTCGTTATAATAAAAAACACCCTTAAGTATGTTAGTCCATCTGGTTTATTTATCCCTTATATCTCATTACATAGTATTATTATACCCTCAAAAGATAGATTATCAACCAATCTGAACTGAGTTTGATAATAATTCTTGTCACGCTTTATCTACAGAACACGAACCGTGAAAAGCGAAAATTAAATAACAATAATTTGTGACTAATGAAATGATAATTCATCGATAAAAACTAGTACATGTAACAGGTATTACAGTATGTCTTATAGGTAGATCTTCCTAATGGGTTACAAAATACGATCAAATAAATAGTTAATGTGATAATGTGCGAAGTAACTCCATTCTGGTATATCACATTTCTACCCTCACCTTCCTGCGATAAAGCCTATGATTGAGATGTAATCGGTCATATCGGCTGACCCAAATACTATTTAATCATTTCGGGTGGTGTGGTTATATGTATTATAGGACCAACACCCTTAAATACATTCCAATAGTTAACCTTCGTTATTGAAGTCCATAAAAGATACTCATGTTTATCTGGGGACTGCAATGAAATATGACCTCAATGATAATTCCTTTCAATATGCCCTATGTATACAAAACGCTAGAGACAATTTTGCTTATTTATACGTGCTTATTATACGTGGTTTATTTTATCCAGAATTCCTTAATGATTAAAGAAAAGCCTTAAATTTAGCGTGCGTGTATCCTGTGGAGTACCCTATACGATTGTCGAATGTTCGTTATCCAATTCAAAATTCTTATATAACTAAAAAAAAGTCAAAACAGTGCGAGTCCGTTATGGATCACCTGGATCACTATGGGAACCTGGTTAATGACAAATCTCTTACTAGTCAATAGAAATAGCTATCTTTGGAGATTCTGAACATATAGTCCTCCTGCCCTTATCCCACTATAAGTGGGGTCGGCACAACATGTTATAAACATGCTGTCACATGATTTGGCTTTGTATTTTACGACCGGCCGCCTGCCTGATGTCAATTTACCTTAGTCACATTTTACGACACCTTGGTAAGGAGGTTGGTCTATTCTACTCAACCGCATACCACACGGTGGGTCAACTTACCTTAGTCGCCTTACGACACCTCAGTAAGAAATGAGGGTGGTACTATTCTATTCAGCCGGATACCACACGGCGTGGAGATTCTGAACATATGAAATCCGTAAAAGAATCAGAGCTACCAGCATATCTCAACGAATTACATAAGCAGGCTTTACTTTGCGGAGATCCAAAATACAAAAGTAATAATAAAATTATTTTGCTATAATCCGCGATGAAGTAAAATAGAAAATATATATAATGCTAAATGTAGAGTGGACTATCTGTTTTCATGCCTGATACATGCAGGATTCTTAAAAATCCATACACAAACCTCCACCACCGCCACCACAATACACAAGCAAGAGGTTGAACGATTAGTATATAACTAAGCTTGTTTGGTTAATGCTTCGCTTTGCGATTTAGTCGTGGAGTCTATCCCCTGATGATGCTTCGGTTGCAGGGCGAAACGTTTGTTTAGTTTCTTAGACCACAAACAGTTCGCAGAGAGAAGCTGAAATTTAGTTTATAAGTGAATCTCCGTCTGTTATAAGATCAAATTATAAATACGTTGTGCCGTAATCGTATAGCCATTGGCATAGTTTATCCTCACCGCTTGTAACCTATTTAAGAAAACGGTTTATTGATTCTAACCGGAGCAGATTAGGATCTGACTTGTTATAGACGTAATCTATACTAATGTATAAAGCTGAAGAGTTGCTTGGTACTGGGCAGATCTGAAAAATTCTTTGAGTGTAATAATCCATTTATCGGCTATATAACATCACGCTAAGATGGATAGGAGAGAAGCAGCAATAAAAAATATTATTAAAACGGCAAAATTTAAAGCTTTCCTTGCGTGCGCTTATTAGTGCCTTATCAGACGTGCGTCAAAAGTTTGTGACACAAAAAAATCCTCTTTACGCGTTTGCAAGAAAGAAAGAAATTTATTTGAACACAATTCCAACAAAAAGAAACAAAAAAAATTACATTTCATAATTTTCAAAATTACTTACGACTTACTTAAAAATTACGTTTCGCTACTAAAACTAAAATTGTGGCATAAGGATGGTTACTCAATATAATAGGTATTTTAATTACGTGTGTATTCAGAAGGTCTAATTATTATGACATCAAGAAATATTGATTTAAATAATACAAGGTAATGACAGATGTAATCCATAATAATATTACATCTCATGGGATAAATAAAATAACCCTAAAAGTCACATTACTTTCTGGAGCTATAATAAATAATTAGCATAAGTAAAACAAGTCTCAGTTTACTTTTTACACCTGATCAAGTCATTGATGCTTTTAGCAGATATTGACGTAAAGTATGTCGTAACCAATTCAATCGAACATCTGTTCTAGAAACTGTTTATATTATGATTAATATCGTGACTCACAAGTTTGTAATAAAATTAAAACCATATTTTAGTCACGGCTTCGTACGCGGTTAATGGCGATCTTTAAGTATCCGAATGAAAGTAAACATTATACGATCAATCTTTCAGTTCGAACAACATTACACGCGAAGAGAAATAAACGAGTTTCATTGCACTTATATCGTACTGTAAGGTCAATACGAACCAGTACATTGCACGTATCTGGCGCCGTATCTCTGCGACCCAGCCCCACTTGCACATAAAACGTTACATACACGTACCTTATAATATTACCTAACTAGACGGCGGGCACGTTCTCGACATTATTTTTAGTCGGATACGTCAGTAGTCCGTGTAAACTAACGATCACTTTCGTCTTTGCAGTCGATGCTGAAAGAGGATCCTCTCTCCAGGATTCAAAGGGAGATCATAGAAGTCACCGAAAGGGAGCGGGAATTCAAAGAGGGCCACTTCAGAATGAACAGACTGATGTCGGAATCGACGATCGATGTCGCCAAGCAGAACGGGCATGTCAACGGAAACGCGGAGCCCCAGAGGACGCTCAACAGGGCGGTGTCGACGTCTCACCTCCTCGGGCCGATCGGGCCCCCGGTGCCCGTGTCTCCCACGACTCTGAACACCAACGGGTACACGAGAAGATTCACGCCGCAGACGGGCACTAAAGGAATCATGCAGAGGTTTATAGCTAACAAGGGCAAGTTGCCGGTCACCTCCCCGGCGTCCGCCGCGTCCCCGACGGCGATCGCGCCCCCGCTGGTGTTCACGCCCGTCGCGGTCGCGCCCGTCGTCGCCCCGGCGGTCATCACGCGCACGCCGGAGGGCAAACCCGTCCGCAAGGGCTACGTTCCCGTCGAAGAGAAGATCCAGAAGGAGCTCCGAGAGATGAAGGACAGGGAGCACGAGCTGAAAAAGATGAGAAAAAAGCAGAAACCTTTCGATATAGATTTGAGTGATACCGAGACGGCTTCGGAATCCGACGAGGAGGACATCCCGCTGCCAGGCAAACTGAAACCCACGAAATCTATCGGGGAGCTGTACGAGGCGCTGAACGAGGAGCTGAGGTCGCCCTCGCCGAGAAACAGTTCGGGTCAGGAGTCCTTGGGAAGCTTGAAGCCGGCGAAGTCGCTCGCGGAACTGTGCGAGCTGGGCCCCGGCCAGGAGTTCCTGGCGCCGAGCTCGACGCGCCTCATAGCGCAGTGGGAGTCGATCATACAACAGAAGCAAGAAGCCGGGGCGGCCTAGATTTATTAGTTAACGGAATAAATGCGTAATGTTAGGGCGTGTGACGCTGAACATGTTCGGTAAATAAATAGTGGCAGCGAGCGGAACGGCCGCGGCGGCGACGAGCGCGTCACCCGGTCGAGAGTGAAACGCGCAGATTTGTCGCACGTTCAATTTGTAGTAACGGTCGTAAATCGACGCGGACGCCGGGCCGAAAACGGGACCGTTCGCCGATCGGTCTCTTTAACCGGTCGATCGAATGTGGAGCGATTAATTTCTCTCCAGACCGCGAACAATGCAAATGATGGTTATCCACGGCAGCAATTATCTTCGCCGTGTTGGAAAGCGGGCGATGCGGAGCGTCGACACTGCGATGTGAGTGAGACAGTTTCTTCCTATTGTTCGATATTAGCAGCCTACTGAAGAAGTGTTAAATTTTTTTGCGGTGGCGCTTTCCCCAGTACCGCACCGTAGTTCGATCGCCTGTCACTAGTAGTACGTAGATGACGTCTGCGTGGGAACGTTCTTTTAGGCGCGAAAGTAATCGCGACTCGATCGTCCCCGAAGAACACCAGAATTTTCTGGTACTCCATTTTCGCTTATATTTCTGAACATCGATTTAATTTTATTATTTTTATATTCGAGTTAGTCTCAACGGCGTTAAGGACTGAGTTATTGTGTTAAGATGTATTTATTAGTTTACCGAATTGCTTACTTTCCTCGGTTTCAAAGCAAGTAATTGGCCTCGCGACTGGTAACCCAAAGTATAGTCGTATACTTTCGTTTGGGTGCAATTAATCGCCGGCGACTACCGGCATACGTAATTCACTTGAAATTAAGAAATTTTTCCACACCACCTGCACATAAACAAAATAGTTCACGCTACTTACACTAATTCGTATTATAGCAAGCTGTAATTCGATAAAAACAGACGCTAGTGTCCTTGTAAAGTACATTTTTATATATATAATCTGTTAAAGCATTTTTAGTCTGCATTTTACAGTTGGCCCTTTTTGGCGTAGGTGTAATTAAATTTTAAACAATTTTATATTTTTACGTTTTTTCTTACTATAGACGCACGTTCTGCCCTCAATCGAAATTAATTTTAAAAAGTTATTATAAAGTAAATAATATTTCTATTACTTAAAGTGTACTTAACCAATGAATTTATGTCGTTAGTTGTAATTATTTAAATTTTAATAGAATTACTGGGTGTCGTTCAAATATAATAGTTAGGTGTGTCAAATAGCAAGTGCCTTAAACAATACTGTAGTTATGTAACTAAGCACAAGACAAACCTGCTCCACGTGCTGTCATACTTAGCTACTCAAGTCAACTTTTGAAGTGAAAAATATTTTTGTAGTATTATACTCCGCTGTGGTTGATATATTTATTAAAAGTAATAACACTAATGTTGCAGTATTCTACTAAAATATAGTCAACACACATTTAAACATTAAACATGCAGATTTTCACGTTTAAAAGATACAAAAAATATAAAGTTACTTTTTATTCTCAAGTCTTAAAGAATACATACGTTATAAATAAATAAATATATGGGACAATACACACTTGGTCGTCCGTCCCCGAAGTAACTTAATACTTGTGTTATGGGTGACATAAATATGTACACATATATAATTATAATACATAGCTACTATTATATTGTTATTATTTACAATATTGCAAGTTGTCATTATGATTTTATTAATTTTGTTACACTAAAGGGTAGCTAAGTGTGATAGTGCACTTATTAACTTTTTTAAATCCATATATCAGTAATTATAATGGTTAATGATAGACCAATGACAATATTTTAATCGTAGATAACCATAGAGTAGAACCGGTTGAGCAACAACGCCATGTCGACACGTCATGGAGAAGACACTGCACTTAATTACAAACTCACATGGAGTCGGAAATTCTAATTTAAATATTGAATGCACTTTGATTTCATAGAGGAGGGTAGAGGCAGTGTCTCCTCTATATCTAATTATGGAAATAATTCATAGAATTATTAAACTAGAATAGGGGAGCCAAAGGCAGCCCTGTAAGTGAGAGTCGCAACAAATAATAAGAGAGGAAAGATTAAACTCATACTTATGTTTATCTAATCACACATAATAAAGAGAGACAGATAATAAGTCTCACTTGCTTTGTCCATATTTTGCGATGAACACATTATAGACTGGTTCTAGTATAATAGCTCTATGGACTTATCCATACATTGAACTTACTGTCAACCTGCCTTATGTTAAGCATAATTAAAATAGTCAATATTAATTATAAAAGATAAATTTTACAATGAGATTGGTAGGTATAATGTTGGAATAGAGTAGATTTAGTAGATATTTTTTTCTATAACGAGCTATTTAGGTATACGCGATTCTATGGTTGCAAAGTAAGCGATATCTACTGCTAATACTTGTGTTTCGCCCCTAATATGTTTGGAGAAATGATTTTTGCAAGCAATATTAAAATTTACTATTAAACAATTTTATAGCACTCTGATGAATGATGCTTGATTTAAGCTCTTGTCTTGTCCATTATCACTTTTCAAGCCATTCAACGTTAGGAGTTTCATGTTTTCAGATTTTATTAACGCTCGAGCCTTAAATTAACTAAGATCTTTATAGTAAATGAAAAGTTAACTATTGTTTTTTTTCACTTAATCTAGTTGATTTTTACGTTAAATCTTTAATAATGACTAATCACTTCTTCTTAAAAATCTTTAAAAATGATTAGTCAAGTTTTCTCTTCCTAAAAACCAAGAATTGTTAATATCAGCGATATTATGAATTCTGGGTTTTTTTGGTTTTGTGTTCGTCATGCTTGCAGAGGTCGTACAAAATTGTCTAGGTATTATTTGCTGCATATGTCGCGTATATCTGAATAAGCCACAACAGTGCCAGGTTCCGCGGGAAATTGTTTACACTTCAATTGATATATGTTATACGTCTTTGGTAACCGTGCGTTCGTTTCGGGTTACACTCGTGCCAGACCGGGGACTAATAACAGTTAGATAGAATATCATTTGAGTGTCATATTCATCATTGCTAAGAATGATATTCGATAGCGTGAAAAATTAGGTAAACCTTTACAGACCTTGGAAGGTTTAAGTCAGTCGACGTACAATTGTCTTTTAATAATTAATTCAACTTATTAATTTATTTGATTCTTATGTAGTCTGTTTTAAAATATCACTAAAATGAAATATATGTAGTAAAATAAGCTAGTCCAATACTTCTTATAATAGAAAAACTTATTAAATTCTACTCAAACTAGATCTAAAGGTAGTACGTAATAAATAGTCCAATACTACTTATAATACACAAAAACTTATTAAATTCTACTTACACTAGAGTGAAAGGAAGTACTCTAGAAAATAGTCCAATACTACATAGAATACAAAAACTTATTAAATTATACATTATTACATTAAAAGATCAATATAATGAATTGTGCAAATTAGTATTATATAATTAGCGAATCTAGTAAATAGCTGCAACCTTCATAATTATTACGTGAAATGTTTGAACTCGTTTGCAGGATGTTGAATTATTTATGAAGTTGTATTTATGAATTAGGGTTCACGAACAGTTCTATATTATAGTATTCTGACAGTTCTGAAATATTCATGGCTTTATTCAATTCAATGATGAATTTCTGTAATATAGTGATAATACAACGCAACTTTTTTTCGTACGTGTTTAATATATGACCCACAGTGTTTGCAAGTGTTTCGACCGCACTAAAATGATAATGAAATACATATATGCTGATTATAATTTAATAAGTTGATAGATTCAAAATAAATTAAAGAAATATACATGTTTAAAAAAATTCTAATTATACACACCCCTAAATGATAGAATTTGTAGAGCAATATTTTTAACATAGGATGTCTAAATATGTTATTAGATCAAATTATATATAGGTACTGTCTACGCGTTATCTACAGATAAGTTATTAGAAAATATTGTACACGTAAGCTTTACGTGTATGAATAAAAAGTACAAATATATGCATATATATACAAATATTTTCACATCAAAGCATCATGTATGCTCCTCTGCAAAATTAAAATAGTTAAAAAAATATTGTAGTACAGGGGGGTATATGGGTGTTTTAAAAACGATCTTTTTGGCACGAGTGTAGCCCAGGATTATCGTCCACGGAAAATACAGCGTGACAAATGAACTTTCTACTCGATACAAAGACCTCTAAAGGATTCAAGTTATTTAAATACGCACGTTTAGTTTTTAAAACCAAGTACAAGTTGTAAACGCGATTAGGTTCGCGTTAACTTATGTCTTAAAAAGTCCTCAATTCTAACTAAATATTTTTCTTTGTCTGGAAAGTTAATTTTTTTATTCCTATATGTTAGTCCGGTATATTAACTTCAGTTATACCAAATTTCATCAATATTTCTATAGCGAACAAGCCAGCATAACTAACATACGGATATATTTTGTATTTATAAGATTAGTAAAGAATATTGAACATAAAATTGTCTCATCCCCGATATCCTTAAAAGTGGATATGTAAACCTAAACGTACATTTCTACCACATATTCTCGATACAAATCACGAATTGGATGGATTTTCTTTTCGGTTTTTTGTATTTTGTAGCGGAAAATATTTAAAGTTCGACTAGAAATCGGATTATACAATAAAATGTTATATCTAATCATTGTTTAAAATCCATTTATTGTCTCAGATTTTAAAATTTTAAGTTCCTACAAATTTCATTATCGTTTATACTTGAATTATTTTTTTTACTTGAATTGACGGCTTTGTGAGATGCTTTCGTAAGGGAACAAAATGTTTTTACTGTATTTTTAAGGTTTTATTTTTTCTTAAAACTTAGTTAACCAACATTTCCATCCATTCCAAAATCCATTGATCACGCTGTTATTTCCGTGGACACCGTAAGTTAAACCACATAAATGTGATAAAAATTGCCTTATTGTTAAAAATGTATTCGTATATATCAAACAAAGATTCCTATATTTATTTTTATTATACTTTATAAAATATTGTAACTTATATTGTGCATAATAGATGAAATGTTAATTTATATTAAGGGTTTCGCAATAAAAATATTGTCAAACGTGTTCTTGTTTTTTTTTCGTAATTTAAACTTTTCCTATATTTGGATCCATAGTCGGGATTAAGAAAATAAATTCTTGAGGAGGTTTGAACTCCTTTACTAATTTGACCAAATATACAGATTGTAATCAAACAATTAACAGCTAAATTCTAAATTTCTTTTTTCCTTTAGGCATCGATCAGGACCCCATATAGCAGCATAGCAGTTGATATTTTTGGAAAATATCCAAAAATATGAACGCCCTTACTCCAATTTGAACAATTTATCTTAATTAAAATTCAAACACTACGACATATAAAAGTACTAGCTTTTACCCGCGCAACTTCGTTCGCGTGGACTGTAGTCTTAAATTAGGAGTAGCTTCTGTCACCATCCAAACCTTCAAATATCACCATCATAAAAATCAAATCGATCCCGGTATATAAACATTAATTTTGCCAAATTTCATCTATATTGATTCAGCGAATTGACCATGAAAACGTTACAAACAGACTTTCGCATTTATAATATTATTAGTTTATTTATTTTACTAAATAACCCGTATTACTTATATTATTAATCCATTTTCATTACAATGTTAAATTTTCTCAGTTAAATTTGTCCAGTAAACGAATAAAATAAAATAAAATATAAATACTCTTTAAAGATAACTCCTTTGACGTAAGCCGAAAAACGTTGAACCCAAATACTTCGTAAATACAGATTTGACTTGATTTTGACACATCGTAAATAAAAATTAGTTCCATAGGTTTATTATAGATGGCGTTTTGAATGTCATCGTATTTAATTCCTCCTGAATTTAATTCCTGTTGAATTAACAGGATTTATATAGCCTATATGTTACCCCGGTATATAAGAAATATTTATGCCAAATTTCATCGATATTGGTTTAGCGGATTGGCCGTGAAAACGGAACCGACAGACAGACAGACAGACAGAGAGACTTTCCCATTTATAATATTAGTAAGGATATATAAAACGGATTTGCTATAAAATAGGCTTGCATTCCTTATCTATAGTACTTGAGACATTACAAATACAGCAACAAGTGTTTTGGACGCTAAATGAATTACAATAACCTAATTAGTGATTGTCCGCGCGTCCGTTGTGACCTTTTTATATAAACAATCTATGTTTGTCTTTAATCGACCTTCAAGAAGGTTCAATATTGAGTGATTATTACGACTTCTACAAGTATAATCACTACATATTATAAAACAAAGTCCATATTTCCGTATGTACGCATAAAACTTTAAAACTACGCAACCGATTTTGATGCGGTTTTTTTTAATAGATAGAGTGATCCAAAAGGAAGGTTTGTACGTATAATAACATTCAATACGGAGTAGAGAAATACGGTAATTTTTGAGGTTTCTGTAAATAATTACATTTTTGTCCGCTTACATTGCAAACGCAGGCTAAACCCTACGAGATTTATCAAAATGATGTACTAAGTATTTGTACGCCTTGAAAAGGTCTACAGAAAAGTCCGCGATGGTATATGTCTATCTCTTATGGATAACCCACAAAAGCATTTTTTGTCATATACTTTTTACGAAAAATAATGCCTTATGTTCAAAGCAATTTTTATAGAATACAGTATTAATCCTTATCCAATTAAGTTCCTTAAATAAATAGTTGATTTAATATAGATCAATATGGCCGTTTACAGTATGTAATTTAAGTGAACATTTTCCGAGATATTACAGATTTAAAATGCCGTGAGGACGCCGCGCTTCACCCTATAGCACTTCGAATCTTTTAAGAGTTTGTTTAAAGACATTCTGTAATTAATTGTAAAAATAAAATACATAGGTAAAATGTAAAAGTAAATAAATAAAAATGTACTATATGAGTTTAGATATTCCAAAGATAGCAGGAAATCGTCTTGGTATAGGGAGAGGAAATTGTTTTTCTCCAAATTTAACGCTTGCGGGCCACGGGCAGTAATGAATAAATCAAAACTACTGGATCGATATTAATCATTTTTTTACACTGAGTGACATGGGATATATATTTTATACCCGTGCGAAGCATGGGCAGGCCGCTAGTACGATATAAAAAATAGGGTTTTGTTAATGAATCAAAAATAAGCTAGCTCTAGCTGTATGTAATCCATACACTAGTGGGAAAAATTAAGGGATCAAAATCAATACCAATATTTTATTGAGTTTTTCAAGTGGCTGTATTTGCCTCAAAAATGGTTATATTAGAAATAAAAGAAAAACATTATAAAGCTAAGTTTCTAATTCTAAGATCTTAAGAAAAATCTGCAATCTTAGGGGATCATTGGTTCATAATTTTTTTTAATATGGGGCACTTATACACACGTTTGTGCGTAGTGCGTACCCAAAGTTAGTAACTTTATACTTGTGATGTGTGACGGACAGCTTGTAAATATATAAATATTATATATTTTTGAAATACATAAATACAGATAGATTCGAAGAACCCGCAAATACATTAAAAAAAATTTTGCCCTCGGCGGAATCGAACCCGCGACCCACAGACCTGAAGGCAGGCTTACTGCCACCTGCGCCAACGGAAGTTCAGTTTATTTCAATGTATTGTTAGCACGTAGGAATGCGTGGTATATTGTTATAAACAAATATACCAAAAAGTATCCTACCTAATATTAATATTACGTATTCTAATTCAATAAATCCATTGTCAGATTTTTTTATGTAAATACAAGTAGGATTTAAATCAAGCCCAGAGCAAATTAATCCGCCATCTTGATCCGTCCGCCATATTTAAATTAACTCCTTTTAATTTCATCTGCATAGCAGCATATCTTAAAAGAAAGTAAAATTGTTGGCGAATACTTAACTATAGCCGTGAAGAATAACATAATTAACATATTATATTTTCTTGTTAATTGCCATTGCTGCATTTTCGCTTAAGTAAAAGTTATTAAGTTATTTCGATGGCTTATAACTGGCGCTGTAACTGTCTATTGTATAACAAAGTACTTTTTTAAAGTCTAATAACTTATAACCTCTGAATCCTAATAACTTAGTTAAATTCTAATCCCAGATTATAGTAAAATTATATTATTATTACTTTAGTAATTAGTAAAAAAAATATATATTTAATTTTATAAGCTGTGGTAGCCCAGCGGTAACACCGTGCGAATCTTTCGAAGAGGTCACGGGTTCAAACCCGGGCAGACACCAATGAGTTTTTCTGTTAAAACTTATATGTCTAATTGATAATTGCAATTTATCACACGCTTTTCGGTGAAGGAAAACATCGTGAGGAAACCTGCATATCTCTAGAGAATTCTGGAGATATGTGTAAACTACTAATCCGCATTGGAGCAGCGTGGTAGGTCTTAGCTCCAATCCTTCTCTCTAAAAACGGAGAGAAGAGGCCTTATCTCAGCAGTGGTATAGTAACAGGCCGCTACTTACTTTTTTAAATATATATTTGACATGTAATAAATTTAAATATACACTTTAATTCTATTTTTAATGCTACAAAACCCGTAATAGCTGCATCAGACCGAAAAAAAGGCCCTGGATGTGGTTATGTCGTACTTCACCAGCTAAAAACTGACTGCTCCCTCTGGCTATCCTACTAGGACTCTATAACCTGGAGAGATCCTCTTGCGAGTCGGGACCTCTGAACAGAATATCCTCCCTCCGCAACCGTTCCCTCCGTAGTATTACTAGTAGTATTTCTAATGCTGTATTGACTGGTGTACAACATAGTTCAACCACGTCTGCCTATTGGAAAATTCGAGTTTTTTTTTCGAACACTATCTAATGCTGTTAGCCCTAGAGGCTTTTACAGCGTCACCGAGAGAGTGGGCGAACGCAGAAGCATCGCCGGAGTGAAAAAACTGGGAGCCTCGAGCGAGACTCGCAGCATCCTAGGAGCGTCACCTTAAGGGTGCCTCATGTGAGGCCGGATCTCGCCTTAAAACGACGCGCTGTGGAGGACTGTATTGAACTTGCTCGATCGGTACATTATGTCTTAAACACCTTAATCAAGCTGTGGTAGTCCAGCGGTAACACCGTGCGACTCTTTCGAAGAGGTCACGGGTTCAAACCCGGGCAGACACCAATGAGTTTTTCTGTTAAAACTTATGTGTCTAATTGATAATTGCAATTTATCACACGCTTTTCGGTGAAGGAAAACATCGTTAGGAAACCTGCATATCTTTAAAAAATTCTGGAGATATGTGTAACCTACCAATCCGCAGCATGGAGCAGCGTGGTAGGTCTTAGCTCCAATCCTTCTCTTCAAAAACAGTGAGAAGAGGCCTATTCTAAGCAGTGGGATAGTAACAGGCCGCTACTTACTTACTTTACCTTAATTACGAGTAGTCTCCCATGCCCATGGACATCCACCGAGTGATTCAAATACCTATAACCTACAGCAGATATATGTCTATTTTGAAATAGCTACGTGACTTAATTGAAGTGCTTCGAAAACAATTTAATAGGAATGATATTATAGTCGATAAGATTACACATTTCATTAATTTAGATAGAGGTATGACCACTTTCGTTATCCGTACATCAATTTTTTTTTTTTTAATGCAGAATAGGCGAGCGCTTGACTGCAATCATGCCTGATGGTAAGCGATGATGCAGTCTAAGATGGAGCTCGCTTGCCTAGAAAATGCCTATTCACTCTTGCTTTAAAGAGACCCATATCAAAAGAATTCGGAAATATCGATGCCGGGAGAGAATTCCACTCCCTTGCTGTGCGCAATAAAAACGAGGACGCAAAGCGCTCCGTGCGCCTTCGTGGGAGGTCAATGATGTAAGGGTGAAAATTCTCCCGGTGTCTAGCAGTGCGATAATAGAACGGCGATGGAGGAACAAGGTTATGAAGAGCCTCTGCACAAATGTTATTAAGCGCTTCATACTTAGAGACGGCCGACGATCTTCCTTCTATTATCCCTTATTCTTCTCTAAGTTGGATCGGCACAACTTGTTGTAAATGTGTTGTCACATGATTTAGCTACGTATTTTACGGCCGCTTGCCTGACGTCAACTTACCTGAGTCATATTTTACGACACCTCGGTAAGAAATGACGTTGGTCTATGCTACTTAGCCAGATACCACACTGTGGGTCGACTTATCATGAGAACTATGGTAAAGGGAAGACGACGATACCTCGGTTATAAAGAGGGTGGCCTATTCTACTCAGCCGGATACTACACGGTGGGTCAACTTACCTTAGTCCCCTTACGATACCTCGGTTATAAAGAGGATGGTTTATTCTACCTAGCCGGATACCACACAGCGGGTCAACTTACCTTAGTCGTCTCTTACAACACCTCGAAAAAAAAGGGGGGGTGGTTTATTCTACTCAGCCGGATACTACACGGTCGGTCAACTTACCTTAGTCGCCTCTTACGAAACCTCGGAAGAAATTGAGGGTGGTCTATTCTACTTAGCCGGATACCACACGGCTATACATTTCTTCTATCTTTTCGAGAAAGGGCTTGTTAGCTTAAACCCCTACACATCTCGGATTGGTAGGTTACACATATCCCAAGAATTCCTTAAGATATGTTTTCCTCACGATATTTTTCTTCACGCAGTGCAAGTCCGTAGCATATTTTAAATATCAAGGCACATAAGACATTATGTTGATGTATTAAAAATACAAAAAAATGCATGCTAATATAAAGATTAACCTATTCTGTAAGTAACAGCACACATTGATGGATTGTGATAGATAGTGATCTAATTATAATAATAATGTTAACATAATTAAAACACAAAGACACGTAACAACACGTTTACAACGATAATTACATTAACTGTACTAATAATTACATTATCCATATTAATTTGACAACGCGTTAATAACAGAGATCATTAACAAAACTAATATATAATATTACGTTAAATGTACATGCAATTTAGAGTATTCAAGCAAGAACATAGAAGTGTCATTAAATATAGTTTTTCCGTATCTATCACTACAAAGTATAAAACAAAGTCGCTTTCTGTATCTGTCCCCATGTCCCTATATCCCTATGGGTGCTAAATCTTTAAAACTACGCAACAGATTTTTACGCATTACACAGCGGTTTTTTTAAATAGATAGAGTGATTCAAGAGGAAGGTTTATATGTATAATAACATTCAATATAGAGTAGAGAAATACTGTAATTTTTGAGGTTTCTAATGTGATGTCGTAAAAAATTACATTTTTCCCGCTTACATTGCAAACCCTACGAGATTTATCAAAATGATGTACTAAGTATTTGTACACCTTGAAAAGGTCTACAGAAAAGTCTGCGATTGTATATGTCTATCTCTTATGGATAACCCACAATAGCATGTTTTTGACATTTTATTTTTACGAAAAATATTGCCTTATTTTCGAAGCAATTTTAAACAATACAGCATTAATCCTTATCCAATTAAGTACCTTAAATACATTGTTGACCTAATATAGATCAATATGGCCGTTTACAGCATATAATTTAAATGAATATTTTCGAAGATATTACAAATTTAGAATGTCGCGAGGAGGCCGCGCTTCTCCCTATAGCACTTCGAATTTAGCAACTGTATGTCGCTCTTTCAAGAGTAACCTCTAAAGAAAACATGTTTGTATTGTCTAATAACAAGAAAGCTGTGAATGTTGTATATAAAGACATCCTGTAAAAATCGTAAAAGTAACTTATTAATAACTTCATAGATATACGAAAATTCCTCAAAGTAGCGTTTGCAGACTAGATTGTTTGTAAAGATGAAATTATCACAGAACTGGTTTATTATCAAAACCTTGTCTAGCTAAGAGTATACTGTAGAACTCCTAAGTTATACATAAATATCGTAAGCACTAAGTCCTCTTATTAAGCATTTATCATTTATTATAGTGCTGCATCATTTCGCCCACCGTACGTTAGCAGCACGAGCCAGTCACGACATCTCGTGGCCGGCGAGGTCACGGCTGAACCATTAACAGATTAGCGAATATAAACTAATATTAATAAATGTTATCACTTAAGGAAATACGGAAAAGATTTTATGATTTAAAAGGATCTATATAATATAATCTATAAATGTAGCATATATGTATATATAAATAAATAAATAAAATAAATAAATATGGAGAAGAACTATGAATGATTATAAGCATTATTATAAAAAAAAAAGGATTTTAATTGTAATGACCCGTTAAGCATCTCACTATTTATAATTAGTAATGCCGAAACCTAGTTCGGATCGAATTTATCGTTTAAATACCCTCTGTTATGTACCTCATTGTTTCTATCTATTCCTCAAGGTAATCGGGATATAATTAGTCCGTTATTTAAGTTTCATCATTATTTTCCAGCTCTTATCCCACTTTAAGTGAGGTCGGCACAACATACTACAAACATGTTGTCACATGATTTAGCTACCTATTTTATGACCGGCCACCTGACATCAACTAATCTCAGTCACACTCCACGACACCTCGATAAGAAAGAGGGTGGTCTATTCTACTTAACCGATACCACACGGCGGGTCGACATAACTTAGTCGCCTTTTACGATACTTCGGGAAGAAATTAAGGTGATATTCTATTCAGTCGGATACCACACGGTATTCCATTATATAAGATTCAATTTTACAAAATGCCATCTAAATTGCTCCAGCAGTTTGTCTGAATGTCAAACAGGCAGAAAGCCTTTCGCATTTATAATATTAGTAAACAACTAGTAATATTACTAATAGTAATATTAATAAACAAGTCGCCCACTCGTTGCTGTGGCTCGTCAGTTTTTAAGTTAACTACAAAATAAATAAATGAAATCAGGAACTTTCCTGTAGATCTATAACGCATATTCTCAGCGTACATTGTTCATTATAACTTTATAGGATTACGACGATATTTTCTTTGAAATTCTTTGATTTTGGCAGATATCAATTCAAAAATCAATCACGGGAGAAAGATAGAGAGCTTGTGACAGAGAATGAGACGCACATACATTCGCACTTGGTTTGCATATTGCGTTTTATCTCACAGAATTAGTAATGTAAAGATTAGGTAATATTTAGCACGACTCTGCATCTTAAAACAACTAGACCAGACCTCCCCCTGTAGGTGAGGGATAACGTTAAAAAGGATCACAGGGAGATAGTATTAGGAGGGGTGTTCCTTAATTACACAACAGGCACAAACTTGCGGCCCGGTATAAGTTGACCAACCAACTGTCGCAACTCTGCGCCATCCACGACGTGTGTAAAAGTTATTATTATTACAGTACTAAAGTGATTACTTTCTATTTTTGTATAATTTATTGCTGCAACGTCAAATTGTTGTAACAAACACGTGTAATTACATATCTGCGTATCCAATTACAGAACACTATATGGTTTATGAAACGATCTGTTTGTGTTTTATAATATAGACTGTCTCTTTAGAAATTCTCCCTCCTAGTTATTAAACGTTGTTTATACATTATTAATTAGTTTTATTTTTGTATATACGATTACATTTTACATCATAATGTTTTTGCCCTTATCCCACTCTAAGTGGAGTCGACACAACATATTATAAATATATACATAATTTGGCTGCATTTTTACGACCGGCTTGTCTGACGTCCACTTACCTTAGTAATATTCTATGATACCTCGATAAGAAAGAGGGTGGTCTATTCTACTCTACCGGTTACCACACAGCGGGTCGACTTACCTTAGTCTTCTTTTACGACACCTCAGTAAGAAATGAGGGTAGTCTGTTCTACCCAGACGGATGCCACTCGATATGAAATGAGGTTGGTCTTACATAGAACCTTAAAAATACACAATAATAAATCAATTGTATTAAGAATGATTCTAAAAAACTTCTAAGTTCTATAGAAAGTAATGATAAAATTCGATAATCTCCATCGCAGTGATATGCGGTTTGTGCTAAACTAAAAATCCACGATTACCTTCGTAATAGCCGGTATCGTTGACGTCAGGTACACGTTACTAAAGAAAAAAAGTGCAATAAATGGTAGTCTGCTGCACTAAATGAATCATTATCTCGTTATTGGATAGTGGAAATCCCTTTTTAATTATGTATAACAAGATAATTTCAACTGAAGTACTAAAATACCTTCAAAAATGTTTTTTCCTGTTTCCGGCGGAAAAAAGGGATTTTTTTGATTTGGGTGTTTTTGTGTATGTTGGCCAAGGAAATAGCGCTGATCTAATGGAGACTTTTTAATGGTAAAACAAATTAAAAAAATCAGTTAAACTCGTCTATGGAAAGTCACAGTGGACATTTATTACATACCTAAAGCTATGAAAATGACTTATACACAAACATGGGAGCAACGACATTCTCAGTCGTAAAATCTATACACGTTTAAATTTCATAATTTTTCTTTTTTTTTTCAATGAAAACGTGACATCACATACAAGGTTTTAGCTGAAAATCGACGCCGCTCGCTGATTTTAGTTCAAAGCTCATGCCGAGTTTAATGCCTTATTGTAAATAATTTCTAAAAGTTCTAGTTTTCAAAAAAAGTTTCTTCTTTTCTAATTTTTTGTAATCCTAAACAGGAATAATCCCATCATTCAATATTTTGTATTTGTTAGTGACTTTTCCAAAAATTTTTCACCATCAGTAGAATTGATGACTCAAAAGCACTTACTTGTTTACAAGTTTAATGAAATAATATTTTGATTTTAAGTCATTGTATACTAACGCTAAGATATCTGATCTTAATGTAAGATACTCTTCGAGATTCGGAGTGAATATAAATATCAATATCGGTCAAACCCATTGAGTTATGAAATAACGCAGCAGCGCCATGGAACTGGGGCGTAGCACCCTCGAGCATTAGCTAAACGTTCAAACCGTATAAACATTACTATAAGTAATTTATAGAATTAGGCGTTACTTTGCGGAGATCCATAATACAAAAGTAATAAAATTATTTTGCTAATCCGCGATGAAGTAAAATAGAAAATATATATAATGCTAAATGTAGAGTGGACAATCCGTCTTCATACCATGCAGGATTCGTAAAAACACATGCACAAACTTCCAACACCGCCACCACAATACACAAGCACTACATACGTTCACTATCACAAACTCAACAATCGTTTCGCCCCGCAACCGAAGCATCATCAGGAGATAGACTCCACGACCAAAATCGCAAAGTGTTAACAAACTGACAATCCAGAAGAAATGATTATATTTTGCTACTTAGTGCCAGTGTATTACGAATCCTGCATGATGTATGAAAATTGATATTCAATTAACAATAACAAACATTACACATTTTGCTTTTAAAGAAGCCTATATAAGCATGCCTTTGTAAATATATATTTGCAAAGGGGTTCAGCACTGTTTTCGGTTAAATCTTGTCTTGACGTTTTTTAACAATGATCGGCAAAAACTCAAAAACTCCTGAGCGCCGAAAATGTTGTCTTTCATTAGTTAGAACAAAAATTAGTTCAAGGTATTATAATTGATTGTAACGTGTGTTTGGTATAAAGTAAATGATTTACTTTTTCTTAAACGGTCGACCTTTAAATGAAGAGTGTATATTCCACTACCAAAATTTCTAATGAAAGTAATAAACTTGCTGTCTTTACAACTAATATAAGTAGTAAATAAAATAAAAATTAATAAATAGGTTTATTTTAATACACCACGTACGTACTCTGTGCTTTACAATGTTTCCTAATTGTCTGGTAGAAATCACTAAGACAGCCTTTGTACCGTGCAAATCATTTATTTTATGTTTACTGTTAACACAAATGTTTTTATTTATATGTTGTTGTGTACACTAAAGTATGTTTGTATAAATAAATAAAAAATATATCCATATATCTCTGCAAAGCGAAATTAATAAGTATGTACGACCATCGAGCAGTTTTTCTGCAAATTTCACGTTCACTGTGACGACTGGCGATAGACACTAACGCACAATTGGTATCTGATAACCATCAGAGACAGTTACTTGTAGATCAGGAGTCTAACGAGAAAATACAAAAAAAAAAGGTTGCCTGTAAAGTCGGTTTTACCGGCAAAGATTTTAAGTGACAACGTCTTTTTAAATGTGATGGATTGGAGTGGGAGAGAGACGCAAGGCATTCGCCAGTCCGGCGGGCCTCTCTTTCGTTCGGTGACTCATCGTAACAGACGTGAGCGGGCGTTACACTTTTTCATGAGTGACTCCAAGCCGCAACCTAATTTAAAACGTTGTCACGTCAATATAAAATACTACAGTAGTAGTAGCTCCTAATTGCTTCTTCATATGTTTTATTAAAGTCAGGTATATAATTTCTAATAATAGATCATATTATTATAATAAATTAAAATAAGCGAATACACCAGACTGCTCATCGCATTTGCAATTATAATATGAATCGTTACATTGGATGGTCATTATAAATATACTGAAGAGATTTATCTTATGTTAAAAATATAATGCAGCTTAGAAATTATATTATAGACTATTAAGTAGAGAGTTTTGATCAGTTATAAAGATTGCTGGAGATTTTTTTATTTGCGATTTTGTCGTGGAGTCTATCTCCTGACGGGGCGGGGTTACGGGGCGAAACAATTGTTGAGATTATGGTGGTGAATTTGTGCAGTGCTTGTGTACAGTCGTGTTATCGTTGTCGGGTAGTGCATGAGTTTTTACAAATTCAGCATGTATCAGGTATGAGAACGAATAGTACACTCTACATTTAGCATTACATATGTTTTTTTTTATCGCGGATTATAGCAAAATAATATTTTAATTAGTTTTGTATTATGGACCTCCGCAAAGTAACGCCTAATTCTATAAATTATTTAGTTTGTGTGATTTTGTGATTGTTTTTGTAATCCATAGAAGAGTATTTTTTTATCCGCCTGTTACTATACTACTACTGGTGAAAGTCTGCACTCGCTTTCATAGAGAGAAAGTTAGGACTTTTTGGTTTTGGATTTTTTTTAAAGTTACTAGCAATTTTGGTTAAAAATTACTAGTAACTTGTGTTAGGAGTGGGTTCACGTCTTTAGTATATGCCCGGGATTTGAACCCACGACCTCACGATATTAGCGTTATTAGCGAGCGTATAACCATTCCGCTACTGCCGCTTAAATCACGGTTAGAACAAAGTTTACCACGGTGATCAATGCGAATTCATAAATTACACATATTTTACAAAATTTCTGCGACGCACTTAATGAATTGTAAGTATTACAAAAGTAATAATAAAATTATTTTGTTATAATCGGATTATAGCGAACAATTTTATTATTACTTTTGTATTATATATATCCGCACACTAACGCCTACTTCTATAAATTATTTGTAAATATTAATTAGGCACGTCAGTCTTGACAAAAGTTTTGAGAAACTAATTTTCCCTGCGTGGGGTTTGAATTTTTGATCTCTCAGTAAGGGTCATGTGTCTCCTCTATCTGGTATTATAGCTTCACGGGAGTAGCATAGTGACAAAATATTAAAATTAATAAAGATAAAAAGTATCAAGTATTATCCCCCGCGGTCTCTTGGCCTACAGTTTAAAACGCTTCACATGTAGTAATTACGCGATGAGCATGCGATTCGCTCATCTGGAGACGAGGAAATGCGTGGAAGACTGTGAGACGTGTTAATTACGGTTACACTGAAACATATCTATCATTGTTTAAGTTCTTTGGTACAAACTATAGAAGAACCACGAGATTACAATGTCAAGACGAGAATCATATTTGCATCCCAAAAACGCTGTGGATTATATGATAAGATAAAAATACAAATAACAGTACCAATTAAAATGGCGGTCCTATCTCTAAAAATTATCTGTCGTTGCCAAACTATCAAGAATTTAAATCAGATTACTACGTGTTATATAATAATGTTTTCTATGTAAACGGTAAGGATTGAAATTGTTAGCAATTTTAACATTTGCATAATAAGATAATAATTATTGTATTAATTAGGAAGTATAAATATTGGCATTAGTCTCAATATTGTAATCTCAACTTACCGCCGTGTGGTATCCGGCTGAGTAGAATAGACCAACCTCATTTCTTACCGAGGTGTCGTAAAAGGCGACTAAGGTAAGATGACCCACCGTGTGGTATCCGGTTTAGTAAAATAGACCACCCTCTTTCTTATCGAGGTGTCGTGAAATACGACAGAGGTAAGTTGACGTCAGGCAGGCGGCCGGTCGTAAAAACGCAGCCAAGTCATGTTACAGCATGTTTATAACATGTTGTGCCGACCCCACTTAGAGTGGGATAAGGGCAGGAAGATGATGATGATTGTAATCTCAACTTAAGAGGAGATTTAAAAATGGAAGAGGAATTCATTTTGGCGGCATTCTGTTCTGACGAAAAATAATTGTTATTAAAGTAATTAAGAGTAATAAAGTGCTTAGGAATTGTTTTGATATATTTCAGAAATCTTTTATAAGTTTATTAATAAAATATTCTACTAATATGATAAATGCGAAAGTTTCAGAGTATGGATGTATGTTTGTTACTCTTTCCGCTCCGCTGAACCAATATCGATGAAATTTGGCACAATTATTACATATACACCACCCCGGTGTATATTTAGGCTATAGAAATATTGTTAATTCAACAGGAATATGATGACATTGAAAGAAGCTATCTATTAGTAAACTACGAATATCACGTTACAACAGTACACGCGAACAATGTTGCGTGTAAAAGCTAGTTTTACTATAACCTAAGCATAATGGGTTCAAATCCCGCGTAAAGACAAATGTGATATTTATGAAAAAGGTGTCTAAAAAATATTTACAGTTAAACTTGATATCTTAATACTCATTTCTTACCGAGGTATCGTAAAAGGCGACTAAGGTAAGTTGACCCACCGTGTGGTATCCGTTTTCGTAGATCCGTTTTAGACAACCCTCTTTATTACCGAGGTGTCGTAAAATACGACAAAGGTAAGTTGATGTCAGGCAGGCGGCCGGTCGTAAAATACGTAGCCAAATCATATGACAACATGATTATGTCATGTTGTGCCGAGCCCACTTAGAGTGGGATAAGGGCAGGATGAAACTTGATATCTTAAGAGAAAAAAACATATCATAACATTATAATTTTGTGATATAAAAACAATACTTAGCAACAGTTTTGTCAAGTTCTTAAGCATTATCGATCCTAACCGCTGTCTTGACATCTCCTTGACACATCCTTGAAACTGTCCCAGTTTCATCCCATAAATATTTAACACGTGTCACTTATGACATGTCAGCGCGAGAAAACGTTATGGTTTTACTTATTTACATGTTAGAGAACGCTGAATCAATACGGGGGTTTACTTAGAAATGGCGAGGAGAATATATTTCAGCTAATATATTTTGCAATGTGTTATAACGTTTATGACAATCATCAATTTTATCATAAATTAACAAACGCATGGTACATATGGTGTTTTACTTAACTTACGTTTAATTAATATCTTATGTAATTTTTATCTCATAATAATTAAGTTTTATTTGAATGTAAAATTGTTGGTAAATCACATCAACAAAAAAAATAATGAATACTTACTGTACTTTTAAAACGTTTCACATTTTATGTACCTACTTTGTACACTTTTTCGCTAGAGATAACCTTGAGTACCTATTCAAAATGCCGAATTAACAGCTAAGTGATATAATACACTATATATCTTTATATATTAACTTAAACGGAAGATTTTTCAAGCAAATACTGATTCTGGCACCAATGATTCTTTCTGTTAACTAATGTCTCCAATTGATAATTGCAATTCATTACACTCTTCGGTGATGAGAACATCGTGAGAAAACCATAATATCTCTAAAGAATTCTAGGGATATGTGTAACCGCATATGAGCAGCTTAGTAGGTCTAAGCTCAATCCTTCTCTCCAAAAAGGACAGAGGAGGCCTATACCCAGCAGTGGGATAGTAACAGGCCGGTACTTTACTTTTACCCATAAGTAAACAATATAAACAGATGCAAATATACATTTATACATAAGTATACATATATTTGCATCTGTTTGTGGCATTAAAAGTTCTAAAAGTGGTGATTCCATTTCAAGCAGAAGTTTCTATTAATCTATGCCTTTATCTGTTGAGATGGTTCTTTGCTAAGTTTGCTAGAAATGAAAATGGTCGTCTTCAAGTAATTCTCTAATTGAAACTAGTGAAACGATTTTTATAAAAGCTAATAATTTCGTCAGGTTCCTCTTGTAATTATTTGAAACCTATTCATAAAGCCGACACTCGAGTGATATCATTTAGTGGTAACGAAATAAGCCGCACAAACAAACGGAGCCGTAGGAATGCAATTTAAGCAGATTATTGATAGTTATTGCTAAATTGCGCTGACCGTTATCCGCTTAGACAACAGACAGAGTTGCGAAACAGTCAGCACTAGACTGATTATCAGGAATCCCGCCGCACTGCTGTCTGACAAATGACAAAAGTAGGACAAAGTAAGGGCAAATTTAAATGTTTTATTAAACAAATCGCACGCTTATTATTAAAGTGACCTAATTCAAAATTAGTCTTACAGTTAGATATAATCCTTATTTCAATGCCATTTATAACATCGCACTGTGAAATATTAAAAAAAAGCTAGTGCTTTTTTGTTCTTTCAGGTTATGGGTCTCTTAAATACTCACGGCTTTTGTAGACGATACGTTATGCTTTTTTGTTTTTATTTATGACACAAAAGAATTGAATTTGAATAAGGTCAGTTTAATACTAAGCGTGCGAAATAAGTAATTTTACCAACGACTTCGTTCTCGTCAACTTAGTGTTATATACTCTCAATTATTTATATGTTTTCTATGGAGTATATATATTATAGTAGGGGTCCATAGATAAGTGTGTAAATGAGTGTCGCAATAAAAGGGAAGATGAAACTCATATTTTCATACTTTTTTTTACATACTTTTCTGTATCTTATCACACATAAAAAAGGGAGATAGATAAGAAATCTCATTTGCATGCGTTGATGGACACGTTTTGGGCTGGCTCTATAGCTCTATAGGGGATTTTAAAATAATGACTTTAAGGTTTTCTCTTTAGCTTCGGAAGAAAAGCGCATTTTTTTACCTGGACTTTTCTCCAGCCGCGTGTCATTAATAGATTTACTTTGACTTTGGTTTTTTTAAATCGGGAATCGAATTATGGAAATGCAAGGCCGCTTTTCTGCGTCGTACGGTAGACGCGCGGTAATTGCTCATTGTTCTGTGATTGTTTGCCTGCAGCTTGCACAATCCATAACCCGTAATAGAATCATAAATGGTAAGTCTGTCTGTTTTTCCACGCTAATCCTCTCAAGCAAAATTCATAAAATTTGGTAAAATAGAAGCTTAAATACTTGGGAACAGGAAAACAGTAGGTCAACGAGTATCTTAATATAGTTAACGGAGAAGTCGCGGGTACAAGTAGTATTAAGTACACAGGATTGCGTGCGAGCAGCTTACAAATCAAATTATTTAAGTCAACTTGTAAACAAATGCTTAAGAATCGTTAAATCTACTGCTGGTTTGCAATGCTTCTACGTAAAAAAGCCAGCTCAACTAATTCTGCTCTTCACGAAATATAATTCTTATAACTAGGTATATCTAGTTATTGCTGTCTTATACAGTTTTATCATTCATATTATCCTCGATGGTATAATATAGGTTTTCTGTATTAGCCTTTATTAATAGTGTTTTAAACTGCTGTAACGCATTACAGAGCGTTGTTTAGGATTTTGGTGTTTACTTTCAGGTTCGATATACCAACATTCGCACTACTAATCCCCTGGTGTTACAAAAAACGGCCTATATGTCTTCATTGATGATTACAAATTGTTGGAATGGTGAAAGAATTCTGGCTCCTATTAACTCCGATCGACATTTTGATTGTATTTTTTGTTAATTGTTTACTCAATGGCAGGTCCGTTAAAACGTTACGCGTCATCGAATCTTGTTACTGTTTGTTAAGATATACTTGCTTTACTATGAATGTGATTTATTAATACTAAGACAGTTTTGTATTTACAATTACACAAACGTCCAAAGGAAACGGAAAGATGAAATTGTATGACCAGAGAATTATTCGGGTTCAAATTCCGAGCAAGTAACTCCAAAGTAGCGGGATATTGTTTACCTCACACTTATAAATATCAATAAAACACATAAGTATTTATACAAAAAATCGTAGGTTTATATCCAGGGTTTCGGGATTGTTTTTTTTTATAATTTTACAGAACAATTGATTTGAATTAAATTGAAATTAGAACGAACGATTAATTCAATCGTACTTGTAAAGACGTTTAAATATTAAATCTTTCGGTTGGAAATGTTAATTAATTTGTATTATTACAAATTTAAATAATTTATTGTGCCACCTTTAAATTAAGATTGGTAACATAATCAGAGAATTGAGTAGTTTTTAGTACAAGTGCCTAATTTAAGCGAGTTTTTTAGGAAATTGTTTCATTGCCAAAAGAAATACGTTGAAATATCTATGGTAGAATTACAAAAACATCGCTACAAAGTTATGTTTCGGATTGACAAATAGGTGTAAACGTTTAAATAACGATTAATAGAGTTAAAACCAATTTGCTTAACACTTCATCATTAATATAACTCAAAATTATTTAACTATACATATATAATTATGTCTCATTAAATTGTTTTATTACATCCTATTTCATAATTTATTAATTATTTCTCGTTTTATATTTATTTCAAGTTTTATCAACTCTACACCTTTTGAAATGGCTAAAAAAATAGTTACACAAGAAACAATTTTTTTAGGCATTTCAAAAGGATAAACCGACACGCCATCTCCACGCTAATAAAGTTTAAAATTTAAAAACAACGTGCTTGCTTACTACGTTGTTTTGTGTCGAGCTATTTTTTCCTCATCTATACTACATAAGTACATTAAAATACGATGGAAAGAAGAGTTCTTTCTCTAGACAGACAGCTAGAAAGTCCTTTTTGTCTGATACAAAAGTAGTCATTTAATTATTACTTTTGTATTATGGCCGCCTCTGCCTACGCCTAATTCTATAGAATTATGCGTAGGCGTTATAAGTTATAACTTATCCTTTTTTTAATGAAATTACACTTATGATTTCTTACTTTATAATTTAGTTTACAAATCTCCTTTATTAGTGTTTTATTATAATCCATTCGATTACCCATTGTACAAAGTCTAGGGAAAAAACAGTACAATTAGATAAACCAATGCATTACGTGATATCTTTTTATCACGACGCCCGTTTGCAGTTTACTATTAATTATAATTGATCATACTTTACCATACAGAAGCGCTGTATGTTTCTTTATAAATTCAGGTGATGTAATACAGCCGATACTTTTAAAATTACCTATTTTTTATCAACAATCAATCAAATATAATTAAAATTCGAAAACACCAACAAAAGGTAAAGTCTGTAATAAATTAGCGAAGTAAACGGATGCTCGGCTATTGCGTAAAGGCATCTGCAAAACGAAATTTAATTAATTTAAAACGAACGCCTGAGATTACCAATTTAAATGTAATAACTGATTGGAAAATGCCTTAAGATGGTCGGTAAAAAGACGATAGTGTTGCAACATTTATAGTATTTTTTTTCATGGTTAGTTGCGAAATATTGCATAATGACCGGTCAAAAGGAAAGTGTTTACATATGTTTTATAATGTACTGCGCGAAATGTTGACGCGGAACATGCAATTTCATCGTTAAGTTTACAATCGCTTAGTGAAATTGACGAATTGTGTTAGTTTAACTATAAATTCAGTTTATTACTTTGTACAAAAAGTTCGTTGGATTTTGGAAAGTAACTGAATTTTATTATTGTCTGCAGAGATAGCAGCCGAGCGCGTAACAAAAGATGTGACAATGAAAATAACATGAATAACGATCATTATTACTATTTACAAGTCAAGTTAGAAAACTTTTAACAAAATTCCGTCTCTACTGTTAACCGTTGAGGTGTTCCCTCGTCTGGAGCCAATCCTGGCGGCATCAGGTTATGCTTGGCATAAACATGCATTGTCATCGGGACTGGAACCGATGGACTCCAACGATTTTTCTGAAATTCAGCATGCAGGAGGTTTAGGGGGAGAAAAATCGATCTAGCTAGGTTTTTATTAAAAAACAAATCATTTTATCCCTGTTTTTGGGCATTAACAAATGTTAGCTTTTATATAATTAAATAAAGGGGGTAAGACTAAAACCTTTTTGTACGGGCATTCGGAACAGTGCGGGCGCTGCATGTGGTCGATTTGTAGTATCTGGGAGTGTTTTAATAAACCAGTTCCAAGTCTTATGAGTATTTATTATACAAAATACTAAAATCTACATTTATATGTATATAACACACTATTTTTGCGGTAAATTGTCAAGTCAGCGTAGCTTATTCGTGGAACGGGCCGTCTTCAGAAGTGAAAATACTTAGGATCGAGGCCCACCTACCTAATTATTATTAAAGTTTCTTTTTTTTATTTTGTAAAAAATTACCGAGAATGATCCGTCAACCAGATACTACGCACTTATTAGGTTAAGTTAAAGCATCGTGTGTTGTGCAAGGTGGCTGGACACAGTCGTGTTGCGATCTAAATCGGCGGCTGACCGAAATCTCGTGTTACCCACGATATCAGACTATTACGGTGTATCAGGTGACACGTATTAATCGGATTTGCGCGGCTCATTATTACATTCACTTGTCGGTCGTGCCGTAATTAACTATCGAATATTATTAATGCGAAAGTCTGCGTCAATCACTTTCACGATTAATCTGCTGGACCAATATTGATAAAAAATTAGCACAATTAAAGCTTATATACCACTAACATTATCATTCTTCTGCCCTTATACAATTTTAAGTGGGGTTACACAACATGTTATAAACATGTTCTCACATGATTTGGTTACGTATTTTACGATCGGCCGCTTGCTTAACGATAACTTACTTTAGTCGTATTTTACGATACCTCGGTAAGCAACAGGGTGGTCTATTGTGCTCAACCGGATACCACACGGTGGTCGATGGGTCAAATTACCTAAATCGCCTTTTACGACACCTAGGTAAAAAATGAGGGTGATCTATTCTGCTTAGCCGGATAACACGCAGCGGCTCAAATTACCTTAGTCGCCTTTTATGACACCTCGGTAAGAAATGAGGGTGGTCTATTCTACTCAGCCGGATACCACTCAGCGGGACAAATAACCTAATTCGCCTTTTACGACACCTCGGTAGGAAATGAGGGTCGTCTATTCTACTCAGCTACTGAGTACTGTATGGTCTGCTTCAGTCGCTTTCACGGTTATTCTGCTGGACCAATATTGATAAAACTTTGGAAAAATTAAAATCCATACACCACTAACATATCGTACGAAAAAATATATTTCTTTCGGGAACAGGGGAAATTATATATTACCGTACCACCATGCTGTATCTAATCTTTGTTTCAACTTGAGTACTACAAAAACAGTGTCCTCGATGTGTTTTCTAAGAAGTGCGATGTCCTAAGAAACGATATCATCACAGGGTTGGCTGCAGCGCCTTGTACGGCAGCGGCCTACTGCGGCTAGGTATGACAACTTTTTATAATAATAATAATATTACTGACAGGTATATTGTGGCCCATAAACCTCATATAGTTTTAATGGATCGGTCATCGCGTCGAGCAATTATTGTTGATATCACTGTTCCACATCACAATAATCTCATAAGAGCTGAAAAAGAAAAACTAAACAAAATAAACTAAATATCTTGAGGTCAAGATATTTAGTTAATTTCTCATGAGCTACCTAGCTCATGAGATCACCGCCATGTGGGATACTGATTCAACAATAATTGTTCCAATTGTTGTGTCGGTTAATGGCCTTATCGCGAAGAGCCTCGACCAACAACTTAACAGGCTCTCACTTAGTTCTTGGATCAAGCGTAGGATACAAAAGGCAGTTTTGCTTGAAACCACGGATTGTGAGGAGGTTCCTCAGTCTGGAGCCCTAACCACCGGTAGCTTGAGTACTTTCTCCGATGCCTGTGGTCAACAATTTTTTTATATTTTTAAATGTTTTTCTTTGTATTCATTTTATATAGAAAATACTTAAAAATATAATGTAAATTTGTATATAAATAAATAAAAGAAATAATAATAACATATTTTTATTCGGAAAGAAAAAATGACTAAATAAAAAAATGAAAAGTGCCAGCATCTAAGTCTAACAATTACAGTATTAAACATTTTGATCCTAAAAGCAGTATTTTCTTAACCTAAAAAAGACAGAATATTAATTTTATAATATACTTGACAACCCTAACTGCATCGCCACAAGATTACACCATTATATGACCTGCAGTACAGTAATAAGGTCTTTATTGCCTTAATTGAATACTCGGTGAGCCGAAACAGTTGGTTCTCTAAATCGCCCGGACCCAGAATTCCTTGGAACTGCACCAGATTGAAGGAGGTACACGTTGAAACGTTTACAAAACATAGATCAACTAGAGTTTTGTCTTTAATCTTTGGGATCTGTTCTTAAAGAAACTATAATTCTATAAAGAACCTGATTTTAAAATTTTATGACAAACGTTAAAATAATAATGTTACAAGTTGCAACAGATCAATAAATTTTGGATAAGAAAAATAATCACTCACAAAACTTTATTTACTTAACAAATGCTATCGTAATTTCCATAAATAAAGATCTATATTACAAAAGTAATTATAAAATTATTTTGCTATAATCCGTGAAACAGTAAATAGAAAAAATATATAGGTAATGATAAATGTAGAGTGGACTGTTTGTTTTCATACATGCAGGATTCGTAAAAACACATGCACAAACCTCCAACCGCGATGTTGTCTTGGAGTTTATCTCCTGAGGTGCTTCGGTTGCAGGACCAAAACGATTGTTGAGTTTGTGATAGTGAACGTGTGTAGTGCTTGTGTATTGTGGTGGCAGTGGTAGAGGTTGGTGCATATATTTTTACGTATCCTGTATATATCGGGTATGGAAACGGATAGTCCACTCTACATTTAGCATTATATATTTTTTCTATTTAATTTATCGTGGATTATAGCAAAATGAATGCTATGGAGTCTGTCTTTCTATCTAACATGTTGTCTCCAGTTGTTTACATGTCTTCAAGTGAAAGGCGTACTTGAGTGATTTTAAAACTATACGTATTTTACATATAGTATTGCGTTTATATATAGTGTTGCAAAAATTTAGCGTACGTTCCGTTTCATCTTAGGACGCACAATTGTTTCAGCATGTTTTCTATGTCACTTATGTTAGTGATTATTATTTATGCAGGTGCCTACATATATGGGTGAAATGCTAGTGCTCTAGTTGGGAGCCCAAGGTGGTCGTAAGTAGGGCGGCGCGACGTATAGCGTTACACGAACTGATCGCGGCTACACCAAGCACTGTGAAATCTATAGTCATAGGTCAAGGATCGTGAGCCGCCGTTGCCATATGTGGTGCAGGTATTTACGCAGGATAACAAAGTTTATTTAATCTCTGGCGTAATCCATATCTATACTTCCATACAGCACAGCAGTGTTATAAACATGTTGTCATATGATTTGGCTACATATTTTACGACCGGCCGCCTGCCTAACGTCAACTTACCTTAGTCGTTTTTTACGACATCTCGGTAAGAAAGAGGGTGGTCTATTCTACTTCACCGGATACCACACGGTGGCTATACTTTAATACTAACATTATAAATGCTAAAGTCTCCCTGTCAGATTGTTTTTCTGTCTGCAAGGCGTTCACGGTTAATGCGTTCGAGAGTTATTGATTAAATTTGACTGGTCAATTGGCGTAGTCGGTAGTGATCCTGCCAACAGCTCCGCTGGTCGCGGGTTCAGTTCCCGCCGTGGGCCTACATTTTCTATAAACATTTTGTTGGTACTTCGAGCCTCGGTGTATGTTTATATTTAAGCATGTATTTAAAAATTATAAATGTATATATTCACCAGTTGTCTCTCACCCATAACACAAGTATTAAATTATTTACTATCAGACGACCGTCTGGATAATTGTCCCATATATTTATTTATTTATTTAAATTTGGTACACTTGATGCTTATATACCAAGGGGTGGAGGTAGCAGAAAGTGTGACAAAACGTAACAATAGGGGGAAGGGGTCAAAATAACCTATTTTAGCGCGACGTAATTTAAGAAAAACCCTTACCATAAAAATAAAATATTTTGTATTTGACTAATGGTTTGAAAAATGTTATCGTGAATTAACAAACAACATTAGCTTTGATATCTAATCAGGTTCCTTCAGACACGAGGCCCAGAGCACAGAGCACGGTGAGCCGCAGCTGGAAAACATATTATGCGAATACCTTACACTGCGATAAGGGCACTCGTACAATATATTGTGATAAGCTATCGCGGTGCTCAGCTGATCGATATGTTCTAGCATTTTATGTTGTTAATTTTAAAGTGCCCGTATAAATCTATACTATGTATTAAAAAAGGAATTTCGAGGTTGCTAGATAGACATCGGTAGAACTGCTAAAATTTAATTGACTCAAAAAACAGACGTCGCTATTATGTATCTGTTTATATATATAAAATATGGATTTTCTATGTTAAAACAAAGGCAAAACGGGACTTTTTTCTCGATATATATGAGCCCGGTATATATTTCAACAGTAGCAAGTTTTATGAATATTGTTCAAGTGGAACAGCCCTAACCGTGTAACTGTAATAACCATCGTGTAAACGTAAGCCGACGTTACAGACAGACAGACAGATATAAAGACATAAAACATATAAACAGACATTAAGTCATAAGACATAAAGAGAGACAGAAAAAATTAACACACGTACTAAGCCAGGATATACCAGAAAGGAGCAAACCTTGAAAAAAGAGCAAGGCTTTATATAAAATGCGAGTAATATGGAAATAACTAACAATAACTTTGTAAGAGTAATGATCTGTGCTATCCCACTGCTGGGCATAGGTGTCATCTCTGCTTTAGGAAGTGAACGGTTGAAATTTAACTTATCCGACTGGCCCGTTGTTGCAGTGAGCAGTGACCCAGCCTTTAGCTCCATGTGCCGCAGGTCCGATTCTCGCCGAGGGCCAACGTTGTCTACAAAAAATTTGTTGATTCTTAGAGCCTGGGTATGTATTTGTATTTAAGTATGCATTTAAAACTATATATGTATGTATTTACCAGTTGTCTGTAACCCATTACACAAGTATTATGTACTTACTTTGAGGACGGATGACCGTGTTAGTAAATATATATATTTATTTATCAGGTTGCTCCATTGAGGATAAGTAGGTTATACATACCCCGAGTATTCTCCTGAGACATACAGGGTTCACAACGATGTTGTCCTTTACCGAAATCCGTGTATAAATATCGATAAAACGCATAAGTCTAAACAGAAAACTCATTTGTGAAAATAATAACGATTTACGTAGATGAAATTCCATATACAACAAGAAAGTCTACAGACACCAATGTATATTGAATCCAGGTCACGGTTGGGAAATAGCGCCCTTCGTCGCAGCCGCGCCCTTTAGCGGCCGCCGCAGCCTTCCGACGGCTTTGTTATACCACCGCAGCGACTACAGGAAAACACTCGCGACACGTGCTATACAACCATAACATTTCTCAGAGCCTGTATATACAACTAATACGTGAATTTGATTGCTGGTGTTAAAATTCCAAAAATATAAAACATAAGGCCTACTTTACGCAAAAGTAATAATAAAATTATTTTCTATAATCCGCAATGAAGTAAATACCTTCATTCATACCTGATACATGCAGGATTCGTTAAAACACACGCACAAACCTCCACCACCGCCACCACAATACACAAGCAATACATACGTTCACTATATAGTGAACGGATGTTTGTGCATATGTTTTTACGAATCCTGCATGTATCAGGTATGAAAACGGATTGTCCACGCTACAGTTAGCACTATATATA
Organism: Morpho helenor; assembly: GCA_029227775.1. Classification (NCBI taxonomy): domain Eukaryota; kingdom Metazoa; phylum Arthropoda; class Insecta; order Lepidoptera; family Nymphalidae; genus Morpho; species Morpho helenor. Next base: position 3,380,914 of record JARGCU010000024.1, read on the forward strand.
TTTTCTATTTTACTTCATCGCGGATTATAGTAAAATAATTTTATTATTACTTTTGTATTATAGATCTCTGCAAAGTAACGCCTAATTATATAAATTAAAAGTAGTTTATGGGTTTGGTATAAGATTCTATAACAAAATTACACAAACAATTTCAACTTAGCCTTAATTGCAGATTAAAATAACTATTAAAAGATACTTATACAGAAATCCTTGATTACTATTGAGGATTACATAAATAAGAGTGCGTGGATTTTACCACTCTTCAACCTTAGACAAGGTAACAAAGAAACCAATAGAGTTGAATATATCTTTAATATTTAAATGAGTTAATCTTGGATATATATTTTTCGAATTTCGGAAACTGCTCCAACGATTTTCATGAAATTCAGCATGTCTTGGGAGGGGAAAAAGCGATCTAGCTAGGTTTTATATAAAAAAAAATTTCTGTTTTCAGTCATTGAAAAATTACTAAAATTGGCACTAAATAGAAATCCATATCATATTATTGCAGCAAAATGCTGAGACGCATTCTTTTTTCTGTGGTGTGCTTTTATATAGATTCCTTTTTTCATTTTAGCTTATTGCTTTTTTTTGTACTAAACAGAAAATAAAAGTTTATTATTATTAAAAAGTTTTAATAACTCAGTGGAGAATGGGCGGACTAAAAAGGTAGAAATACCCGGAATAAAGCCCCAGATATCACCATCTCTGTTTTGATTATCTTAATTTTTTCATTTACATTTTTTTATAAATTAAAAAAAATACAACTGGATTGGCAACGCCTACTCTAGATAATATTATATATGTACACGACATTCCCTAGCGTAGAGTACGATCCAAATTTCTAGTTTCCATCTTTAGCTGGTCAGATCGTCAGTCGGTCAATAACGGACCGTGTATGTAAAGATCGCGCAATAAAAACACCTTGTGCATAAAACGGACACAAAGCGAGCGTTAGCCGACTGTCGATAGCAGCCCGATAACGTGACAAATTGCGGAGATACCGACTGATAACGGATAACAGGTGCTGATGACTCAAATGAACGGCCGAGAACGCGTTATCGGGACGAACATATAAACATGTTTGCCGAGGAATCACGGCAAACAGTTCCGAAGGCTGTTCGATTGGCGCATGCTGTTTACCGTTAATGTTTACCGCACTCGAACTTCTTATACCGTTCAATATTTGTGAGTATCGACTTACAGCCTGGCCTCGTTGCGACTCGCAAACTAACATCTTGACCATACATTAATACATAATGCTTTAATATAATTTGGGAAGCCAATTTCTATTCAAACAAGTACAATTAAAATAAATATTACTTAAAGACATGGCCAATTAGTTGACTGAGTTATTGATACATAGACACATTATACCCATAATTTTACATATAACAAACACTTTAACTTAACTTTAACTAAAACATTTTCTTTTATACCTTACAGACAAATATACAGAGAGGTAGACAGTGATGCGTCATGTGTCAGATGTTTAACTTAAGTGTCTAATTGATAATTGCAATTAATCACACGCTTTTCGGTGAAGGAAAACATCGCGAGGAAACCTGCATATCTCTAGAGAATCCTAGGGATATGTGTAACCTACCAATCCGCATTGGAGCAGCGTAGTAGGTCTTAGCTCCAATCCTTCTCTGCAAAAAACGGAGAGAGGAGGCCTTTACCCAGCATTGGGATAGTAGCAGGCCGTTACTTACGTTAAGGTGTAAAAAATTAGTCATACAAATCTGTTATCGCATGCGCTACGGAAAGTATTGATGATATATTTAACAAAAATAAATCTATAGTCCGACTTAGTAGACTTTCCACTGCCATGAGATTGGTATGTACGCAGGTGAAACCGCGGGATATTATTATGTTATACTTAGAAAAATCTAATCTAATTTTGAAACTGGAGCTCTCAGCTCGACTAGCTGATAAATTTTCAAACGCTCGACCTTGTTTTCCTGATCGAGTTAGTGAGAGGGGAAGTCCGCGGATTCGGCACAAAAAGTGTACTCGACCACGGTTGCATATCAAATTAATAATTTAACGGCGAATTTCCATAACTCGCTGACGTCTGGCGGTGGCTTTGACTGTAACAGGTCAAACCAAACCAAATTCGTTTACTCATTATAATGCATTTAGTTCGACAATCGCTCTATTACATTCCTTTTTTGATAAGTAATAAGATAAGGCCCTTCTATTATCTTGCTTTCGATAATTTAGAAAGCGTTAATGTTTTTTATTTGATTTAATTAAAGCGATTTTCAATTTAGATATCTGAGAAATGTATACATGTTATATAAGTACCTCTGTACTGTCCCCAAAAGTTGTGTATCTATACATGATCGATTTTCTCAAAATATATTGAACGGATTTTTATTAAAACATAGTTCTTGAGGAAGGTTTAGGTACATAGTACATTCTCCGGAACTGTTCAACCGTTTTTGATGGGATTTTCACTGTAAAATAGTTTCGTTTTTATTCTCACGGGGTCGAGATTTACCCTGGATAAATACACACTGATTGTTACACAGGCGCACTAGAAGCAGTAGGTATAGCCAGTAAGCCATTAATTAATTTTAAATACGTTACGATTTACAATTACGATTCGTGACACGATGTAATTTAAGAACTTAAGATTAAAGAACTTATCACAGAATTTGTTTATAACATTAGTATTAATATGAATATGTATAAGGTTTTCTTTCTTTCTCCTACCCACCTGCCTTTCCTTATCCTACTCTAAATGTAAAAGTAATGAGAATATTATTTTGCTTCTATAAACCACTCTAAGTGGTCGGAAACATAGCAAAACTTCATTTTCTATCATTTGAACTATATTGTGAACGATGATTTGACATGAGATTTTGCAACTGGCCACCAGCCTGACGTCAACCCTCTTCGGGAATGTTTCCGGCCTAATTTACCCGTTAAGACCTCGGTGGACGGAAATATATATGTTGTAGAGTCCAACTTACGTTAGTCGCCTTTTACGGCAGCTCGGTAAGAAATGAAGGTGGTCTATTCTACTCAACCGGATACCACACGATGGGTCAATTTACCTTAGTCGCCTTTTAGGACCCCTCGGCAAGAAATGAGGGTGGTCTATTCTACTCAGCCGGATACCACACGGCGGATCAATTTACCTCAGTCGCCTTTTACGACCCCTCGCTAAGAAATGAGGTCTATTCTTATCAGACGGATACCACACGGCGGGTTAATTTAACTTAGCCGCCATTTACGACGAAGAAATGAGGATGGTCTATTCTATTTTCTCGTATGCCACACGGCGTGGATATGATTAATGTATATGGAATCTATTTGGATTCACAAACTGAATTCGGCGAACTTTTTCCATAAGCTGTTAAAACATGTCCCGGCATTAAACGGCCTCTCTGTTATAGTAATGAAAGTGACAATACAACCTTTGCAGGTCCACACGGGGTCCGGGAGCGGCTGTTTGCATATTAATTAAAAGCCAGCGAGAGACCACCCACGGCCGCGGTGTCACCACGCCTACCTACTTCGCTCTAGGCCATTGTTTCACTATTTTTTCTATTTAAGCCGTATTTCTAACATGAAATACTTCTTCGCTTATTCCGTTTGTTGTTATTTATTAGTTTTTTATTTGCTAAGAGATTGTCAGAGCCATTGCAACTTGTGTCGCCATGGAAATTTATAATCTCTAATGTACATTCAAATATATAAAAAGGCGAAACAATAACTCATAACAAACTCTTAATACCTTATATTTAACCTTATCTTTATATTTATATTTAAGTATGTATTTAAAAATTATATATTCACCATTTGTCTACCATAACACAAATATTAAATTACTTACTTTGGGGACAGACGACTGTGCGTGTAAGTGTCCCATATATTTATTATTATATTTTATTATAAAATAATATTCAATTTGATCAAGTCTAGTATAAAAGTTGTATGAGATATACACATACAGAAATCAGCACTAGAAATTTTATATATGTATACATAATACTGTAAGAGACGAAGTAGAAATTGAAATATTGCGGCGTCTACAAAAACGACGCAAATAGTTTTTGGGTATGCAAATTACTTCTTCTAATTATATATAAACTAATAATTAATAATTAGTGCTTCTTTTATTCATCTTAGCATGATGTTATATAGCCTATAGCCTTCCTCGATAAATGGATTATCTTACACTCAAAGAATTTTTCAAATCGGTCCAGTAGTTCCTGAGATTAGCGCGTTCAAACAAACTCTTCAGCTTTATATATTAGTATTGATTTACCAATATGCATAAATAATACTTTGAATTTAAAGGTTTTGGTATAATATAAAGTTCCTAATAGTTGTATAGAGAGGTTATAAATAAGAGAAGACATGCCCATAGCTCATTTCCGTTGCCTTACTCTACAATCTCCGTACAAACACCAAAACAAACAAAAGTCACATTGTGGCGGGAATGTCGGCGGCAGCCAGAGACCGCAGTCAGGACCAGTTGCGTCGGAAGTTCAAAAAACTGTTTGCGATAGAACCTGTGGGGCGCTAATTGACAAATGGTACGTATTAGGTAACAGCCATTTTGTGGTGGAACCTGATACCACATTGTTTTGCGGCTTTAGTCGTTCATAAATGGGCGAGCGAGCGTCCGAGTCCAGCCGTAACGCGTAACGAGGCATTAGATCATAAGCATATAACAAATAACAATATCAAATATAGCTTTGTGGGGCAAAGCGCAAACATCTAGCGGCCAGATCTTATGCACGAGAATTCCTTACAATTACTACTTACTGTTGCTTAACTAATGTCAGAATTTCCTGCTGACACAAATAATTATTTACCAAAAAAATATGTTATATTTGTTTAGGAATTAATGTTATTTTGCATATATATAATCGTTTACTGGATTATTTATACCTCATTGCTGAATAAAGCTATTTGAATTTGCTTTATGGCAGAACTCTAAACAAGATGACCCTCTAGTCGCCCATAAACACCGTGTCGACAGGTCGCGTGGGTAATGCGACCTCACGTAGAGGTCGCATTACGTCCTGAACGAGAGTGAAAACATTAGCGTGCCTGTCGTAATTTCGGTACTCTACAATGTCTACTATCACGTGATACTTTTTAAATTCTGTCACAGTCGCTTTAGACTTTAGAAATGTGCTGTTATATATAAGATATGTCGTCTAATGTGACGTTTTTCCGTCAAAAATTCCGTTTGGTTATGTTACGTTAGCCGTGTGGTGTCCGGCTAAGTAGAATAGACCACCCCCATTTCTTACCGAGGTGTCGTAAAAGGGGACTAAAGCAAATTGACGACAAGCAGGCGGCCGGTCGTAAAAACGCAGCCAAATAATGTGACAGCATGTTTATAACACTTTGGGCTGACCTCACTTAGAGTGGGATAAGGGCAGGAGTAGAGATTGTGACTTATATTACGTAAGGATCAAGCTCCGTGCATATACTAAGAATGGTTTTCTGTTGAACCTAAATAATGTTTGCTACTTATTTCAGACCTTTCGGCAAATAAAAATTTTGTGAGGAAACAACATCTCAAGCATACAATGGCACGTTGGGATGTATCATATTCTTTAGATATAACAGAATAACAGCCACATAGCGATAACCAAACCCGTGCTAAACATGGTGATTATTGACAAATGCTGCCAGTAAGAAACATCTAGACGACAACAAGTAGTTAACATATTGTAGACTTTGAGTCCATATAACAGAACACGTAACTGTTGTGTTAACAAATTGTTCCCAAAGAACGTTCAGATCGTATCTTAAGTGTAATTACTGCAATATAGTACAATAACACTTATTCCAATTCCAAACCCAATATTTATATCGAACACTACTGTTGTAGAGACCGCTATTAAGATTTCAATCTATTGAATTAGATATGAAAGGTGGCAATTTCACCGATCGCTGAACCGATTAGCGATGTCGGTGCGAAGATTTATGAAAACTATTAAAGGTAAAAAAATCCATATAAACTAATGCAAATATCTGTCTGTTCTAGTCCATGTTCACATCAAGTCTTGATGAAATTCGTATAAATAAACCTTATACACCAGGCTCACATAAAAGATAAGAATATTCCTGTTCTTCATTCGGGAGCTTGAAAAAAATAAATAAATATTTGAGGATATTTCAACACTAATCTTGACGCGAGCAAACGAGCTGTATACGTAATTATAAGTAAGCTAGTAATATACAAAGATCTAGTTTTTTCTTATGTTTGAATTTTTCGGAATAAAAAATTGCTGTTATTCCATTAGACCCATCTGTTCTTACTAAAAATCTCGTACAAATCCATTAAACTGAACGAGCGTTAAAGCCGTACAAAAACAATATTATTCTAGTATTATAGTCATAAACTTCCACTTTTATAATTTCAGTAGGATAATGCCACTGTAGACTGAGGTGGCTCAGTTTTACTAATTGTAGAAATGCAATTTTCCGTTTAACTTTAAACGATTATTATTACATTAAATGTTGAAATCAGTTTGCAGATACTTGTCGTCATTTACCGGGTACGGCATACGAGCATCGCCGATCAAACAGCTATAAAAACACCAGTTATATAATATGAACCAACGCATCCTTTACGTGGCTGAACTTTAAACATGTTCTGTTATCATGGTACACAAACCATATAATTTTGATGGTCGTTTTCGAAAGTAAGTGAACACGTGAGGTCTTAACTGTTTATGTAATGGTTAAAAGAGAACCGCTCCAAAGTGTTTACTGAACTGCGTTCCCAAGCGTCATTATTAATATTTGAATATGTTGAAATAGGAAATAGTCTAATGTTGTCTTGTTGTATAAGACGTTTTGGAGATTTGGCTTGCAACTGAAAAAGTTCTTTTAAATGGCAAAGTTGGCACATTTAAGCAGACACGTTCTGAACGCAGACCTGATGCTACTGTGAGACCTCTTATCGTTTAGATCGACCTGAGTGTTGAGTGTTGTTTGGGTACGTCTGGGACGTACTTTATATTATTCTTTTATTTCCTCAACATATAAATATTAGTATACTAGTTGCAAGCGTTCATTAAATATTGCAGACGAAGGGAAGGAGAATACTCGCCAAGACCGTTGACTGCCACTTGATGGAGAGCTCCGAACGTTGGACTGAGTGATTCGGACCTTTAACTGGTGACAGTTCCCCTGAGGCAGCCGTTGCATTGGATGGTTCTCATGTATAAGTTGTGGCGAAAGGGTCTGTACAGGCCCTCCTAGGGGCAACAATTCGAATGATGATGGTTTATACTGACGAGAGCGCTCAAGAGATGTGTTCAGTATTCCTTTTGCCTCGTCACCAGATAGCAAGGTGGAATGTGAATGGAAGCATGTAATTTTAGCCTTTAAGAGTCCAGCATAGTTATACACAACTCGAACACTTTCTTTTTTGGAACCATGGATTATATTTCACGCTTCCCTTCAGCTATTTAAGCTTTCAAGTTGTTCCTGAGAAAATTGGCGTATAAATCCGTTGAAACTTTGGAGGTTATTAAAGCACATAATTTGAGTAGTAATAGTATTATATAAATGTCAGTTCTCATCATAATATCATCTCGCGTAAACGTTAACAATAACCGGATATGATCGAGATCAAAACGGGCTGCCGGTAAGTACGTGCCAGTTTTTGTAACCACTCGGTCCGAGGTTTCACTCGGGGTGAAAGTCCATCATTTTCTAGGTATTTTGGTGAGTTATGGGAAGACCGCGCCGGCTCGATCTCGATTATTGAAATATTTGGAAAATGAGAGCTTCGAATGCACGTTTGTAACTAATTTAATGACTATAACTCATCGGTATCCATGGTATAGACCATATCCATAAATGACAAAAATTAAACTATAATTCTTTAAAAAGATTTGGTCTTTAAAAACAAACAACTTAGAATTTCTAATTTTGGACCCTGGATGAATAATTTACAAATCAAAGGAAGGGAGAAACATTATAAGAAAAGTTATTTAAAGTTAGTTAAGTTAGTTATTTTATTTATCTCAAATAAAATCTAAGATATAGTCGTATGCAATCCGTACTGAGGAACTTTGTGTTGAATAGATAAGGTTTAAATAAAAATAAAGTTGGTAAGTATATTAAATAAAATAAAAATAAAGTATATACAATAAATACATTATAACTATTACAAAAAATAAAAAAAACTTTTGTTTGGTTTGGTGTCCTGGAATAGAGATGGTAGATCTCTACTAATAGATAACATCTATAAGTAGGTCTATGAGTGGCTCAGATAGCAATTTAAAAAAAATCCAGTTAGTACTAGGTTATAATTTTTTTTTGGAAATCATCGTATTTCACATTAATTTACGTTTCTGTTTCCCTCAGCTGAAGTGAAAGTATAAACTCATTACGGGACGTAAAAATTGATTTCAATAATTTAAAAACAAAACTATTTTAATTCTATAACGTACACTAATAAAAGGCTCGCGGTTTGTTGCCGCTCAATATTCGTAATGGATTAGTTTTCCGACTGCCACTAAAATATATGGTTCACTGGTTATCGGCGCGGTCTACAGACGAGACAAAAGAACACTGACAACCGGGAAATTGATGATATTCTTGCAACGATAAAAACTTAATACATTTTCTCTAAAGATTCGGTTCGCAAAAAAATATTTTCAATTAACCAAAATGAGTTTTTACGCAAGCTTAAAAATATTGACTAAATTAACGATTGTGTATATACAAGAAACCAAATATTTAAATCATATGAACCATATACACACCGTATAAATTAACAATAAATTTTAACTATGGTACAAAACAATGTATAGGATTAAGCGTTAATTTGCGGAGATTTACATTACCTACTATTTATTTTACATTGCTATAGTAGTCCTGATTTTATTTCGCTATAATACGCGATTTTAAAAAATAATGAAAACTGGTATAGCGTAGGAAGAGCGGAATAGGAGTAGATAGGGGTTAGAGGAGTAGTCTGTCGCTAAGCCCTGATTTCCAGATGCCTTAAAACCTAGTTCTGGTGTTAAGATGTTATAATAAGAGAGTAAAATAGATGTGGCCATTGCCAAAATTACTTGTATTTGATTTGATTTACTTGTATGACTACCTCCATTATCTTATCTCTTTAGTTATTTATTACAGTTACGAGTAGTATAGAATTAAAATGTTCTTGCTGGTTTACAAAAACTAAGTAAGAATCGTACACAAAAACCCACAAATGGTTTACGTACGTAAGGCGCAAAACACGAGTCGCAAACTTTGTCAGTTCCTTAGTCTGTTATAAACATCATCAATTTTTTAATAGCATTATATTATTGCTCGCCAACCGATTGATTGTTCATCCTCATTAAATACATTGTAGTAAACCAGTTCTTAATGTCTTCAAAAGCTGCTTCAAAGCATTTTGTGAGTATTGAAAGCTCATTTTTGTTATGTGAATATATATTTGCTCTAACTGCTATCCTTCTCATCAAGAACAGAGGAGGATGTTGCCAGACCAGTAACAACCCTTATATTATATTTTTATACCATGTTACATCAACATTCTCTCCCATTAAAGTCCTCTATGGAGCATTGGCAAAATTACAAGTCATGACTTTATAATAATAATGTAATTATGTAAGTATTTAGATAAGATTAACACAGTCGCTTCTATCCTCGGCTAACAATTTTAACATTGATCGCTGTCTAATACCCGGTAACGGCATTACCACATGATAATCCAATAATTACATAAATTTTACCGAATTTGTCAAAGTTCTTCAGACTTCAACAGAAAAACTACAATGTCATAACCACAATGTTATAACATCTACATATATCGCTCCATCGGATTGGCCCTGAAAGCATAACAAGCAGAGAAATAGATAGACTTCGGAATTTATAGTATTAGTATGGATATAAAAAGAGTACGTTATCTGCTAAGTAAAAATTACTCAGTAAGTAACTCGTAGCGCCATCTGTCGCTAGCGTGCCGAACTAACTGACGACGTTGTTCATGTCAGTAGAACCACAGATAAAATGTACAAAAGGAAAGATAAAAATATTTTGCTATGATCCGTGATTTATACTTCTAATGCGAATTATAGCAAATTAATTCTATAATTACTTTTTTAACCATTGAATTGCACTAGCTAACGTCTATTTCTATATATCAAATTATGTATAAGTAACCATTCTTTAAATAATTTTAAATAATTTAATGAATAAAAAATTAAAAATATGTTTTTGTGACGAGAATATCGGATAATAAAATCAGTATTGATTGATTTTATTTCAGTTAATATTTTAGTGTTTTGCAACTAATAATACTTTTTGTGGAACCATTTTTTGACGCATTGCAGCTATCGGCTGAAACTGTTAACGGGTGTATGAAAAACTATACAGCGACGAAAAAGGTCAGATTTCCGATTTGTTTAGTGTTACTAGAAATCACGATTTTTTACAGGTAACTTGTTAAACCGTGCGACTCTTTCGTTAATGATTATTTTAATTAAAATAATATCAGCAAAATCCAAAAAGGAATTTGCTTATTTATTCTGTTATTTCCGGATACTATTGAATGTTCTAGACTGAGCCACTGTGAGCTGTAGTGGGATTAAGTTGTACTATATAAAAGTAGGGGTGGTTGCAGAAGACAATAACTCTAACACATCACCTAACATTAGTTTTTAATTCGTTATAGAGTTAAAAACAATAGTTCTGCCAATTGATAAGCACCCACTGCTGGATTTACGAATAGAACTGTTTTTTAAAAGCTTTTATTTAACAATGTGTGTGAGGTGTAATCTTGCAAGTTAAAATTGTCCCACTTCCTGGGGTCCGACTGAGTTGAAATTTTATATATTGGTCCAGTTCTGATGACAAGGCATGTTTATGATAAGCGTGACCTGATGCTACCAGAATTGGCTCCAGATGAGGGAACTGCTCAACTGGGTTAACAGTAGGGACATTACATTTTTTAAAATTATTTTTAACTTGTCCCGTTGTCAGCCAATGATATTTAGGGCTTCTACTAACAGCAATATACAGAATTGGCACTCCGCTAGAAATAAACTGTGAGATTAAGATGGGATTTATTTCAAATGTAGTGAAAATTCCACTACAATTTGAACACTAATCTTATTCCTGCCCTTATCCTACTCTAGGTGGCGTCGGGACAATATGTTATAAACGTGTTGTCACATGATTTGGCTACGTATTTTACGACCGGCCGCCTGCCTGACATCAACATACCTCAGTCGTAATTTACGACTCCTCACTAAGGAAAGAGGGTGGTCTATTCTACTCAGCTGGATATCACACGGCGGGTTGACTTACCTTAGTAGCCTTTTACGACACCTTGGTAACAAATGAGGGTGTTACTATTCTATTCAGCCGGATACCACACGGCGTTACCTGAACACTAATGGACTTGCATAAAACAATAGAGATTTCATATTTTAAATTGGTGACATTGTTCGATAAAGGAAAATTGTTTTCCCATCGCGTGTCCCGCTGTCCTCGCACTTGAGGCCAATCCTGAAGTAATTCTTAAGTGGCGAACACTCCATTGTTGCCATTTTATTTATCGCTTGTCGCGTCGCGTGACGCCGGCGCCGAACCGTTTCAGATTTGTGCTAGCCAAAGCTCAAGCCAAATCAATTCGAATGTTTTTATCGATAGACCATGATATTGCTACTGAAATTGTACTGAGACGTAACAGTTTTATTTAAAAATATTCTTGTTATCTATATGTTTCTATCTCTATGTGTATTTATAGATAAATATGCCATGATGGGGTAAAAGTTAGTGCACGCGATCTTAACTAAGAATTACAAGTTCAAACCCAAGACAAACAATTTTTCTTAATTTGAATTCTCATTTAAATTTTACAAATACCGTTACATATAAATACACAAATTTTATTTATAAATTACCAACAAAATAAACGTAGGGTTCATTGACGATCAATAATATGCTGTGGAAAACCAACCTAAGCTTACGTACGTTACAACATTTCGTAACGCTGCAATATAGCTCTATTACGAACATAACAAAAGAATTTAAAATAAGTCATCTTTTGAGTAAATTTATTCTTAACATCGTTTTCGTGTTTGTAATATAAATTTAAGACTTAAACTAGTTTCGCTAGACCTTATAAAAAAATAACTTTTTGTAGGTACTTAATTTAAAAATAAGTTGTCACACTAATCAAAAACAGTCACATTGTTAAAAAAAAACAATGGAAACCTGGTAAAATAAATAAAAGGAGAAACAGCATTACCTGCCTACTTTCAAAGACCTTAAATCAGATGCTCTATAGTATATGGTTTAAGCTCTTTATCACTTGCTGCAATAAGAGAAAGTATATTTAATCAATTTATAAAACTCCCCAGGCTTATGTATCATATAATCGCTGTCATTTCTAATTATCCATTCTACCCTTAAGACACGAGACTCAATTTATGCTGCGTAAGTATAATTTATGTGTTGGATCGATTCCAAATTTTAAAACTTATTTGCTTTGATCTGAAAAATATGTAAGAACAATGTTTCGACTTGTTCGAATCGATTTTTCGACTTGTTAGCTAAAGGCGAATGATCTGTGCCTCGGCTAGCACCGCTGACCGCTCAGCGGATAAAAGCATCAATCATTGCGTGTTCGCAAATCACTATAAGAAGCGCACACGTGAGGTCGGCGGGGAAAAGTAAGAGGTTATTGATGACTTGGAGGCGGAATGGCATTCCTCGTAATTACGGACATACTATAACTTGGTACGTCATAGCACTGCAAAATTACAATTAAGAAATTCTCTAAAACAGGCGTTACTTTGCGGAACTCCATAGTACTGAAGTTACAATAGAATTATTTTGCCGTAATCCGTTTTTGTTAGAGACAATACATGTAACGCTAAGTGTATGAAGCAGGCAACAATCACATACCACATACATGCAGGACAACCCGCCACACGTATCACAAGACGCCGCCACCATTCAACACTCCATACAAGCACTACACACACTCACTACCACAACCTCTATGATCGTTTCGTCCCGAATCCGAAGCATTTAGCATTGCATGTATTCTCTTGACAAACGCGGATTACAGCAAAATAACTTTATTATAACTTCTGTAAGAAATTCTCGCCTGTTACTATACAGTAGAAATCAAATTAACGCAGGTTGATTAAGGTTAGACCCTTTTTTTATTTGCAGACTTTGAAAGTTTGACCTCGTTGTTATACGCAACTTCAGACGCCCTTTATGCAGAAATTGTTAAGAAGAGAAAAAGGTATATTATAGAAGGGAAAAATAAAAAAACTGGATCTCAAGTATTTATATTAATCTCGAAACTTCTAAGAGCGATATTCAACAAAAGATAGATAAAAAAGACACGGCCTAGAAAATACTGTGAGTCTTGACAGTAATTAACACTGACCCTGGAGCTTAGGTCAGCGGTGGTCAGTGCTGACATACACTTCACTGGTATTGCAAATGTCATAGAAAGCAGAAGGAATCAACTTTGTATTAACTGAACCTTGGATTATTTTATAACCGGCCCGATTATCGTTTATTGATATTGCTACAGAAGGTTACAATAATATACAAAAAACATTGTCACCGTCATTGTGACAAGTTGTTGAAAAAGGATACATTGATTGTCTTTTTAGAAAATTACTTCTTATTTATTGATTAAGTGTAAAGGAAACATATCTTTGTTTCTTGGTTTTTTTACCACGAAATTTGACGGTGAAATATAACCCATTTTGTCTTTAAGCGCATGTTATACTTATCCAGAGGAATTGAATTTTATTTAAAAGTAAAATTATGTCTACTTTTTAGCTGTAAGCTGTACCAGAGTGCTTCTGAATTATGTACCTATTTTGTCTTTGTTTTCTAAGTAAAATGAGGTTTTTAACCTATATGTCAGTCCGGTATAAAAGCATGAATTTTACTATTTACTTTCATCAGTATTGCTGCAGATTAGACAGGAAAGAGAGACGGTCAGACTGACTTTCACGTTTATAATATTAATATAATATAGCATAATGTTACCATAAAAATCAAAATAATACGTGCGAAGAGCAGAGTTAAAGTACATTAAAACATTGTTCCTCCTGTCAATATAAGCCAAATCTAGCAATAGTGTGCAAAACCTAACTGCAACTGTGTGGGTATCCGACATTACCCCCATTAGCCGGCGCTGACCTCGTGGCGGAATGGGACCAATACACCATCATCCATCTTCCATGGAAACTAATACATTAGGAACGTCTTTGTTCAGTGTAGAAAATAATCTTACTTTATAGCTATTACTTTCGTTGTTTACTGAGGTATTTTTAAACTAAGAATTTTAGAAATCTAATTAAATTCAAGCTGTTAGAGTCCAGCGGTGAAATGACCTTTTTGAGGGGGTTACGGACTCATACCCAGGCACCAATGAGTTTTCTGTTGAATTTTATGCCTTATTGATATTTGCAATTTTATCACACTTTTCGGTAAAGAAAAATATGGTCATAAAAAAATTCTAGAGATATGTGTAACCTATCAATCCGCATTAGAGAACCGAGCAAATAATGGTAATTTTTTTTTAAATATTTTTGTTACATTTTCTAAAAAAAAATTAAAAAGAGTTATTTCTTCAGAGAGCGAAGAAAGAGCTCAAGCTTCCGGTACTAAGGATTATAGAGTGAGGAACCTCCTGACTATACCGTCTCAAGTATTACTACTTTCTGCATCCTACCCTCGATCCAACAACGAAGTCTCATGAGGTTAGTTATAAACTCTCCCTAAATTTTGAAGCGGTGGATAGATTTTAAAGCGAGACGTTACAACTGAAGCTCCTAACACAAATGTAAGCAAAAGTGAAGTGAAAGCAAGAGCGGGTTATAAAACAATGTGTACCTAATTGCTGGAGAACGTGAGGTGAAATGATTTTAGCACCATTTTATATCGCCGGCATTTTATTAGCATTTCCATTTGTCAGCCTCTTTTTTGCAAGGTGAGAGGTTAGGTAGTGTGCCAAAGTATTATATTTTCTTCTTGAATGGGTAACTTAGGGAATAACGTATTATTCTTTTTTCCAGTTAACGCAACTCTATTCCACGACGTATGATATGTCGCAGGAATTCAGAGGATCTTTGCGACCTTTCTTCAGGTCTACTCCATTCTCTGGGGGAAACGCTTCTGCAGCCTGGGATAGAAAGCCTATCTGCTGCCGAGAGTCGAACGACTATTATATGCCTTAATATGTTGGTCGTATGTTAAGCTCAGTGTGTGGTGATGATGTGTATCTTGCTGAGCCGAATCAATGCCGCCTTTGTCACATTCTTCGTAAGTTATTCTCACAGTATCTACATTTGGAGTGCCCTGCAAGGAACTGGCACAGCCTTAGTAGAGTTTCGAGTCAGAAAAAAAGATCTATACTATCCGCTAAAACCTTGTGATTGGTTAGGGACGTCATAAGCAGCAAAATAATAATACTAAATTTAGTGCTGAAAATAAAGAATATGTACAAACGGAACCTTCTTAACAACAATGACTCATTATTTGATTTTCTTCAATTTATAGCATTATGTCTAATGAAATACTGTTGTAATGTCAATGCGCAGATATTTAAAAAAATTGTAAAGAGAGCCATACGTGCTATTTATAATTTAAGTTAAGACAAGAACAATATGTATTTGTAGCAAAATAACTTTTGTGCAGAAAATATACAAAGTTGCACATCTTGTATATTAAGAGCCTTAATATCACAGGTGAGCTTTTACTAAATTGTTACCAATCGTTTAATGTTAACTCGAGATTAACCATAATCTCAACTTAATTATAATCCATTTTTAACGATTCTTGAATCACAAAAACAAGTGATAATTAAAAAAAGCAACGAAGTGTTAAATCATCAAAAGATGTTCTGTATAATAGATTTATGATTGATTTGTAAATAATATTATTGTTGAGTAATCAAACAATTTCCGATTGTAGTAGTTCAATTAAAAAATGTCCGATGTAATAATCAAAATCTACGGACTATTTTCGTGATTCTTCGTAACAATAAGCCTAGTGAGTCACGGAGTTTTCTATTTGCTCACACGCAGCTGGTAAAACAGCGCGTCACAGACCGCCCAAAGAAGTCGCTATTATTTGCTGACTGACTCATATGGCGTCGGGCTTGTTTTTATTTATTTATTTATTAGTTTTGCAGCGATCACTGATGTATTCGGATCTATTATGTAGTCCTGACGTCCTGACGACGTCTTATTATACGTTCACCCTCTGCATAGCAGCCTCTAGGTTGAATTTGTGACGCTTTGATCCAGAGTTTCCATATTAGATTACTAGAGCTGTTTGGGATCGTCTATCAACTAGCCTAGTAATTATGTGTCCTTGTACTACTTTAAGCGCTAACAGTTTAAATGAATTGTATGAAATATTGCTTTCTTGTTATTCCGGACAAAACCATTTTCGCAAAAAAATCTCGTCTATCTACCGAGTAACATTTTATTTTTTACACAAATTTCGAACTGCGGTTATTGTTGTTTGAGCCGCGACCACATATCGCCAAATTTACCTCAGGACGAACCAAAGGTTAGAATCACTTTTTTGAGCAGCGCGACGTAAAGTTTTGAGTCACTATGAAGCCAGTAAGACGTGCATACTTATATTTAGATTTCCTCTCTTTCTTAACCAATGTAGAGGGTTAAAGTCACCACGCTGCTCCAATGCAGAATCGGCATATTAAACATATCTCTCCAAAGCCGACAGTACCAGGCTTTTTACTTTATGTACTCTACAAATTCCAATCACGATACTTTCCTTCACTGTTAGGCTAGAATTAATTTCAGCTAGCTCAATAGTGACTATAAGAAATACATGGCAAAGGCATTTTGAATTCGGATATCTTCCGTAAGCTCGCTGATGTCTTGTATAGCTTGATCTAATTAAAAAATCTCGTTTCGCTTGCCATGTTTTAGTGTAACGTTTGTTTGTCACACAGATCCGGTCGGCTAGCATTCTACAAACGTCTAGATGTTGCTGAAACTAGGTCCAGTTTTTGTGGCCGCCTGAGGCTGCAATGAAGGTGAGCGCGGACGAGAAAATACTGATTTACATTCACTAATATAGGTGTCTGTTTGTAACGATATTTGCAAAAAGTTGGATAACATTATTTCGTGGCTAGTGACGATATAAATTCGAGTTACACTTTGGCCAAACGATATAACTGGCGAGGATGTACTCGAGGAGAAAATTGAATTTTAAAAATAAATAAAAGAATATACGTTTTTTTATTTTTTTATTCAATCGTATACCATAACCCCAAACAATTACTGGTCTGTTATCGATACACTTTCTACAATAACACGGTATAGTAAAACACCACAATTTATGCTCTACATACGCTTCACTTGAATAAAAAATTCTCCAAACGAAGACTCCGCCGGAAATGGTGCCGCAATTTCAGTCAAAAGGACCTTTTTAATCACGGTGTTGCTATGAATTACAAACCGGAAATCATTGGCGACAATAGTTCTTCTAAGACAAAAAGCAGAAGCCGCAAGCTTATGTCAGTTCCCTCTGTTTATATTGCAACCCCTAGATGTTGCTATTATTACAAGAGTAAATTATTAACGACATAATAAGCGTTAGGCAATGGCCAAATACAACTTTCGTTATTAGGTAAATAAGATGTTAAATAATATTTGTTCGCAACGAGTCATTTAATCGTACAAGCTTAACAATTGTATTAAGCGCGAGTCTGTTACCCTTAACCTACCTTCACCCCCACGGTGTATTTCCCACGGCGGTGCGAAAAGTTCATTGGGCATGGGACTATTGTCTCCCGTTTATTGCGTCAACTCGAAGTAAAGCCAAACCCAGGCGTGGGAAGTTCGCACAATGGTGGCTGAGGAATGATTATCAGCTGTTAAATCAATACCTGCGTCCATCATATTATCAGTCTTTTGACAGCTCACGCTCATTAAGTTTTGTATTGCTTACGTACAAATATCATACAAATAATATTTGTACTTTATGGATGGGTACCGCCCACTTAGTGATGTCACACATAATGGTTTCTACGATTATGCCACAGATTAAAAATAATCGGTAGAAATCGATGTTACGAGTATTAAAAGACATTTAATAACATTATATAAAGTTTTACTTTCTTCTTAGTTAATACATGAATACAAATAAAACAATCAGGATATTTTAATTTATTTTATTAGCACGAGTCGTCGGAATGATAATCAACACTAGACTCCTCCGATGAGGAGTCTTCAGTAGCAGTTATTATTAGCTCTTGCGTAGATAATATATTATCAAACGCAATATCACGTTCCCAATCAGAGAATATTACTCTTTTAGTTCTTTCCACCACACTTGCCCAGTTCTCGGCCGTTACGTGGGTGCAAGCATTTTTTAGCAATTGCAACATTTTATTCGCTGTGAATGGGGGGCTTGTATTGCATCTCGCAGCATGCCCTTTTACTTGTGCCCATATAAGTTCTATTGCGTTGTACTGGCAGTGGTATGGAGGAATCCGAAGAACAGTATGGCCATATTCTGCTGCCATTTCATTGATTACATAGCGTTTTGCTCTCTTTTTGGTTTTTAATATTTTTATTAATTCAACTTTTAACATTGAGTCGTCCACATTTTCTCCATTGTCCCGAAGCCAATTAATTATTTCATGCTTTTTATTAGCCTGTGTTGGCATTTTGTCAATTTGACGGGAGTGGTAGGGCGCATTATCAATAAAAATTATTGATGGTTCTTCCAATGAAATGAGCATTTTTTGAACCACTCTTCATACACATTTGCATTCATCTCTTCGTGGTAGTCATTTGATTTCTTCGATTTAAATGCCAACAGTGCGTCTTGTACAAATCCTTTTGCTGTACCTGCATGGCAAATGATTAGGCGCTCACCTTTTCCCATTGGTACTGAGGAAGTGGAATCAGCAGTATCATCAGTCCAGAAACGAGATAGTGTGTGGTTAGCGTTGAGCCATGTTTCATCCGTGAAAACAATATTTGCCCAATCTTGTATTTTCTTTGCCTCTCTTAAAAAATCACAACGTGCTATAGCTATATCTGTGCGTTCCATTAATAATTTTCTTTTATTTAACTTTTTATATGAAAAGCCAATTGTGTTCAAAACTTTGACCAAAGAAGATTTTTCACCATGAAATAGACCACTTCTTTTCAAAGAAACAATAAGTTTTCTCAAAGTTGGAATTTCTTTTCTCAAGTAGTAATCTAGTTTACGTAGGTTATCATTAATCGAATTACTTAGGTACGTAATTCGATTAATGATAGTTGGTACTATTATCGGAATGGTATCGCATACGAGAATCTTTAGGACATCACTATCGTCAATCTGTCAAAAGATGGTTAATATAATGGACAGTGTATAATTTTATAAATTCAAAAGCCAGCTTTTTGACTGTTACGTTTCGCGGCTAAACCACTGAACCAATATTGTCGAAATTTGGAACTATGGAAGCTTATAAACATAGTGAAAACCAGAAGTTGAAAAGCACACGGTACATAACTGTGTAAATTTACGATAGATGTAAGCGATTTTGAATAATTTTGTTGTGTTACAAATATTACGATCGTTATTGTAAGTTAAATAGATTTTAACGGAGTACTTTTTGATTGTCATTAGGACTAATGACAATCAAAAAGTACTCCGTAATCACATATCCATAGCTGTCCCATCCCATATGTCACATATCCATAGCACCAGATGCACCGTCCCCGAGGCGGTCGGTGCATCTGGTGCTCCCGATGCACCGGTTAGCGGAGGGGGGCTTCTCTTTCGAGGGGCCCCTACCCGGAGGTGTTTGTTCTCTGGGATCAGAGCTGTCGGCGGGATGGGGGCAATATGTACAATGATACCCTGTCCTTGCCATCGGCAGCGTGGTGGAGGACACAGGTCGTTTTAGTCGGTGCGAGTCCGACATAACCGCCGCCTGTCCCCGTCAGGCGGCGGTACCCATAAGGGGTTTTTTCCTGTAAAAAAAAAATGGATATGTGATTGATATAAAATACATTTTTAATGTTTTTAAAACATTTTATAAAACCCTTTTTAAATGTTTGTTCGGACAAGACGGCTATGATGGAAAGTAACAAGAATTGTATTTTGACAAGAGTAACCGCCGATTGCTGGCTCCTCTCGGTAGGAGCATTTTTCGAGCCAACAGTAGAGTTGACGATTCAAGAAGACACTTTTTCAAATTTATTTCTATAAATAATATTTTGAATTTGAAGAGCCCTGTATGCATATGTTATTGACAACCGGAAGAACAGCAGGTCACGACAACGCCAGCTGGCGGGCGCAGAGTGTGACGATCAACGAACATTCCATCGGACGCACTTAGTGTTACCATCATTATTTTATCTATTTATTTTACACAAGATACAAATCTTACATGTAAAATACAAATACAGAAAAATCAAAGGAACAATGACTTAATATTAAAATTTGATCTTTAATTCTTACCAAGGTAAATCCTGTGCAATGCCGTGTGGTATAAGGTAGTAGAATAGACCACCCTCATTTCTTACCAAAGTGTCGTAAAAGGTGACTGAGGTAAATTGACCCGTCGTGTGGTATCCGGCTGAGCAAAATGGACCACTCTCATTTCTTACCGAGGTGTCGAAAAAGGCGACTAAAGTAAGTTGACCGGCTGTATGGTATCCGGCTGAGTAGAATGGACCACCTTCGTACTTAAAAGGCGGCTTAGGTAAGTTGATCTCAGGCAGGCGGCCGGTCGTAAAATACTTAGCCAAACCATGTGACAACATGTTGGGCCGACACCACTTAGAGGGGTATAAGGGCAGGGGATAATGACTAAGGTAAAACCCGTGCCGTCGATATTTACAGTTATATGACTATATTATAAGAACCATTTATTATGTATTTAAATGACCGTACATGCATAACGTACATAAATAACTTGTTACAACATGTTTTTAATACAACCTCCTTCATAGAGTTGGTCATTAATATGAAAAAGCATTGTGGCTCTCATATTTGTATGTGTCATTCATTGAGTTATTGAGAGAGAGAATTATGAGTTGACTTTGGGAAAAATGCTTTTTATTTATTGAATAAGAATAAAGGGAAAAATATCGTCGTTTATAATAAACTACATAACGTTTTCTTAATTTATTCCCACGGTCCAATATAGTATATTGTACGTATTATTCCTGTATTGAAACTTAAATAAATTCCACCGAGATAGGATTCAAGTATGCAATACATATATCGAAGAAGAAAAAATACATGTTCACTGTAGTCACCCTACCCTACCCTACTTATACTTAGGGCATTTATGTACAGGCGCCTGTCTCGCGCGCGGAAAAATCGATTTTTATATTACATAATTATTTTAGTAAAATAACCGACTTTTTCTTTATAAATCGATTTTTATTAGTATAAGACAGTAATGACTAAATGTAACAGTCATAAGAATTATATTTTTAAAAGAGCAACCGCCAAGTTTCTTGCTGGCTCTTCTCGGTAGAAACAGCTTTCAGAACCAGTACGCGATTCAAAAGCACTTGTATAAAAGTTTATTTGAATAAAGAATATTTTTAATTTGAATTTGATAAATTTTGATTTTACCTCACATTTATTTAACATCGATTAACTTCATTTATAGAAGCAGGCGTTACTCAGCGGAATTCTATAGTACAGAAGTTATAATAAAATTATTTTGCTATAATCCGCGTTTACGTCGTATTGCATTACATTTTGCCGTGGAGCTTATCCTCATGATAATGCTTCGTGTAAAGGGCGAAACGATCGCAGAGATTGTTGTAGTGAGTGTGTGTAGTGCTTATGTGGATTGCTGCTGTGGTGGTGGCGTTTTGTGATACGTGTGGTCACTCGCATGCATGTATAAGGTATGTGAACGTTGCCTGCTTCATACACTGAACATTACATAGATTACGAAATGAAATCTATTATAGGAACTATACGCATTTCTATTTCTTTCTTCTCTTCTGATTCTCTTAAAAAGCGCGGATTATAGCAAAGTAGCTCTATTGAACTATCCAATTACTTGTTAATGCACTAAAGTTAATTTTTTGTTAACTTTAACGTACATCCAAAAAACGTGACTTGGTTAATATCACTTACTAGGTCATTAGTGACGGTCGCTAATTACACTTCTTTGGTTTCCACTCTGCCGAACCACACTAACAGGATTGATGTAATAATTTCTGTCATCCATAGTAAATAATCACCTCGTTTGGTGGGCTTTATGGTTTAAAGGCGTAAGCGCTCATTTTAAGTGATGTTTTTCGAATTTTAATTCCAGAATGTTGTGCCCTTATTAGCATTAAATTAGCAACTTTATAAATAAATAATACACAAACACGGTCGTCCGCCCCCAAAGTTAGTAACTTAATACTTGTGTTATGGGTGACAGACAACTGGTAAATATACTATATTGAAAAACATGATTAAATACAAATCCGCCGTGTGGTGTCCGGCTGAGTATAATAGTACCACCCTCATTTCTTACCGAGGTGTCGTAAAAGGCGACTAAGGTAAGTTGACGTCAGGCAGGCGGCCGGTCGTAAAATACGTAGCCAAATCAGATGACAACATGTTTATACCATGTTGTGTCGACCCCACTTAGAGTGGGATAAGGGCAGGAAGATGATGATACTTAAATACAAATATACACCCAATACTATATACAACAAGACTCGAAGGACCAAAAAATATTAATAGAAAATGTTGGCCCTCGGCGGGAATCGAAACTGTGACCCGCGGAGCTAAAGACAAGATCATTACCTACTGCGGCAACGGGCCAGTTATTTCTTTCTTGTAGCTTCTATGTTAAAATCATAGTTACTATACTAGAGCAGGGGGAGGACTAGAGGGGGAAATGAGACTCGTATACTTATCTCTGTGTAATCTATAAAAAAGAGAGACAGATATTAAGTCTTATTTGCTTTCTGTTTTTTTTCGACGGACACATTTTAGGCTGACTCCCCTTCTTCTTCTTCTTCTTCATCAACCGATGGACGTCCACTGCTGGACATAGGTCTCTTCATGGGGTCTCCACCATACACGATCTTGTGCCGCTTGGACCCAGCGGCTCCCCGCGACCTTTTCGAGATCGTCAGTCCATCTCGTGGGAGGTCTGCCGACACTGCGTTTTCCAGTGCGGGGTCGCCATTCCAGCACCTTGAGACCCCAACGCCCATCGGTTCTACGCACTATGTGCCCCGCCCATCGCCACTTCACCCTCGCGACACGCTGAGCTACGTCGGTGACTCTGGTTCTTCTACGGATCTCCTCATTTCTGATTTGATCACGTAGAGAAACTCCGAGCATAGCTCGCTCCATCGCCCGCTAAGCAACTCTGAGCTTTCTTATGAGGCCCATGACTCCCCTACTCTACTATAATAATTTAGAATTAAGTTAAAATAAACTCTTTGGTATTTCTAGAAGGATTTTATTATCCTATAGATTAGCCTGCTATTAATTATTCTAAATTCCATTCAAATAAATCATACACTATCGGGAATCGCCCGGAATCGTCGATTAGTAAAAATCGTTTGCGTATTTTTTCAATTTATTTCGAACAGACAGACGCGGCGGAGATTTTGTTTTGTCCTCCTCCTCGCGTCGTTGTCCCCAATGCTGAGGATCGTGACCCCCTCCACGGATCAATTCGCCACGAACAATGTTGCGCCTTCGATGTCTGTTCTTTGCGACATGCCTCCGGCTGTCGAGAGTGGTAGAGATTTGATCTGTCCAGCGCATTGGACTTCGACCGCGTGGTCTCTTCCCCTGGATCTTGCCTGTGATGACTATCTTCTTTAGATTCTGATTACTCTTCCGGGCAATATGACCGAAGTACTCAAGGACTCGTTTCAGGCAGATAGTCGAGAGCCTAGTTGAGATCTTGAGTTTCTTGAGTATCGACCTGCGGCGGCTGCATTCGAGACACAATCTTGGTCCCTTTTCAGTTTGATATTGACTTAGATTATAGGCGATAGGACAATTGTTGACTATAATTATATAGTTGAAAACAATTCTGTTTGGCTATTAACTCGCTGAATGATTTGCGAAACATGAGAATTGATTATAACAACATTAGAGAATAATGAATCGTGTCTCATACGGACAGACACCGTATACAAGATACAATCCTGCGGTGCTCACATCGCGGGACGCCGCCCGCCACCAGCGAAATATACCATAAACTGGACTCTAACTTACTGTCCGTGTCCGTGATTCACACCGATTTTACACCGATACTCGTGAGCTAAGAGACCCGCTCACATACACGACTTTGTAGATGTCAGCATCAAAGTATAAATACCAAAAAAATATTTTCGGTTTCACGAATAATTAGCCGAATTGCAAATAGATCTACGTCAAAGTATTTCTTAACGACCACGAATTATATTATTGTTGGCAACAAATCGAAGGCATCATTCGCACCTCGCTTAACGCGAACCATCTACGGAGGATCGATCGCGAGGAGGGAGCGACGTGGAGTGGAGGGCGAGGCGGCCACGCGTGACGGGCTTGGGCAACGGCCGCCGCGACAAAAGTGCGCGCGCGCCGACCCGCGCGGCACTAGCCCTCCGCCCGCCGCCTGCCGCCGCCATGCCGCGCGCGCCGCCGCTGCTGCTGCTGCTGCTCGCCGCCGCGCACGCCGCCGACGTCTTCGTCATCGCCGACAGCGCCGCCCAGAGTCGCGCCCTCGCCCGCGCCGCCAACGACACCATCGAGCGGGCCGCCGAGCTGCAGGAGGCCGGCAATGCCACTCTCGGCGAGCCCGAGACGGACCACGAGCCGGTCGTGCGCAAGAAACGCACCTTCGGCGACATCGTCTTCAGAGGTTTGGCGGACGTTCTGGGGTACAACGTTGCCCGGAAGCCGCCCCAGATCGTGTTCCCGCCGCCGCTGGCCCCCGTGCCCGGTATAGATGCGCCGCTTCAGGCCGTCGTGACGCGACAGGACGCACCGCTGCAGGCCGTGCCGTTCGCGGTGCTGCCCGTGTTGGCGGCGCCCGCCCCGGCGGCTCCGGCCCCGGCCGCCGCCCCCTGCGGCCCGGTGCCCTGTCAGACGCAAGCTCGAAAACCGAAATCCCCCTGTCCGAAACCGCGAGCGAATCCGAAACCCAAGCCTCGACCTAAACCTCAACCGCCGCCGTGTGCGAGCGGTCGAGCTAACCCGACGACGGCTGCGCCGTGTAGCCCGGCGCCTTCCGGTCCCGCGGCGCCTAAAGCGGATTCCGATCGTGAAAGAATCTCGTCCAATTTCCGCTTGGATTTCAACTTTAACAGAGGTCCGGCCACGGCCGCCTCCCTGGTTACGGCCGTTTCGGACGCTACCGAAACGCAATCGGCCGACGGAGAGCGAAAACCGATCGTGCCGGTCGCCATTCGGCCGCAAGCTGCCAAGTTACCACCGGAACCACCGCGCAATCCGAGAGTCTACTTAGATGCCTTCGTCGTTCGGAATGGTGTGACTCAAAAAGTGCAGGCCGTCGACGCGCTGCATCTCGACAATCACGACGATGACAATGATTATTTAGTCTACGACGATGCGGAGCCATCGCAACAGGAACAACCCCAACACCAGGAACAGAACGAACCCGACGATGAGTACGATTATGTCCAAGAATCTAGCGAGCGCAGCAAGTCTATGCGCGAGTTCGGGAGGACGATAGATCAATTCTGGGATCAAAAAAAAAATAAAATGAGGAAAATGCCCCCCTACGATTATCGTTCCGTACACTTTGGTGACCGCGAGCTCGCTAATCGAATTCGCGACCACGATGACGAAACGCACCAGTCACTACAGCTGATGCAAGCGTCGACTCCCAACGTACAACGTCAGCCTTTTACCACGGCCGATGATGAGGAAGAAGAGACTACGACCACCCAAGATCCTCGCAGACGTCTGAAGCCCAGGATATTACCGCCGACCGAGCAGAACCCGAATCAAATCGATACGGTTACCGTCCGGGTTCCTCCGATATACAAGGAAAAACGACCAAAGAAGTTGCACCGAGAAAGACCAGATCCGTCAGATGACTCAGAAGATAGGCCTTACGAATACTCTTATCACGGGCCCGACCACGGGCCCGGTCTAGACGAACACCACCACGAGTCGGACACGGTATCGGAAAACAGCGAGCCGGTATATCAAACGCAACAACCTAAACGCAAACGTCGACGAAAAAGCAAAAGAAAGACTAGATCGCTACAGAGCCAGCATTACACCGCCGGTGACTTCGACTACTACGGCAAGAAGATACCTATATCTAAGGAGGAAGAATATTTTCGAGGGCTAACCATTCCTCCGCCGACTAAAGATGCAGATTTAGCTCGACTGGAGCTCAACCAAGACGGAGACGGGCATTTCTTGGACGATCACGAGAGACTTCGAGAGGACCCAGAAAGAATAAAAATCAAACGGAAAAAAGTGGATAAAAAGAAAACTGGCGAAAAGGTGCGCGCCCAAGAATCGGATGAAACTGAAAAATCTAGAGAATCGGAAAAATCGGACGAAAGCGAGAGTTCTCGGGCCGATGAAGAGAAATCAGATGAAGAGGAACGCGCAGATGAAACCGAGAGATCCGATCGGCTCGGGCCCAACGCCCGCGTGCGGGAGTCCGGTTACCAAACGAATTACGTTCACGCACACAACGTCCAAGTGGACGACTCGCAACCACTCGTCCGAACTATCAAAAGGAAAAAGCCGAAGGTGGCCAAGAACGCCTGAGAGACGCTCGCGAGCCGCGCGCGAGCACCCGCCATAATCATAGTTATTTATTACTGTTATTACTAAACGTACTCAAAGCTCCAGCTATGAGGAGACCAGAGCTCCATCATGTAAGAGTTCATCGATAAATAAAAGGGATAGCGACCTGTGATGTAGTTAACGTGTATCTTTATTATTTTTATACTTAGCGTTAAGAGAATTGTATTTAAGTTTCTTAATAAAGCGTTTCGTCAAATCGTATTTCATTATTTGTATTATAGTGGCGACGAATCGATCGCCGCGGCGTGAAATTCGATTTTCACAAGGCGACGCCGACCGCCTCTGGGTCAAGGTCCGTCGGGTGAAATAGAAAACGGAGCGGTTGCAGGTCGTCGTCTTGACAAAAATAAACAACCTTATCGCTACGTAAGTCGATATCGGCTATGAAATATCTTTTTTAATGGCAGCAAGCTGAACACAGAACAGCCAATAAATAATAAAACGTCTAGAATATTCGCCAAGTGGGCTATTGTTAACGAATAAAATAATTAATGATCTTTGTTGATCTAAATACATCTCGCAAGGTTTTACATAAAGTACTTAATGTTGATCAATATAACAGCGCAACAAGAGCGCGGTCTTGGCTTTCAACATGTTCCGATGTCCGATTCTTTAACAATGCGAATGATTCGAGAATAACTTTGGCAGTCTCGAGAAGTAAGTAAAAAAATACTGAAAGAAGTAAAGAATACAATAATGAACACATAGGTGATACAACTAATAGAATTGACTAAATTATATGTTTTAAAAAATGATTACAGATGACTCGAGAGTTATTTTATGTAATGGGTGACAAGTAATAACTCTGCAATAACTATGTAGAGGTTGTAGTCCTCTCCTTGAACGCTTTAAAATAGTTATGCTCAATCTAAAAAGATTGAGGGTAAATTGCAGAAATCAACTGTAATCCATCTGAATTGTGAAGGAGGCTTATGATATAACTTATTATATAGTGTAAGTTACATTTCTTTCTTAGTTGAAGTACAAGTGCACAAAAGTACCTAATAAATATGAGATTTTGTAAACTTCACCGGCTACAGATATTTGTCTTTCTTATGTGAATTTACCCGATTACTTACTTACTGTAAGTGGATTTCTAGATCTTTTGCCTCAACTATAGATGAGGGTTCACAAATAAACCACCGTAGTTTTGGAATATTACATACAAGCATCATGGTTATACCTCCTGCACTCACAGACGACGCTGTGGTGCCATATGATAATCCGTTTGATAAAGTAACTAGGGGCCAAATTTTGACCCGATTCAGGCAAATTTGTTTCTACGTGATTGACAAATAAATTACTCATTTATAAAATTAGTTACAGTATATTCAGAACAACGTTTGCTAAGTTAGTACATACTAAAATGATTTAAATGTTGATTTTGACGAATTATTTGCCCTCGTCTAATAAGCATTACCTAAATTATGAGACTGTATGTTTCTTTATCAGCCCAACGGACTTTCACTGGACATATGTCAAGGAATCGTTTGGGAAGTATGTATTTTGTAAGCATTTCTTTGTGCCCTGCTAATGGCAAAAACAGCTTCCATAAAAGTAAGTAAATGTATGTCGGATCTTCTACGGTTCTCCCAGTTACTGATTTGGATACAGAGGCCAAGTAAGCTGGTGCCATTGACTTTTCGAAATTATCAGCCACATTTCTTCACGAGGAACTACCACAGTAAAGTGTCAGAAATGTTCATATAGCCACAGTTGACTCAGTGTCTTGCATCGGTCCATTACGCCGGATGCAAACGCATGCGTGCAAGACCATGACCTGCCGATATCGGAGCTACTGGCGGGTCTAGACCGTGTCATATCGCACCTTGACCGCCGCCACCGGCCCGGCCAAATCTAATATGATTTATTGATTTATTTCAAGTTTAAACAACTATTCTAAGCCTCGAAGAGACCGAGTAATAAGAATAAACTGCGCTATAGATTTGCAAAGATATAAAATGAATATAAAAGAAACACTAAACTCTTTGTTCTTTAATATAGTTTATACGCACAAACATCAAATTATCCGTTATATTTCGTATATATTAATACGATCGTCCACCGAATACCGATATTTATTGCAATTCACTGAGAGTCCCGTGCAACGTGTTGCGCGGCCGACCGATCTTCTTTTTGTTGTGTCATTCAAATTCAAAATATTCTTTATTCAAATAAACTTGTAAACAAGTGCTTTTGAATCGTCAACTCTACCGCTGGTTCGGAAAGCTGTTCCTACCGAGCAGAGCCAGCAAGAAACTCGGCGGTTGCTCTTTTAAAAATATAATTCTTAATACTATTTACATTAAGTCGTTACTGTCTTGTACAGGTTCAAAGAGAGCTATATCCACACATTCTTATCTTCTAAATAATCTTCAAGAGTTTAGTAGGCTTTCTGTATCAGCCTCTTTTTAACAGTGTTTTTAAACTGCTGTAATGGCAGTGCTGAAATTGATTGCGGAATTTTATTATAGAATCTTATACCAAAACCCACAAAAGAGTTACGCATTTTTGCAAGGCGCAAAGCAGGAGCCGCAAGCTTATGTCGGTTCCTGCTTTGTCTATTGTATACATCACCATCATTAATTAGTCACCTACCCACACCTCAGGTGCAGCGAGTCACGACTACCCTCGGTGGAAAATATTGCTAGAACAAATTACATCAATTTATTCAGTCAATCAGTACACCATGTCAATAACTAATATTATACCCGAATACATTATAATAACTTACTTGCAATACTAATAACTTACTTGCATTGTGCAATACTACTAATACTAGAGAAAATATACTAGAGACACTTTAATTATTTTAAAGATTCAAATGTATAATATTATAAAACTATTGTTAAGTATTACTTTATGACTTCTTCTTTATGATATTGAGATTGACATTATATATGATATATTATTGACATTTATTGTAAGGTACCTTTAATTATTGAACTCGAATGAATACGAATGACGTGATAACTTTTAATTAATATAGCATTTACAATGAGATTTCACTAATATAATTTAAGAAATTAAAATGTATCTATTGTTAGTTGTCCAATAAATAAATAAATACTGTCGGGAATAATCCTTATTCTTTGGAAGTAGATTAGACAATATATCGGTAAGATCTTGAAATGTTCAGATTTCTTTCTTAAACCACACTATGCTGTTCTTGGTGCAACTCATGATGTTTTCTGGAAAAAAAAACGATTTAATAAACACGTTGTTTTAAAACTTGTTTTGAATACTAGTTTTGCGGAATTAAATATTTCGCCTACGTATACCCGCGTAAATCTATAGTAATATAAGAGTTTGTTTATTTGAAATGCGCTAATCTCAGGGACTACTGGACCGATTTGAGAAATTATTACAGCGTAAGATAGTCCATTTATTGAGGAAGGCTATATACCATCACGCTAAAATGAATAGGAGAGGAGCAGTAACAAAAAATAGTATGAAAACAGCAAAATAGATCCTTGCGTGCGCTGATGGGAATTTAACAAAATGTTTGCGTCTCAGGGATTAGTTCCGAACACATTCCAGTAAAACATTGTACACGTCCTAAAGCCTATCACAAGAAACTAGCCCTATAATATATCTGAATTTGTTTAATGGAATGTGTCCGGAGCGAAGTCTCATTAAAAGCACAGTGTCAGTGCTACTCAGGGAGCAAATCAATTATTTTTTTGTTTATTTGTTGGCGGCGGGAGCTCTCAGGTTGGCTTTGCGGGATATAGCGATGTATTGCGATGTGAATACTCACGCAGCATAACCACAAATTAGTATGAACATATTACCACTTCATGCGGCTGTGGTACTCTATAATGCTTATGCATATAGAATCATCGTTCTAATATGGATTTGGTTGGCTCTAGAAGTACACTACCGTTCAGAATAACTTTGTAAAGTAAGCGGCAAAGGATTACTTCATTCAGTCGTCGTACCGCAGCGTCATTATATCGGATGTCAGTAACAGAAGCAAATCATTCGACACAGGTGATGACAGGGCATGGGTGTTTTCAGGAATACCTGTGCAGAATCAAAAAAGTCAGCACCGATAGATGTGTCTATTGTGAAGCAAAAGATACACCTAGACACCCTATCTTTGAATGTCCGAGGTGGGATAAAAAACGTCAAATGGTAGTCAATAAAACAGAGGCGATATTTTCACCCGAAACTTTTATACCTTTTATGCTCCGTGACAGAGATAGCTGGAACTTGATGCTTAACATTGTCACGGACATAATGGGAGAAAAAGAAACGGAGGAAAAGGGCCAGAACGGCCAAGAAATTTCGAGAGGTGGTCTTGCCGTAGAAGAAAGAAGAAACGAGGAAGGGTTTCAGTCCGTGGGAGTCGGACACTCCCCTGTGGGACGGTCCGCAGGAAGTCCATAATGGATTTCCCCTCCTCTAGGAAAAAAAAAATGTAATAGAAGCAAGCAAATCACTACAGCACACTCGTACTAGTGGATAGTCATAGGCATGTCAAGAGTACCATCCCGTGCCGCCGCCGCAAGTGCCTGTTGAGCGACTGGCCGTGCGAGTAGCGCGCCGGGCACTGCGCGCACGCGTGCTGGCCGCCGCCCGCGTGCGTGCGCGCGTGCAGGCGCAGGCCGCGCGCGCTGCGGAAGGCCCGCGGGCACGCGGCGCACGCGTGCGTGGGCGCGCCGTGCGTGCGCATGTGCGCCGACAGCTTGTTGGTGGCGAACCGCTTGCCGCACTGCCCGCACAGGTACGGCTTCACGCCTGCGAGACACGCGCCTGTAAGACTGTGCTGTCCTCCTTCCTCCTGCCCTTATCCCAGAACTTGAAGAACTTGTAGGGAGTCAAGAAACTGCGCCGGGGACACGCC
This sequence comes from Morpho helenor, assembly GCA_029227775.1. Taxonomy (NCBI): domain Eukaryota; kingdom Metazoa; phylum Arthropoda; class Insecta; order Lepidoptera; family Nymphalidae; genus Morpho; species Morpho helenor. Next base: position 3,412,553 of record JARGCU010000024.1, read on the forward strand.
TTGAGCAAGTACCAGTGCGGTCTCCCACGATTCGGCCCATATAACCGCGAGGTTGGTAGGGCCATGGGAGCTGGTGGGTTGCCCTTATCCCACTCTATGTGGGGTCGGCGCATGTTACAAACGTTGTCACATGATTTGGCTACGTATTTTACGATCGGCCGCCTGCCTGACATCAACTTACCTTAGTCGTATTTTACGACACCTCGGTAAGGTTAGTTTATTTTCATTATCCTATTTTATTCTAAATTAATATCAACAACCTTACCTAGTAAAATGATTGTCAATTAGTACGTAGTTATGGAGGAGCGAGAACTCCTAACACAAGTATTTTTATACTTAAAAGAAAATCTCAAACTCGTGTGTATTTTAAAATATTGTGAAATAAAATAAATTTTTTTACTCAACCTTAACTTACCTAAGTCGCCTTTTACGACACCTCGGTAAGAAAAAAGGGTGGTACTATTCTTTTCCGCCGGATACCATATGGCGTCTGTAAGACTATGCTGAACAATGTATTAGATCTTAGAATATTGTGAACAGGAACTTGCAAGTTCCTGTCCATTGTTAAATTTGTTAACTATGACTATTCGAGAATGTACTGCCACGAGATATTTATATCTCTGCAATTCTCAGTTAGTATCCTACTCTGTCCGTATATAGCACGGTAAGCGTGGTATGTGCGTGGTATTAGTTCCACAGGGCCAGCCTGACCGCTCCTACCGCTGTGGGTCCGCGCGTGGTCGCCGAGGCAGCCCTTGCTCCTGAAGGCCGCGCCGCACTGCCCGCACACGAACGGTCGCTCCCCTGGGAACACATCGACGTTCCTATCAAATATCTATACACACTTAACATACAGTATTCCTGTATCAATAAAGGTACAAGGGAAATTGCCCCCTTAGGGTAAACGCCTGCGGAAATTGTGCCGCAATAGTATTAAGATATGGTATTGCTATCGCATACAAATAAGAGTTGATATGGTTATGTTTTGAACGCCGTGTGGTATCCGGCTGAATAGAATAGTACCACCCTCATTACCTACCGAGGTGTCGTAAAAGGCGACTAAGGTAAGTCGACCCACCGTGTGGTATCCGGTTTAGTAGAATAGACCACCCTCTTTCTTACCGAGGTGTCGTAAAATACGACAGAGGTAAGTTGGCGTCAGGCAGACGGCCGGTCGTAAAAGCGCAGCCAAATCATGTGACAACATGTTTATAACATGTTGTGCCGACCCCACTTAGAGTGGGATAAGGACTGGAAGATGATGATGGTTATGTTTTGAAATTTTTACAATTATTTTTAATTATAAAGCCATTAAAAAGCATGTAAGGTACACCATTTTTGTGTTGTTTTTTTTTGTTTCCGTGCATCTATTACAATTTTTACAAATATTACTAGATATAAGAAGAGTCCACGTTTTCTTCTTTATAATGCCATATATAGTATACGACTGAATAGAATAGTACCACCCTCATTTCTTACCGAGGTGTCGTAAAAGGCGACTAAGGTAAGTCGACCCGCCGTGCGATATCCGGCTGAATAGAATAGACCAACCTCATTTCTTACCGAGGTGTCATAAAATACAGCTAAGGTAAGTTGATATCAGGCAAACAGGCGGTCGTAAAATACGTAGCCAAATCACGTGACAGGATGTTTAAAACATGTCTTGTCGACCCCTCTTAGAGTGGGATGAGGCCAGGAAGATGATGATTTCTTATTTATCAAGCACTAAGGTACCCGCAACATCTTTCCTGTTGATGTTAGAGCTAGAGTCGGATTTTCTATGTAAGTCCATAAAAAATTCTCAGTATTCTAAATGTAAGTCCTGCATGTTCAAATTCAAAATATTCTTTATTCAAATAAACTTGTAAACAAGTGCTTTTGAATCGTCAACTCTACTGCTGGTTCGGAAAGCTGTTCCTACCGAGAAGAGCCAGCGAGAAACTCGGCGGTTGCTCTTTTTAAAAAATACAATTCTTAATACTAGTTAAATTTAATGTTTCTATCTTGTACAGGGTCGAACAATATTTATATCCACGCATTTTTATCGTCCAAATAATCCTCAACAGTATAGTAGGCTTTCTGTATCAGCCTCTCCTTAATAGTGTTTTTAAACTGCTGTAATGGCAAAGTTAAAATTGATTGTGGAATTTTATTATAGAATCTTATACCCAAACCCACAAACGACTTACGTACTTTTTCAAGGCGCAAATCAGGAGCTGCAAGCTTATGTCGGTTCCTACTTTGTCTATTATATACATCGCCTATTGTTTTATAATTTTTTATATTTTCATTTTTATTTTTATAGTAACAATTTTTATTTACAATAATTATTTACAACAATATATTTTTTTTTATAGTAACAATGTATGTATATACTAATTGTACCGCAAGAAAGTGTCACAGATAGACTTTCGTAGTTATATTATCGGTCTGTATTAGTAATTATTTAGTCTCCGAATTGTGTATTACCGCTGTGCTTCCTGACGTGTGTGCGGAGGTTGGCTAGGGAGGTGTAGCTCCGTCCGCAGCCGGGCGCGGGGCACGGGCGGCGCGCGCGCGGCGCACAGTGGCGGCGGGCCAGCGCGCGCGTCAGCGAGCCCGCGCCGCACTGCGGGCACGGCCACGGCCGCTCGCCACTGTGTCTCTTGCTGGATAACACATGTTTCCATTTATTAATTTAGACACATAATAATATTAAAATCATCTCAACAACAACTCTCACTAAAAACAGTTCCTTATATGACAACAACTATACCCTAACTAACCTGTTAATATCATAGCAATGAAGTGCATAGTTGCATATATTATACGTCTCTTGAATAAATAACAAGAACAAGTTGGGACAGCACATGATCACATTAAATTTCAAATTAAAATAATCACACATAAAAAATACATGCTTTTTTAGTAATTGTACCTATGACTTTATTTTATATAATCGAAAAATTTAGATCATCATAAAATATGTATAAAAAAGTAAGATATAAAGTAAGCCAATTACAAGTTCCCACAAATATACCTTCAATAAAAATACTACAAAACTTGCTTACAATTATCAGCTAACAAATAAACCAATTTATGTCTGTTGTACAAAAATAAAGTAATAAGTAAATTAGAATTACATACAGATATAACAGGGATAAAAGAATATATTTAATGCTAATTATAAATATTGTTGAATGCAACAGATAATCCATGACCAACGGTTTTTAAGCAGTATAATCAATTATTTACAAAAGATTATTATCTGTGAAGCCTTTTGTACTTTATGCTTAACATATAATCTAGAATAAAATCTACTTACAGATGTAAATTAAAATTAAATTTCCTCGTGAACACTTTGTCACAAAGTTGACAAGTGTGGCCAACAGACATTCCCTTATCCTGTTTATTACTAAGGACTTGCTTTAAATTTTCCTGCTCGCTGATTTTTGCATTGTATGAACTTTTCACTTCAGTTTTTCCATCTGTATCACTCATCAAAAAATTGGTACAGCTTTCATAATGACTATCTGAAATATTAATAATATAAAATAGTATTAAATATATGAGTAAATTCATACCAGGCATGAATAACTTATCTTGTTAAGTTGCATAATTGTGTGTTTTGGATTTGTACAAAATGCACACTTTCCAGGGCAGCTTATAAACGTTAAGAGACTTATTTAACTATTCGCAAGTTTGTAAGTGTGATATAAAAGACTTATCAACTTCACTATAATATTCACCACATAAATTAGGTATCTGAAAGGACATAAGTTGAGTTATCAACATATTTGCACCTGGTACGGATATAATAGACAAAATATTGTTGTTGTAAATTGTGCCAAAAAGAAATACAATAATAATGCATTAATTTTTTTATTCTAAAAAAATCAACATTACTCCTGCTTAGTGGACTAATGACCTTAGAAATCACATAAGAAGCTAAAGTCAAGCCACAAAAGATCACAGAGAATATATTGAACAGTGAAATAGCTATTGAATTAATGATACAATTATTGCTAAATCATAAACTATGGCACATCTAAAATATGAAATGTAATAAGTTAAGGAATAACCATTTTAATATATCATGATGATAATGAGCCAAACATGAAAGTGTCCAGAAAAGTATTACTGCAGCAAACAATTTTGTATATATGTATCTTATTAAATTATTAAATCTGTATAAAGTAATTTTTTGGAGCGGCAAATAAAAATTGTGTTGCTCTGAAACTCAAAGCCATTTTCCTTTTGACAGAGTCAATCAATGCTCTTTTCTAAATTTCTCTTTTCAAACTTTAGATATGTGTGAATAAAAAAAGAATTACTATTCTTTACATTTGTATAACATAATACTATGAAATATGTTTTTTGTCCTATAGAATACTAATTGAAGCTTAAGTTTATACACCTTACCAGACAAATTGTGTTTAAATTGCAGAAATATTTCATTGGATTTCCTACACTTGTCCAGGAATTTGATAAATCCATTGAATTCTTCAGAACATCGCATGCAAATAGTTGTTGGACCTCCGTCATTAATGTTATACTTTAATTTAGCTACATTCACTAATGCATCGTACAAGGTAGAATTATCATTTAAAGCGGAATGAGTACCATCATTAATTTCAAAACATATACGACAAAGTTTATTTACATCAGTAAAGGCAATACTTTCCATGCTTCGGATATCAAAGATTGACCTTTTTTTCGTTGTATTTAGATTACCAAATTAATAGTGATTATAAAACATTAAGTTTTTAATTAACAGTGATCTGAAAAACTTCTAAAAAAATTAATAACATGAAAAGTTTATAATACAATGATTTTTGACAAGTATTGTCACTTGTCAAAAACTGTTGATTGTTAAATTTGACAAGTAATATTGACAGTGACAGCTTCTTTATAACGTTTTGTTTGAATTCAAAATTGCATTTGGATACATATTTGCATTTCTTAAAACTTTAGCTTTCATTCATTACATTAATGGAGAACAATATTTGTTTATTTAAAATCATGAATTGAAGTTAAAATTATTAAAATTGTCTTATCAAACACAGTTTACTCTTAATTCTGATACACTGTTTATCTGTTTATCTGTATCTTTGTGTGTCATTCTTTTTGTCTATAAAGTTAAGATATAAATATATAAAGTTATTACAATATAAAATTATAATGTTATAATAATTTTATATATATAATTAGCGACTTGCTCCACCTTCGCACAGCTATAGAGCATTATTAGGTGGACTGAATTTTATACATTTTTTTTTGCCTTTCTCATCTACTGTTGGACTTAGGTCTGTAAGATTCTTTCACGTCACATGATCCTGTGTCACGCGGATGCAGCGGCTCCGCACTAATGCCTTAGTTAAAGAATAAAGCAGGGACCAGCGTGGTTATTATGGTAAAATAAATTACGTCGGCCTTAATACATATTAGACATGCAAGTTTTCTCAGGATGTTTTTCTTAAATAAATTATAAATTAGTTACAAGAGTTTCAATATATACCTCTTAGAAATAAATAAAATAAAGGCTTCCCAAGAAATGCAGACGTATAAACCAGTACGTTTGTCAATGTTTCTGTCTTACGCAGCCGGCGTTGTGTTAACAAGGATCAATTTTTATTTGTTTAGTCCAATCATTTTTCTTCTTAGGACACTTACTTACGTATTTATCGTAACTTGTTCTTAAAATGTGATTTCGAAAAGCCTCATAACTTACAATAACTATGTAAATACTATAAATATCGAAATGCCAAATCATAAATCCCCATAAGCCGTTAGGTTGCGTAACGTGATTAAAATCATTGCGACATGTCGTTCAAAGGGATCACGGCGGGCGATAGCGAAAACGGAGGAAAGTAATGTTGGAATATTTGGTAACCCGCGCCGCGCGCCGCCTGCCAATGCGCCCGCTCGGGGCCGGCCGGGGCGGCTGTTGGTTTCTTTTTTACTTAACAAGTCCAAAAAATTTGCTTAGCATTAGTTGCTATTTCGATATTCTTACAGATTCGATTTTCTAGATTTCTTGATACTTAGGCACGGCTGCCTAAGTATCAAGTAATCTCTAAAACGTAATTGAAGATATCACATTGGGTCTATTTTTCTCAGTTGATCGAGTTCCTCCAGCATTTTGTATATAATTTTAAAAAGTTATTTTATATATCAAAAACCGCTATCACAATCAGGGTATAGAATCCTCTATAACCAACTATATATAAAGATCAGAAGTTTAATTATTTGAAATAAAACCAGTAGGATGTGGATTACCTAGTCGATTCAACAAAAGTTAAAATATAGCAACCAGTAAGTAATAACAACAAATGAGTTTTGCCATTAAGAAAAAGTCAGTTAGTTTAGTTTACCGCTAGAACGAATATGCTTTTTTAGACTTGCAATGGGATGCAATCTTGTTTTGAGTGTGAATAAATTTTACATACGACTAGCCTGTCACACAATGCTTATTATAATGTAATATAAGTTTTATATTGTCATTTGAATCCAGCCCTGTGCGGGCTGGTACAATTTTCTCTCGATTACGTTTCTTGATCGATTGGTATGCGCTCATACGTCCATGTTACACGAATGACGGCAGCGCGCTACGTGACCGTTTCGGACGGCCAGTGGAAACTAATATTAACTCTCTCACTACGAATTAAAGTGAGAATTGCAACGTGCCATCGTTTAGCGGGGCACTCTGCTCTTTAGGAACTAAGGAAAGCCGCGTGGTGGCTCGTCGCGTCCGGAACCAGCGAGTGAAACCTGAACGTTGGCTACATACTAATTGTTGTCACTTTAAGTTATAAGTATGGGTCGTGGAGGCAGAGGCTACTGGTTTCTGAGCGAGTGTGGCGCCGCCCGGCCGACCGCACGCCATGAGGTTTTCAGTTGTAAGTATCAGAGGATTTGCAGTGGAAATACGGTGCAGTGTCGTGTGTGTGATGTGAACAGAGTGCCGCGTGATATGAGCTCAGCAAAACTGTGTCGCCTGGGTTAATATCAATAGATTTGGGATATAGGGTTCAGAGGGTTATTGGTTCGATGGCAGTTTGCTTTATTTTTGTTGTGTACGAAAGGTATATAGTTTTCCGTTCTTATTTTGTGTGATGAAAGGTGGAGAATTTTAATGGTACAGTTAAGTATATATTCAGATAAGGCTACAATAACTTTTGTCGAGGAGCCATGTTTTATTAGAAATTCTTTTTCTTAACCAGTTAATAATTGTGGCGAAAGTCGAAGATGGAGAGTGGTTTCCACGAAACTTCTAACTTATGAATGCGAAACTTTATTAAAAATTTCTGTATTTTTTATGACGGAAGAGTCTCCATAATACATAGCTTTTTTATAGTGCTTTAGATCACAATATAATCCCAAGTGATATAAAAGTACCCGTTTAATACGTGTAATTGATGAATTGGTCTGTTTTAGTTCACAACAAAGTGAACCTTTTTGTATAATGGTCTAAAAGTATAAAGAAAATTTTGAATTCGAGATCGATTTACTGCTAAGGGTGTCACAGAACTCGTGTAATACAAAAAGGTCTTTCAGTTTTATACATAATGATTAAAACAAATTCTCTTCGTTAAGGTGAACGAGAAACGCCGAAAGATTCATGAATTTCTCCGACACCTGTCTCAGCTTCCGTAATAGTTTGTATGTACTATGTTTCAGGTGACCTTGGTACTGTGCGCCACTGTGTGGGCAGCGGCAGCTGACTTCTCGCACGTCAGAGGCGCAAAGGCGAAGCTTTTAGGTCGATTGTCTGGAAAACATCATAAACGCGGCATTCTATCCGCCGTCCCTCCATTTAAACTCGGTCACGACATACCCTACGTCACTCATTCTGTCGTGAAACCTCTAGTCGTCACTTACCCGCCTACGGCATCCGTTGCAGCGGTCAAGATACCCGTCTCAGGTCCCCACGGCCCACGCTATCCGGTGCCCGTCGGGCACAAAGTACCGGGCCTTCCTCATCCACATTACGGACTTAAGTTTCCTCATACGAAAGTTATAGCGAATTCAGATCATCACTTTCATCACCATCATCACCACGTCGCACCGAGGCCTGTAGTGCCCGTAGTGCCGGCACCGATACCGGCCACCCCTGTGGCTCACCTTGCTCCCGTAGCCCCCGCTCCCCCCCAGTCGGTCGCGGTCGCGCATGCCGCCCCGGCACCACCTCTGTCCGTCGTCCCCGCTCCGGTTATTCCCGCTCAACCTCTTCCAGTACCCGCTCACCCGGTCCCAGTTATTCCGAATCATTTGCACCTAAGACCCATTTTTCCTGCTGCTACGGTTCCCATCTCACCGCCACCGGTTTTACCCGCGCCTGCACTGTCAGCTCCAATCCTGCCCCTGAGCCAACCTTTTCCTTATGTAATACGTCCCGGTGGCGCCGTTCAAACCTCTCTGTTCGCCACGTTTCCCCGCTATCCGTTCCTAAATAGCTACCAATCCCCATTGTTCCCGCTAGCGCCCCCCGCTCCTGCTCTGCCGGCTATTCCACAATTGTTACTCGAACGTCCACACGTACATCAATATCTAGTTCCCCATGCTACAACTCCACATGGAGTTGTCGAACACCATACACCAAATGTCGCTGTCGAACAAACTCCAGCATATTATCACGCTACACAAGTAGCTCCGCAACCTGAAGTTCATCTGCATCCAGCCCCAGAAGCGCTACCGCAACCGAGTCTACATTTACATCCTACTCAAGTCGTGCCTCAAGCATCGATTCCTTTGCCGACGCAGCCGACGGTGGCCGTGGAACATGACGGTTGGTCGCCTGTACCGGCAGCAGCGCAGCCACATGATTTAACCACCTCCCATGAAACTCAGTATCCGCAGCAAACACACCATTTTACACAGGAACATGGCACCCAAGTGTACGAGCAACACACGGATAACCAATTTCATGACTACCAACATCAACTGCAACACCACATACAACAACAGATAGAGCAAGCGCAGTACGAACAGAGTCTCCAAGCACAACAACAGCAACCTGCGCCGGAGTACGGCGCGCCTCACCAGCTCGGACAGGAGTACGGACAGCCCGACCAGTACTCACAGCAAGGCCAAGATTATGATCAACACCAACAAAATTTCATCCATGTTCAGGACTTGGCGCAACATAACCAAAACTTCGACCAACATGGCCAAGACTTCGCACAACACGCGCAGAACTTTGATCAACACGACCAGAACTTTGCTCATCAAGGGCAGGACTTTGCTCATCAAGGGCAGGACTTTGCTCATCAAGGGCAGGACTTTGCTCATCAAGGACAGGACTTTGCTCATCACGGGCAGGACTATGTTCAACACGGGCAAGACTTCTCGCAACACGGGCAGGACTTTTCTCAAAACGGGCAGGATTTTAATCAGAACAATTACAATGTGGGTCATGTAGGCCAAGAATACGGACTGCCTCATCAGGCTGTCGAAGGACGCAGTGCCGAGGACAACGAGCAGCAGTATCACAACCACATCCCCCTCGGCCTCCAGCCGCCTATCGACAGGCCGCTAGACCATTTCCAATAGTTACGCCTATATCTGTATAGGTTGTAACTGCAAAAAGGTTGATTTTCTAGCAATTTCTAACAATTCCAAAGATGTGTTCCGTTTTCTCTTGCACTCAATGAATATTTCAGGTTTACTAGCAGTTTATATGCCATAGTAAATTTGCATTTATAGATTATTACCTCAGATTAAAATAAAGAGATGGAGTATTGCCAAATGATGAAGAATTTAAATGTGAAACATTCTTTTAAATTTGAATGTGTAATATTGTAAAGTAGTAATGAGCTTTACATAAAAAATAAAGTCCAGAACACGCTAGAACTTATACACGTATAATGACGGTTGGTCATGGTTGGTTTAGTTTTTTGTGTCAATGTTGTGTTATTAAATTTGTGTAGAGAAAACATTTATTATCTATCTATTAAACAATAGATAAAATGCCTCATTCTTTAGTTCAGTGCAACTCTGTCAGTTTTTTCTTTATCTGGTAATTAATAATTGCAACCGCGTCGAGAGAAATGTGATAACTTTACTGACGGCCTGCTCTCGAGACGCTCTGGGGGAAGTAACTAATCATGACCGTTGTCTACAAAAAAGGATTGTAATACTGGTTATCTTTAAATCGGCACTTCGCTGGCATTAGAATGTAATTCAGTATTGATGTACATATTAGTGTAGTAATTATAAATAATAGTCAATAGGAATATATTAATTCCATATAAAATACTCATATAAAAAGCCAAAGTTAACTTTACCGCAATTAAAGAAATTTCGGTTATTAAAAATTTAATTCAACGACTTTTAGTCGTTAAATGTGGAAGCATAGTAATGTTTAATAATCTTTTTTTGGGTCCGGAGATTTAAAAAAACTATTTAAAATACGTAACTTTATAAATATGTTATAAGTTAAAATCCTTCTCTTGAGAGAACATCGGCGTTATTTTACTTGTGCCTATTTAATATTCGTATAGAGAGTGCCGGCTTAGTATTACTAAGTTAAGTTCTGTTCACTTCAACTTTTTTTTTATCTAAGTTTATATCATGTAAGTAATATCATTTAATGCAGGTTCTATGACCTGTTCATTGTTCATTGTTCACATTCAAGGATACGGTTGATCTTAGCTCACAGTAAACGCAGTAACCTAAAGAGTTTTCTTTCAGAGGATAATTGGTAGACGCCTGGTAATAGATTAGAAATATGATTTTACGATTAATGTACAAATTGCCTTATTATTATTTACAAGTATTATTAACATAGCTCTAAGATTATTTATTATTGTTAAACACATTTTTAATAATAAAATAATACAAATTTTAATGTGTTTTTATCTTAACTTGTATTTTATATGGACGTATGTACTGGAAGTAAAAGAGAGAGCACTCTTAGGACACCGCAAAGCTCCTCGACTCTAGTTAAGCTTCTGGATATTGGTTTTTTACTTCTCGATACTCATACTTAACGTATTTCATAAAAGCTGGATTAGCAACTTCGTTCTTACGCGGACGTGAAAGTTAAAATACCCCCAAATAGGTACTATATAGTTTCACTCATGTTATACTACATAATTTAATAATTAAATTCAAATTTTCGGAAGAAACAATGTGAATATTTCTATCCTATATGTTAGCCCGGTAGGTATATAAACTTGGATTGCCTCAAATTTCATCTATATTGTTTAAGCGAATTATCCTTGAAACCGTAAGAAACAGACAGAAAGACATTTAGAGGGACAGGCGGACAAACTTTCACATTTATATTATGATCTGGATGTGTATTTTCCTATTTTGGAAGGAAAAGTGAGATTTTTAATCCTATAGTTGTATATAAGTTTTATTTGTGCCAAATTTCATCAAAATTACTTCAGCAGATTAGCCGTGAAGCATAATGTAAATACAGACAAACTATCTCATTTATAATATCAGTATAAATTTATTTTCTTCCATCAGTTTCTGTTAGTAAAAGACTAAACAAATCCACCCAAAATACAAGTGTTTAGTGGCCCATTTAGTTGCTGTCGATTTTAAACACTATACGACCATATACGACGGAGTCTGGTAAGTGGCCCTATTAAATATACACTTAAATATTATACCTATAGAAACAAATACACGAGAACAAGTTGTTCTGTATCAGTAAACAACTACAAACAAACCTAATGAGTCAAAAACACAATCACTTATGAGTCAATATATCTTAATTCATAAGCTATATGAATAATATATTAAAGTTTCCCAAGGCCCGCAGTGTGAGAACGACAGTTAGTGGCCGACGTGGACAGCATATATTCACTAAATGTAACCGCGACTTTGTTCGCGCTAGCTTTAGTGGTAAAATACCCTAAACTATCCAATCTTTATAGAAAGAAAAATTAGATAATATAGATAGCTCGGAATATTAAAAATGCAGCAGAACACTGTCATTAGTACTATTTAAATATTTTTTTGGGCTTTCTTTCTAAAACTTAAGCACAAAGCTACGCTCTATGGGAAAAAGAAAATTTGCCAAGACATCGAATGAAGTAATATAAGACGCTGATGGACATAGAACTACAAACACACATAAATTATATGTATATAATACGACAGACGAAACACGACGTTGTGAAACAGCTCCAAATTAGTGGTCAGAGTAAACAAGTCCGGCGGAAATGTCTTATTTACATGTTTGTAATTTCCCCAAAGCGAAGCGGGCGCTCATTTCAATTTAGTTTAGGATCTCAGCAGTTTTGGAGCGGTGAATTAATTGACTTCTTTTACTGGTGCGGAGTCCATGCCGCAATGTTGCGCCATGGAGTCTACATCGTTTGATTTGGAATAAAACTAAATATAAATTTCAATTAAAACTAAAGAAAGCTATCCCTGCAGTCATCTACCTCAAGCCCATTAGTAGACCTATTTAATCATTTTATATCATCATTTATCATTACATCAGACAGCAAACGTCGAAATTAGAGTATAGAGACAACTGGTGAATATATAGGTATCTACTATATAAAAATAAGTCGGGTTTTCCTTCCTGACGATATAACTCCAGAACGCACGAACCGATTTCCACGGTTTTGCATTCGTTGGAAAGGTCTCGGGCTCCGTGAGGTTTATAGCAACGAAAATCTAGGAAAAATTTCAATAGAAAAGCGGGAAAATAGGGAAAATCATTTTTTAAATACAGCGCCATATCAAAACTACTGGATCAATTTTAATCATTTTTTTTACACTGACTGACATGGGATACATATTTTATACCCGTGCGAAGCAGGGGCAGGCCGCTAGTACATATATAATTTTTAAATACATCATGTAATACAAATATACACCCAGGCTCGAAGAATAAACAAATCGTTTATAGAAAACGTTGACCTTCGGCGAGAATCCATTCCGCGACCCCGCGGAGCTGAAGGCAGGATCACTACCCACTGCGCCAACGGGCCAGTCATTTTTTAACTATTATCACTATAATGGTTTCCTTATCATTAAACTTTAATTTCCAAGAAGTTTCTTTAAAATAACTCGTATTAGTACTAACTACTATTATCATTCATTAACTAACGATGTTCATAATATTTTGCTAAAACCCTCATTAATAATTAGAGGTACATTGAAGGAGGCATAGGCACTTCATTTTAAAGGAGCAACGGATGGGGACAACAAGTACAATACAAAATAAAATAGAAATAACTGAAGAGCAAATCGACATGGAAAGTCTGTACGCTAGGAGTGAAGAAAGTTTCACCAAAAGTTTAATATCTTCCGTGCCACTGGATCGCTTGGTCATCGCGCTGTCCCGCGTGTCCGGGGCGGTGCTGGCCTCCCCGGACATTCCCTGGAGGTTGCGACCTCTGGTGCTGGTCAGGGCGCTGCAGATACTGAGGAGTATCGAACACGAGAGGAATCTTCTGGACGTGGCGTTCGCGAGGCACGTGCCGCACCCGGGCTGTGGCGAGCGGAAGGTGATCCTCGGCGAGCTGTGGGAGCTGCCGCTGCAGCAGGAGTGGCTGTGCGACCAGTGCGGGGCGCCGCTGTACCGCATAGACCAGGTCAGGGCGTGACCAATAGACTAGAGAGTGAGGTGTGCTCACTGCAGAACTATGTGCGAGTGATAAACAACTATTACGTATGAGTGATATTTTTTTATTATTATTAGGTGACACAATAAAATGTAATTTATAAAATGTTTCCGTGTTTTACGTACTGTGATCGTAGCTTACTCAGCACTCGTAGGTGAAGTGACGCGAGGATACGAAAGTTATAAATTAATGTTTCAACAAATACATATATTATATCCATACAATTAATACAAATACTAAAGTCTGTCTTTCGGTCTGTGTGTCTGTCTGTCAGATACGCTTCCACGGCAAAGCCACTTGAGTGATATCGATCAAATTTTGTACAGATGACGGTTATATACCGGGTTAACTTATGGGTTACCTTTATATTAGATTGGACGTGCCATCAGAGTTGCATCAGCATTGATGCGGTTTTTCCTTCGGGAATAAGAGAAAACAACAAGTTCATAATTGAGGATATTTCAACACTAAGGTTGACGCTAGTCGCGGGTAGCTCTAGTAAATAAATATATACATCTAAACACGGTACTCTATCTAATTGTAACGTGATATAATAACACACGTGTCCGCCGGGACCTGTTATCATGATAATGAGCGGCGCAGCAACCGGCGCAGGTGTCCGCAGCCCAGCGGCCTAACCAGGCCACCGGCAGGTAATTACAGTACCCAGTGGACTACATTGTGAGTAAGTTGTGGTGTTGGTCTGTGTGCAACTCACAGCAAACACTTAAGACACGGGCGTCTCTACTCTGTATTTCAGAGTAGAGTCTTTTGAAATATCCTGGAGTAATGCCTACACTGGTTTACAAATAATTGGTCCCAGGGGATGGCAAGATCATCAGTTTTGTCTGTATTAACAGTGTTTAAAGAGTAGTAGTTACAGTAAGCATATGAAAGCTTGACCCTAAGGTTTAGATGATTTATAGAAGCAGACGTTACTCTGCGGAATTTCATAGTGCAGAAGGTACTATAGAATTATTTTGCTGTAATCCGTTTGTTAAGGGAATCTATGTAATACTAAGTGTATGAAGCAGGCAACATTTACATACCTTACATGTGCAGGGCTCGTCACCACACGTATCACAAAACGCCGCCAACACCGACACTCCACACAAGCACTACACACAGTCACTACGACAATCTCTACGATCGTTTCGCCCCGAAACCGAAGCATCATCAGGAGGATAGACTCCACGATGAAATTTAGCATGTAGGGGGTTTTGGGGGGGAAAAATCGATCCAGTTAGGTTTTATTACAAATAAATGTTGTCTTATCCCTGTTTTCGGGCACTCAAAAACTGCTAATTACGCTGCTAATTGCCAAGTCATATTAGCTAATTTAGGAAACGGACGGTCTTGAATCCTGAGTACTAGGTCTCAGATACAATTTTTTTTTATATTTTTAACTGTATTTTTTTTAAATTAAAACACTTACCGAGTAAGGCGTGGTCACCCAGGTACTATAATATGATATGACCTATGATATAACATTTTTTCTTTTGAATCTCCCCACTCGCGGATGGTGACAATCGTTTTGAACCGGTAAGATCTAGGAAACTCTAAGTCGCATCAGGCGTTTAAATTTCAATTTTTGTTCTGGCTGAATCGGTCTGTATGTCTGTTATGCTGCTACTACGATTGCAGCTAGTACTTAGCTGTAGAAGTAAATATTTTTTTAAGTAAGTATATTAAATAACTTCACCCCATTTATTGAAGAACCATCCAACATTTACCATCGTTGATTTGATACTGTGTATCTCTAACGAGAAATTTGTACATACGTACGTTCATGTAATATAAATACTTTAGTACTTTAAGGGCCGTAGTTAAAAATGCCAAGCGATGGCAAAAATTATGAAACTCTGGCATTTTCATAGCGACATTACGATGGTGTCAACAACGCTTACGATATTTTCATAAAGCGCCGGTAATTATATCATATAATATTTATTGCGCAGTCGTGACTTTTGGAATATATTGATAAAAATATCATGAACCAATAAAATTGGAGAAGTCAAAATTTAAACGTATAATTTCCCAACAAACTTGATAAAGCGTAAGTCGTAATGCGACAATCGGAAGGTGACTTTACAGTATTAATCCTTGTCTACTTAAATACGTTGGTCTATTTAAGCAGTTCATGCTTAACATTATAATCCCTTACAGTAAATATTTTAAATGAATATCCTAAAAGTACTAAAACAAAAACTAATACGAGCGAAAATGAACCAATGTCACTAATTGCATAACAATAATATGTTCTACGAGTGCAGCCGGGGCGGGGTGTCTTGATTGTATCTATTTTTTAACTTTTTTAAAATATATAATTGAAATTTTAGGATCGTTTTTGATAAATGTAAATGTTTTTAAATTTGTAAACTACTCAGACTACTCAGATTATCTGACTACTCTTTCATTATCGGCCCACTCTCGTCCACTGCTGGACATAGGCCTCCCCAATTATACGCCACTCAGCCCGATCCTGGGCTTTCTGCCTCCATCCACTGCCCGCCGTCCTACGTATATCGTCACTCCATCGAGTCTCAGGATGTCCTACACTACGTTTACCGATTCGCGGTCTCCACTCCAGAACACGTCTACCCCTCTCTACTATTTAAGGATTAGTAAATACTTGACAGCGTGCGTAAAACTAAGCTTTTTGGACTTAATTTGATATTTTTATGGGCACATATAGTGTACAATTCAATAAACAATTCACTCGATTATTGAACACTTATTTTATTTCACACGCCGCAGAATATGTACACATTCTAACAGCAACTTTAATATTTGATTACTAGTTTTATTTCACGGGAAATAATATTTCCTCAGTTTCCTTTGACCCGCTGAGTCACGGACCAGTTGGTAGTGCATTAAGGCTCGCCGCAGGGAGGAGGGAGTGCAGGGTCCGATATATAAGCTGTAGGGCCCTGCTGCGGGCTAAGTCTGCCTGCAACCCCCGACAACCACGAGACGATATGAAGGCTACCGTAAGTAGAGCAGGGGCGGGTCTCGTATTGATCTTGGTTTAAAAATGAATTGACTTTTACTAAAATCCATTGAACCTTCGGAAACTGTTTTGAAAAATCACCGAAATATATTATTATTATTAAAAAAAATTAAAATTCAATTGATAATTAGACCTCCTTTAAAATTAATATTAAAAAAATCAAAAATTAGCAAACATATTACATTCGTATCATATCCTAAAAATAAAAATTGTGTTTTGTTTGTTCAAGTAAATTTGAATTGTCTATCATTTAAACATGAAGTATTTTGCATTTATTAACACAATAGTTAGCATCTTCAACCTAATCTTACTTCTTAAAAATGGCTAAATCTTAATACGGCTCAGCCTATAAAGGAGTATCAATTCTTTAAGACTTATAATTATGACATCGAGGTGCAAACCTAAAAAATGAAATTTACAAATTTTTAATTATTATGTGGCAATAGTTATTAAAACACAACATGTTTGTACAACCGAGACCATATTTATCATAAAGTAGAACATAATGTAATAATACTCGATTGCAAAATACATTTTTTTTATATACAGTTGTGCGTACTCCTCCTGGCCGCGGCGGCAGTCTGCGGAGCAGAAGAGAAGAAGAATGAGAAACGTGGACTGCTAGGTCTCGGCTACGGTGGCTATGGCGGCTACGGCGGCTACGGTGGACACGGTCTGGGACTGTACGGAGGACACGGCCTGGGCCTGTACGGCGGGCACGGCCTGAGCCTGGCCGCGGCTCCCATCGTCAGCCACAGCGTGGCCATCCCCGCGCCCGTCATCAGCCACAGCATCGCCGCCGCACCCATCATCGACCACGGCTTCGTCGGGGGCCACGGCCTCATCGGTGGCCACGGCCTGGTGGGCGCGCCGCTGCTCGGCCTCGGCCACGGTCTCGGCCACGGCTGGCATTGAGGCCCCGCTCGATGCTTCATATTCCCTCTGTATATATAGATTATTATTCGATCGTATCGCCCATTCCTGTAGCGTGGGTCTTTCAGTGCCAAATTAGAGTTCTCGCTGATTGTTAATTTAAGTTCAATAAATACCATAAATTCATGTAGTGTATCTTTTCGCATTGCATATTTTAAACGTCCAGCTTCTAACATGGTCCAGATGGTTACCAACCGGATGAGTGCAGTTCACTCCATATCGCATCAATCTCTTTCCATCTCCTAAGAAATAAAGTCAAATACAAATAAGATAAACCAGTTCTTGGCTTCTATATTTGTTAATTGACTACAACATTAAATGAAGTAGTCATTTTAAGGGAAATTGGTCTTGTTTCATCTTCTGAAATTAAATTACAATTTGGAGAATTAAAATTAAAATTTATTTGAATAATAGAGGTAAGTTTGCTCGCCTAGCATTATGTAAAAGATGATAACGTACAGATTCTAATTAGGCAAGCTCAATATTTTACAGTGTAAAAGCATCTCATTGATTGAAAAAACAAAAGAAATATGATCAAGTACAAATGGAGACAAAAGACATATCATGATACCATAATGTAAATCGAAAGTTATGACCTCGTCCCGCAAAAAACAACTTGGAAAACGGCCGTACGTTTCCCAATGTGAACGAAAAACTAGCACTGCATTTGTAAGTCCTAAAGTTGAAATGTAGCAAGCGGAAACGGCTCTTTATTCTAAAGCACGAAACTTGCGACAAGCTCGATAAGTTCAATCATACTTTGTAATTACGGGCTTGACTTTACGATCACCCAATTTTATCTAAACACCTTTCCATCGATTGTCACCCACCGCTGACCGCTATCTATTCGAGGGATATCCTCTCACAATGATGTGCTCCTTGGATGCAGCCTTCCAGCGACAAAAGTGAGATGGGAGTATTAACCTAGTTATAGATAAAGATAGCTATGATGGCCTAGCGGTGCGACCATGCGAATCTCTAGAGACGATCATGGGTTCCCGGGCAGACATCAATGAGTTTTTCTATTAAAACTTATGTGTCTAATTGATAATTGCAATTTATCACACGCTTATCGATGAAGGAAAACATCGTGAGGAAACCTGCATCTCTAGAGAATACTAAGGATATATACTAAGGATAGATAAGGAAACCTACCAATTCGCATTGGAGCAGCGTGGTAGGTCATAGCTCCAATCCTTCTCTCCAAAAACGGAGAGAAGAGGCCTATGTCAGTGGGATAGCATAGCAACAGGCCGTTACTAGATAAGGATAGTTTATTCTTTTGCCTTCGCCGGTTTCTACGTAATAATAATCCTATGTATAAAATAAAAATTAACTATAAAAATAACTAAATTAATGAGAGATGTATGAGCTTTTTATCTAGCTCATACCATCATTTGGAATATTGAGTCAACAATAATTGTTCCAATTGTTGTGTCGGTAAACTGTCTACTAGCGAAGAGCCTCGACCAACATCTCAAGAGGCTCTCGCTTAGCTGTTGGATCAAGGGCAGGATACAGTAGGCGGTGTTGCTTGAGACGGCACGCATTGTGAGGAGGTTCCTCACTCTGTATTCCTAACCGCCGGGAACTCGGGGCCTTTCTCCGCTCTCCTTAGATGACAATTTTTTATTATTTTGTAATGCTCTTTTTCTATATGTTTAAGGAAATATTTAGGAATGTAATCAACTTTTAAATAAATGTATAAGTGATCCTATTGTTAATCTTGGTGGAACTGTCCACAAAATTTCGTTCATTATGTTATGCTGTTACTTAAGTTAAGCCCACACATCAACTAGTGTTTATGTGTGGGCTTATAATAATAAAAGAATATATGTAACTGTAGTGTAGTCACTACAGCCACATATATTCTTTTATTAAATTTCATTTAGATATGTACTGTCGAATACATTGAAAAAACCTTTTTTAATTTGTGCATCTTTCACAATTCTTTATTGTGTTTTCACCACCTGGGACCATAAGGGCCCCTAACACTATATCGCTAATATACCTCCAAAATACATCCTCTTTTAGTAGTTTTTTATAGGTATAACCAATATACTAAATTATTGTCCTTTCTTCGCTATATTACTATGGACTCTACATTTGCCTGAGACACACAAGAAATCCCTTTTATTTTTATCCTTCCAAAAATAAACTGACAATACTCAATTGTAGCATAGTCCTGAATTTATCTAAGATTATATATTTAAATATCTATTGGAGCTTTGCAGACAGGAGCATCACACTAAAATACAACATCTTTAAATACAACGTCTTTGCCTTTTGATGACTGATAAATATGACGAAATATGTACATTAATAAAAATACGATCGGGCACTTTTTATGAAGTTAAGTGCTTAACTGATATTTACATTTTATTAAATAACTCGCGCTACTGAAGAGATATCGCGGTCACTTTCAAATGTCGAGAGATATTGTTGAACTCAAATTGTGGTTAATGAAAATCACAATGTCATATTTTAAGGACTTTAAACCGCAACTTTAAGTAGATTCAATTAACGGCCTGCTACTTATGATTCAGCTGGACATTGACTACCTGCGTTATATGCCTGATATGTACAATTCAAATCGCATGCTATGGATATAATACTTTCGGTACGTAATCGTCAAAATGAGTAGCGTTGTGGAAGTCAGCTCCAATCGTTACTACCACCCTTTTTCTTATATTTTAGAACTAAACGTTTGATACTCTGCGCCTAAATACCTAAAAGCGGTAAATCACATTGGAATTGCTATCGCGTTGTGTAATGAGCCTGCAAGGACCAGTTTGCAGATTGTTTTGCTCCAGATTGAACATAAGTGTATGTTGTGTAATATCTGTTAAGAGTTTTAAATCGCGTTAGCCCAGTGCTTGTGAAAGCGGGCACTTGTAGACAGTATATCAATTCGCGATTTTTTTAACGCACACACATTTGACCAAAAGCGATTGTAAAAAGATGGTTATTCACTCTTTTTTAAAGATACGAGGTATTATATAAAGTAAGAAAGAGAAATAAAGGAGCGAAGCTCTTCGTGCCGACGGGTCAAATCTTTCTCGGCGCCAAGTGCGCTGATCAAATGACAACGAAGGAACAATTAATTATTATTAAATTTTAGATTGGATTCCCCATTATTTTACATTTCATAAATATTATTTTTTCCAAAAACCACGTATGATGTAATATTTTTTGAACTGTAAGACCTTTGCATCGGTTTTTTTCACAAAGTCAAAATGTCAAACAAAGGTCTACTTTAATTGGAAAGAGGCAATTAAGTACTTACAACATAGACATTACGCGTGACACACTCCCGGGTGGCATGCGGTGGTATGGCCCCGTTGCCACAGCAAGTTCGTAACTGGATGGGGAACCGACGTTTAGAGGTGCTGTTATATAATCATTAAGCCCAAGACCTTTAGAATATCCGCGAATCCATTGCTTCCGGTAACAACGTCTAATGATTATAGTTGAAATTCAATGCATATCCAAAGATTGTCTGCCAACGCTAACGTATAAAATGTAGCGTTTTACATAAAAAATACTTTTACTCTTTGGTTTTTGGTATACGATTCTAAAATCAAATTCTACAATTTATTCGAGCTGTGCCATTAGAACAGTCTTAAATAAATTAAGGCGGCTGATACAGACAGCTTACTGTACTGTTAAGTATTAATATAGAAATTAAAATTGCTTGGATTTAACTGCTCTGCGACCTTGCACGAGATGGCTATGAATTCATTAATTTTCGGCATGAGGATTTAATATTTAAACTAGGTATCCATTTTACCTACAGCAGTAAAATATTATTTATGATGAGCTATTAATCGGTCATAACCTCCTCAGTGGTACGCATCGCAGGTGATAATGCGATGGTATTTATGAGAAATTGCGCAACTCGTTATGTTAATCTGTCCTAACGTCTAATAATATAATGTTCTAATATTATTTTAGTGAGGAATGCTTGGAATATCAATTAATTTCATGCGATCGCTGGAGCCTTAAGTAAATCACTACATATTATAAAACAAAGTCCATATTTTCGTATGTACGCATAAAACTTTAAAACTACGCAACCGATTTTGATGCGGTTTTTTTTAATAGATAGAGTGATTCAAAAGGAAGGTTTGTACGTATAATAACATTCAATACGAAGTAGAGAAATACTGTAATTTTTGAGGTATCTGTAAATAATTACATTTTTTCCGCTTACATTGCAAACGCAGGCTAAACCCTACGAGATTTATCAAAATAATGTACTAAGTATTTGTACATCTTGAAAAGGTCTACAGAAAAGTCCGCGATGGTATATGTCTATCTCTTATGGATAACCCACAATAGCAGTTTTTTTTATTTACTTTTTACGAAAAATGATGCCTTATGTTCAAAGCAATTTTTATACAATACAGCATTAATCCTTATCCAATTGAGTACCTTAAATAAATTGTTGATTTAATATAGATCAATATTGCCGTTTACAGCATGTAATTTAAGTGAACATTTTCGGAGATATTACAGATTTAAAATCCCGCGAGGAGGCCGCGCTTCACCCCATAGCACTTCGAATCCAGCAGCTATATCGTTCTTTCCAGAGTTTGTTTAACGACAAGGAAGCTGTGAATGTTGTATATAAAGACATTCTGTAATTAATTGTAAAAATTAAATACATAGGGAAAATGTAAAAGTAAATAAGTAAAAATGTACTATATGAATTTAGATATTCCAAAGATAGTAGGAAATCTTCTTGGTATAGGGAAAGGAAATTGTTTTTCTCCAAATTTAACGCTTGCGGGCCACGGGCAGTAATGAATAAATCAAAACTACTGGATCGGTTTTAATTATTTGTTTACACTGAATGAGATGGGATATATATTTTATACCCGTGCGAAGCAGGGGCAGGCCGCTAGTATATAAAATGACAGAATTAACAACAACCGACGTAACCATAAAATTTTAATGGATTACCGCCGGTTTTTCGGATTTTTTAAATATATAAATTCTTTAAAAAAATATAGATTAATAAATTATCGTACGCCTGTGATCCATATTAATTATACGAAACGGGTTTCCGTAATCAGACGGCCATCGCTAATTTGAAGAATATTATTAGCCTCTTAAAAGTGTGTTGGACAGAAATTTATGATATAGAAACTGTAATGCTTCATACATAAAAGAACCAGCAGTCATACGACTTGTGAATTGTTCAAGTGAGTTTTGCTAACTTAAGCACACTTAAAACTCGCTTTCTTATTGTCTTTTTAGAAGTTATAAAGTATATTGCCAAATGACAGTTCTAAAATACTTAACGTGCAAAATTAATGATTATTTTGTTACTAAAATTCGCTATTAGACAAAATCTATGTAATCTATGTAATCAAAAAAAGTATGTAAAGTAAAAAAAGAGTATACTATCCGTTTTCTACTCTATACATGCGGGATTCGTAAAATGCATGCCCTACAAACGGCCACCGCCAAACTGCACATATTCGCTACCACAATCTCAACAATTATTTTGGCCTGTAACCGAAAGAACACCACAAGACAAATAATTCTCCTGCTCTTATTCCACTCTAAGTGGGGTCGGTACACCGTATTTGTCGCTTCTATTCTTCTGTATGATTCGTCAACGCAGGCGTTTCGTATTTTGTCCAGTCTCGTTAAACCTCATATCCACCTTAACATTCTCATTTCATTTGCATGTACTCTTCTTTCATCCGTCTTTTTCAAATGCCCAACATTCTGACAAATAGAATACGATAGGTCTTATGTGCGTTTTATAAATTTTATGAAGTATAAAAAAGGATAGTAAACTCTACATTATCATTACATAAATTTTGTTTGGTGGTAAATAATATCATAATTATTTTTGGCATGGAACTCCGCAAGTATCGGCTACTGCTTTAAATTATTAATGTTCAGTTACCGTACGGAACCGAACTTAATCCATTCACTAAACAAATCTATCATAGATTCGTGCGGATCTTGTTTTTGGAGCCGCGGACAGATTTTGTGCTCATTTATAACTAGATCTTGTCCTATATGTATATAAATAAGGCCAGGGGCCGTCTCGAGATACTCGTGAGAAAGCATCTCCGCGCGCAGTCAGCGTCGCAGCCCTGACAAATCCCTTAGCAATATGAAAGTTTTGGTGAGTTGCTCTTTTACATTGTAGGCGCTTTTGGAATGCATTAAATTCAATATAAGGATAACCTGAAAGTGCTTATGTTAATTAAGTATTAATAAAGGTATATATTTAAAAACGAAGCATGAAAAACATACGAGAATGGAAAAATCACATCCATATAATATTGGTTCGTTTTCGTAACCTTTTAAGAATTTACTTTAACCGAAAACAATAACAGTTTACGCACAAAGTTCTCTTTATTGTATTAAATATTGTTTGTCTTATCGTGTATTTTTTTCAGTGCAGTAATAATAAGCTTTCGGCGGTGAAACGTGCAATGAAATGTGTATAAACCGACAACAGATCTGATATAACATTGAATAACGATTTTAAAATTGGTTTGACACAGTTAACAATTACCGCTGTTTTTATTTATTCAGTTTGTGACTTTCATAATTTTTTATTTGTTACCATCTCCCCAATATGGTTATTTCATGTAGGTATCTGTATCAAGATATACATATTATATTCGTTTCCACTGCGGACTTCCATCACTTCTATGGATATTCTTCTAAGACTTGAATCGGTGACCGAACTGCTGAAGCTTCTTTGTTCGTCTCAATTTTTCGTCGTTTCACGTCCTTTCGATACAGTGACTCTTTGCTCCTGGCACGAGATCTATCAATACATCTTCCAGAGAAGTAGTTGTCTTTCTAAGTAAAAACAATAAACAAAAAACCCATCAATTCTTTTAATAAACTGGACCCCCTATTGTTACTTCAGTTTCTTCTAATGTTCTACGAACTTCTTCACTCCTCACTTAATCTCGTAGAGAAAAGCATTGTGCATAGCGTGCAGATGAGGTTGCGACTGACGGTTTGAATCCTATGAAGTATATATTATGAAGTACATAAATCAAAACATTAATTTTATAAACATTGTTGAGAATTACATCAAACACTGTTATCCTTAATACGAAGAATTGATGGATGTGGGCTCTCAAGGGGTTATTATGAAGCATGCAGCATTGGTGTCTACTACCTACTTGTTGTGGATCAAAATGCAAAGTGGTTGGAGACAGCTGTTAGATCCAAGTTGCACATGATCGGGTATCATACCAAAGCCCTTTAATAAACTAATGTCCTAAGGTGGAAGTCTACTAAAGCGTTAAAAAAGAAGAGAAGAATGTAGGTATATTATGATTATAATGAAGCATCATTTTTGTTCTATAGATCGTCTTCGCCGTCGCGGCGCTGAGCGCGGCCGCAGCCCCGGCCCGCTCCAAGCGCGGCTACGAGCAGCAGCAGTACGGCTCCCCGCTGTACCAGACCACCTCGCTGCAGTCCAACTCGGAGCACTCCACCTCGTTCCAGTCCAGCAGCCAGCAGTCGACGTCCGTGCAGTCGACGGTGGTTCAACCGGTACACCAGGCCCACCAGTCGGCCACGAACCAAGTCAGCGTGCAACCATCGGTGAGGGTCCGTGAGGGAGAAGATTGAGAATATAGAGCGGATAAAAGTACTAACTACTACTGCTTCATTGATTGATAAACCCCTGCCAAAAGCTACTTAACTTTATATTAATCAATACTAATATTATAAAGGAGAATTTCCACCGCTTGTTTTATTTAGTTTTTGGGGTAAAATTAATGAGATTTGGTGAGGAAAACAAATGATCAAAAAAACTGTTAATTACTATAGTGAATATCTTGTTTAATTACTTACCAAAGCTATCAAACAAGATATTCACAGTCAAATATTTGCTTGATTACATATTTTTGTGGAAAAGTTAATATTTTTAGTATGAATTTAAATGTTCTCGTTTTTTTAAAACTATGTTCATTTTTGTCATAAACCTAACATTAGTTAAGACAGACTTGTTTGAAAGCTGTAAATATAAAAAAAATCACGTTAAATTTTGCATGCAATAGGGAAAATCTCGGAACGCGTTGATGTCTTTCTTTAGAGACACGAGAAATTTGACTTTGAACCTAAGTTAAGTGGTACATTAACAGATTACTGAAAGCCTATGTTATAACATGAAACATGTCTTAATAACCCTTATTCTGCCTACGCTCAATAAGTATATATTTGCCCATCCGACGAATAAATTTACCTGTTCTATATTATATGTTCCTATATAACATACCTACCTGTTCTATACATGAGCATGTGAACATGTTACTTTATTCTTCGGATCGGGAAATAAAATAACTCACTGATTAAGGTACGATTTATCCAATAACTCAAACATTTATTTTCAGTACTCCGAGCCGCAGCAAGTGTACAACGTTCAGGTCCCGGTCTCCAACCACCAAGTAGCAGCCGGACAGACGTCCATTCCGTCCCAGACCTATGCGCAGTCACTCGTCCAGAGTCCAGTCCAGAGCTACGCACCAGCGCAGACGTACACTCCTACCCAAAGTTACACTCCAGTCCAAAACTATAAAACGCAATCGTACACCCCATCCCGAAACTATAACGCACAATCGTACACCCCATCGCAATACTATAACGTACAGTCGTACACCCCATCACAATACTATAACGCGCAGTCGTACACCCCATCCCAAAATTATAAAACCCAATCGTACTCCCCATCTCAGAACTATAATTCGCAATCATTCATCCCATCCCAAAGCTATAACGCACAGTCATACACTCCATCCCAAACTTATAACGCCGTATCGTACACCCCATCCCAAAGCTATAAAGCACAATCGTACACCCCAGTCCAGACCTATATACCGGTGGACAGCTACAGTCCGACACAGAAATACGGGACCCGCAACTGGCAAGAGAACGCCTACAACAACTATGCTAATTCCTGGTACTGAACCATACTTCACATCATGACCCAAACCCCACCAGAGTAGTCCTAGTAACCCCAGCAGTAGTCATAGACTGACGGAAACTTCTAAGGTACAAAAAAACATTGTAAACATTAAGATATTATCATTTCCATTGGAGTACAAATATCGCTGCATGTAACTATAGATAGTTTACAAACTTTTAGTGTTTAAGTGTTTTAAATAAATAATTAATTTAGTATTTCTAATATTAGTATTATTATTGCCGGTTTTAGGTTCACCACCAGATCGCTGTAGGTATTTAACATATCTCTACACTTGTTTACATTCTATATAAATTATAAATTTACGAATATATATTAGCAAATATATGTATAGTCACTAACGACTATTTATGTTTTAAATACTTTGCCTCTGGCACATTATTTGCTGTGGAAACCTTCCGTGATTTAAAATAAACACAACTATTATATAGTCACGATAAAACAAACATAATTTTGTCATTCTTTTGGTATCACGGTAATTCTAATTGAGTTCTTCTTACATCTAAAAATATGCTAGATAGTTAAGAACTCTATTTCTTAGATGTAGCATATTTCTAGACACGAGAAAGATGAAAGAAGAATCTTGAAGATAATTTTACACGTTTTGCTTATATGGGTAGTGGCACAACGAGATTACAATGAAGTACAGTCAAACAATACCGTTTGAACTTCGAAACTTATGTTAAAATTACGTTACGTTATGTTAAAATAAACTTATGTTACTCGTAATGTATTGTTGACAGTAAATTTAACCAAAAGGGTCGTATTTCGTTACGCTACTGTCCGGTTACAAAATAGTTAAAACAATTCCCACGCTAGATTAAAGTAATGAAACTTGTATCATAATAGCAAATTACCCTTACAAATTTATTATAAATAAAACTGATAAGTTGCTGCTTTAATTTGGTATTAAATTTGTTTTTTTTTACCAACTATGTGACAGTGATATGTCGTCAGCAAATGACTACTCCAGACGACTTTGGAAATTCATGAGCCTGCAAACAACGACTTCTTGCACGGATACTCAAAAAGGCGCCATGCCTTTGTTGTGGCCCTATGTTGTCTGTTGTCTTGTAATTGTTTATTAACTGTAAACAGCTTATACAATTACATTAGGAAGAACAGGCAAGACTAGTCGAGGGTACAAAGTGGGTAGAGTCGAAATCAGGTAGCTCTATTGGGTCACTAAGGGTTATTTCATGAGTTTTTCAAGACAATATCCTGTTATTCCGAAAGGGGCGACTTGTTTATGCCTTAACCAAATGAACTCTCAACACAAGTGTTAACAACACTTTATGCATGTCTATACTAATATTATGAAACTGAAAGTCTTCTATCTGCCTGTTACGTTTTCACAGCCGATTCACTAGAGCAATATTAATAAAATTTGGTATAATCAAACGATAGAATTACAAAAGAATCTTGTTTGGATCTGGAGCAGTAAAAATTTATTATATAGGGCATTTAAACTTTTCAGTTGCGTACAAAGTCCTACGTTCAGTTAAATTCAACTATGAAGATTAACTTGCCGTTCGATCCATGGACAGCACATCGATTGAGAAAATATGCATTCATTCATTCTCCTCTTCAAAATATAATAATACTCTTAAAGTAATATAATAAGTTTAAGAAAATATTAATAAGATGGTAAAAAGTACTATTAAGTTGACAACTCTACGTCTGGTTCGCAAGTTGCTGCTGAGAACTGTCAATAGGAACTCATCGGTTACTCTTTTAAAACAAATATTATTTTACATTTCTTCATTGCTATCTTGTGCAAGTTCGGAGAATATTTTAAGCCACGTTTATTTGTCTATCACAAAATCATCATTAGTTTCTTCTGTATCAGAAAGCTGATACAGAAGAAACTAATGATGATAATGATGATTTCTCTTTTATATTACTGTAATGGTAAGGCTAAAATTGATCATTACAATGAACTTTTACAGAGAATTTTATTACTTTTGATTTTTAATTTTATGATATATCTGGACCACTATATTACCAATGCAAATAATTTTTTTTGACTCCGTTCTGTTCAGACAATAAGGTTCTAGAAACTTAAAGCGCCCGCGCATCGACCTCACATTTCAGATCTACAATAGTATCATGTGACTTGAAATAAGATTTAAAACGTGCTAAGTGTGTCGAGGATCACAACACAATTAAACAAACAAAAACATATGTAAATTGTTGCTTTACTCAACGCTAGGAGTTCCAAAAACCGCGACAACCTTCAGAGATTAGTTTATAGCGAATATGCGAGACGGACACACCTTCTAATTTGCATTCAATATATATGTTATGAAAGTACTTAACGAGAAATGGTATATATTGTGTCAATAAATCAATTTCAGGAGCTTCTCCATTCTTCATACAGAATTCACGATTAGGTACTTGTGAAATGGCATGGACTCCTCATATACCGTTCAATGTCTTAATAACAGAGCTAAGAAAAAATAAAGAGAAATTGTTACAAATTACGAAAGAAATACATAAGGGGAGAATACCTAAATACAGAATGGCAAAGCATGTTAACATTTAAACGGTAGGTACCTAATTTGGTGCAATCGTTGCCCGGGTAAAGAAAAAAAGGGTATTGTATCAAATTCACGCATGTTATTCGTATGTACTGAACAATTAGTACTTCGCTATCATATCGTTAATAGCACATCAGTATCATCCTTAATTAATGCAACACTCAGTTTGATTGATGTGTATGTTAATTAAAAATATTAAATCTTGTTTTACATCGTGATCTAACCTGATCGGTATCATAGTATTATAGTAATATAACATGTATGAACTTATTCTGTTGAAATTATTTGTTTACCACGCGTTAAATAATTTATAGAATTAGGCGTTACTTTGCGGAGATCCATAATACAAAAGTAATAATAAAATTATTTTGCTATAATCCGCGATGAATGATGATTCATCGCGGATTATAGCAAAATAATTTTATTATTACTTTTGTACCACGCGTTAGTTTAACTTAAAATGGAAAAAATAGAATAAAGTTAACAACTTTCTCGCTATGCAAGGATGGATGGAAGGTTTTGTAAGATTCCGTATTTGAATAGGTTTCGATTCTTGGCTCTAGGTCGTAATATATTATTGAGATCACTCTACGGTGCGGTTAAGAATTAAGTGACAAGTCCATACACTATATATATCCAATTATCGAGATCTAGGATTATTCCAACGAAAGTGAGCCAAGTGAGAATCAAATTTGTATTCTGAATAGATCAAGTATTATCTATAACCGCTACATACTGATGTAGCCAATTTTCAAGCTGAACTATTTTTGAATTAAATTATTACTTACCACTTTAAAAAATCTGCTAAAAAAAATAAAGAAAAGAATGGAAGCCGCTCATAAAGCGGCTTTAATTAACAAAAGCGGATACATTCTACAAATAAAAGACTTTTTAGCGATGATTTGTGGGATCCTTCTGCAGCATCTCCTCTAACGGTTTTCGGAAAATCGTCTCACAATTACATCTCTTCAGTGCGTGTTTATTAGATATTTATTGACGTTGCTCAACGTGTGTAGCGTCCACAGCACGATCTGTGCAAACGGAACATGTTGTCAAAACCCAATGGAATCCGCCGGTCATATATTTAACATCGATTTTGCAATCTATCATAATTTCGTCATCTTGTGTCATAACAGTTATATTTTGATTCAGAAACACCAAATACGGATACATTAAACCCTTTAATGGCAATGAACCGGCTAACGAAAGATAAATTTATTTTCAACATTAGAAGATTCGAAATAAATTATTTATTATTCTTTATTTTCTTTACTAAACTGTAATATTAATGCTGTCGTCACTCAATACACGTTAATCCTACTTCCTATCATATAATATAAATGCGAAAGTTTGTTAGTATATATATATTTGTTGCTCTTTCACGGCGAATCCGCTGAGTATTGTTGAAAATTGGCACAATTATTCCTTAAACACTGGAATAACATATAGGCTAAGAAATCCTGTTAATTCTACAGAAATAAGATGACATTGAAAAGCGCCATGTATTATAGACCTATCACACGACAACAGTCCACGTGAACGAAGTCTCGGGTTAAAGCTAATAGTATACTCATATCGGAATGGGCATACAGTTATAGATATTTGTTCATACTTTGATATAAAAGTAATAATAAAATTATTTTTCTATAATCCGCGAAGAATCCGTTCCGAAAAAGAAATCCGTTCTTCGCGGATTATAGCAAAATAATTTTATTATTACTTTTGTACTATGGATCTCCGCAAAGTAACGCCTAATTCTATAAATGATACTTTGATATTATATTCGCGATATTAACCATTCATAGGTCCAATAAACGTATAAGCAGATATGCTATATGGGTTGAGTGTTTACTTGAACGGCTAAGGTTTTTGTGCTGAAGTCCGCATTTAACGGACGTGTATGATGTACCACTTTCTCACGGTGGTTCATGCAATGACCCAAAGCTTCTACGCGAATCCATTGTTGTTGATTATAAACTAAAAACGCTATACCGCTATTACCGCTGACGGGTTTCCAGCAGGTTTTCAGCGCCAGAAACAATAGAGTGATTCAGAAAGGTGAACGAGGTGAGTTGAAGTCCGATGATCTGGGCC
Organism: Morpho helenor; assembly: GCA_029227775.1. Taxonomy (NCBI): domain Eukaryota; kingdom Metazoa; phylum Arthropoda; class Insecta; order Lepidoptera; family Nymphalidae; genus Morpho; species Morpho helenor. Next base: position 3,443,681 of record JARGCU010000024.1, read on the forward strand.
ATATCTTAGGTCGATGGGCTCGTAGTTTGTCTGTATGTATGGTTAGTCGGGTTAGTCAGAGAAGCCATGACCGTACTTTTTAGTGAATAATGGCACAAACAACCGACGGTTTTTAGTTTCATCGTTTTCTATTGCAAATTGACCAAGATTGACGAGACCAATTCATTGCTATAAGGTCCTAAAGTTAATCCATTATTACTGCCATCGCTGAGAATCATTAGGGTTACGTAATACCACATTGGAGGTATAAATAATAACATCGACGGATCAACAGATTGAAAACATTTTTATTAATCAACACTTAGATAAAACCCGGTTCCGATTCTCACCATAATTGGCCCATAAATTAGCACACCCATAGATCGTCGCCGGCCCCGACTTGTCATAATTCAATAGAGGTCATCTCCGTCAGTTTATTATCATTTCAAACACTAGTGTCGCTACGCGGACGACCCCAACGTCCATCGGTTCTATTCTATTATTATTAACTATTAAGATATTAGTTCCCTGCCGGTCCGAAAACTGGTAGGTCGCTGGTAGGTTTCAGACACATCTCCCTAATGAGCCAGGGAGAGTCGCGCGATCAACGTTTTCAAGTGAGTGTATTTAAATAATTGCTCAACTCGAAAAGCGACATCGTAATAGCTTCTGTAGCCCTATACTATCTAATGTTATTCATTTTATGCAAATCCAACAGCGATGCTTATAGCTTTATATAATAAAATGCATAATTTGCATGCGAATCAAGGTTCTAGTCATAATTTAATAGTAATACGTCCGTAATTTATGTAAACACATGAGTCGGCGGCTTACCCGTAATTGCCAATACTGATTGATGACAGTTTATGGTTTGCCATCTTTTATTAACTGTCAACAGCCAAGCTGTCAAGGACGCACTAATGGGGTCACCGGTTGATTACCTACGATTATCACTAGTGTACAGATATTTGGTACGTTCCCGGGGAAACTGACTGATATCAATATCATACGAAAGAAGGATGTGTTACGTTAAGCTGTATCAGAATTTAAGAGGAACAGAGGCGCGATGACATGTTTATAATTCTTTTTTGTTATATGTACACTGTAACCCCATACATGAAGAAATGTCAACGACAAGCAATGTAGCTTTTATTTATAACTAGTTAACGAATAACTATGACAAATGTCTTAGCAGCTCGATTCTTTATTACAGCGGTGTGCCTTAAAATCTAAGATTTGTTTTGGCCATCACGAACTAAATATTTGAATCATCACAGTAAAATAATAAATTGTATTGAACTACTTGTATATTGAGACTAAATTTACCTGATTATTCATTGAATACCGATTAAATGCGTACGTTTTTTATACAATGATTTTAAGACAGACTTAAGAAATTGGGCCGATTGATATTACGAAACGGTCATTAACAACGAACAGATTTATGTTCCAAATACCTTATTTTTGTAACTTTAACTTTTGTTGCAAGAAAGCTCAGGGTTTAAGATTTTACTTACTTTGAGTCTCGTAAACTTCCGCGTTGTTGTTTCAAATCCTAATTATAAATGCAGTCAGAAATTAACAATAATAATGGACAATGGAATCTCAATGGAAGGAAACTTGTCTTTGGCGTTTTTCAATGGAATTTAGACTGAAAATTACACAAACTACTCCAGCGACACTCTTTAAATGACATAGGAACATACCATCACAGTTTGTTTGTTCCACCGGTAGGTACTGTCATGACTACTATACTATACTAGACTATACACAGATCTCCCGCACGGATCGCTTCAGTTCTGTGCTACTGAAACGAACAGCTAACGAGTTTTATTTTGCCCTACTTTTTGCATTGACATTAACAATTTTGGAACAACAAAAACTAGAAGGTGACGCTATTAAGGACGAGTACTAATATAAATGTAATAGTACAATTGTTTTGCATAATCCGCGAGAAATTTATTGCGATAATAATTTTAATATTTTTTAAAGTAAAGAGCTTTTTTTGTAAAAAGCTCATAAAGTGCCCCGGATGGGTTTATAACTAGTCGGGTTAACCCGATAGAATACGACGTGAGTATAACCGGTTCTATACATTTACAATTTTATTATTACTTTTGCATTTGTATTATGTAGTATGTATTTGTGTTAGTAACGCCTAATTCTATAAATTATTTGAATGCTAATAGTTGCTCTCGATCGTCTCGACCATAGTATTTAGGGCTGAACTCGAATTACTCGATCGGCAAATATTTAGTAGATTTTTATTGTGCGTAACTTAGTCATACACGGCCAAACTGTAGCAAATATTTTATTCAAAAAAAATATTTCAAAATGTTGTTTAGTGTCAATTACCAAATCGTCCGCAGCGATGCGCCGCTGATCAGCCACTGACCGAATTCCAAGAAAGTCACTATTGTGTTGAATATAATTTATTCAGTTCTTTCCGTGGCATTTAACCGTGGCATTAACATATTATAGTACTATGGAAAAGTTGCAGGCATCTAATACCCACCTAGTGACCGGAGGCGCTCGTCTGCATTTCCATAGACCCACGCCCGCCGCGGCCGATCGCCTTGACGGCTCCGGCTTAATCCTTTTCGGATTTCCATTTTTCGTTATTTACGTGCAATATTTACACACAACGGGCCCTGTCATATTTATCAATATAGTGGTCAGCGAGCTCTCTTTCGCCGGCGGGATGCCGTCCCTTTCCCGCGGTGTGTCGTGTGTTTTCGGATAGATTATTTATTTTTATGCAATTATTGAAAGTGATATAAATGTAGTTGACCTGCGGCAGTGCAGCTTGTCATTCTGCGAGCGAGGACTCGGTATATAAGCAGCGAGACGCGCTCGGTCAGCATATTCAGTGGAAGCTCCTGGAACCGATCACTCCTGTCGATATGAAACTACTCGTAAGTGTATTGTAATCGTAGCGTTTCATAACAATATTTGCACAACGATAAAAATAATACGACCTAGTTGACATCGTGGAGTCTCCAGGGCTCGGGATTTAATGACCGTGCGGTAAAGTTGGAAGAGCACCGCGAAAGGATATTCAAAGATTTATTTAATATTCCTCTAATCCTTAAAGGACGCTGGGTTTTTCGTAACTTTTTTAATAAGATGTGTATCTAGAAATTCAATTCTATAGTGGTGATTATGATGACTGAATTAAAAATTATTTATTATATTTACCAGAAATTTATAATTCGCTGGCTGGTCTTAGGGACATCCCAGTAACTCTGACAACCAATCTTAGAGAACAGCACGTCAAAAGCAGCTACATTAGTTAAGAATATAATACGGTAATATTTATCGGACGAAATATGTTCATACAAATTTATGACGATGTAATTATATTATGCAAACATTTAAAAGAAAACTTTGGAAAATGACATTCATTTACTAAATAATATTTTTACATATTTTCTTATAATACATATTTTGTGTGCCATTTTTTCTAAATATTCTTTTTAGTTTAAAAAAGTGTTCAGGATGAACTGAAAACTTTATTTTAGAAATTATTGCTTTTGTTTAAACGTTAGTTGAGACAGCGTATGTTGAATAATGTTATTTGCTAATTTATTAGTCAACATGGGCTAAAATTCGTATATTTCCCACCAGGTGTGTTTGGTGCTGGCCGTGGCGCTGAGCGCGGTGTCTGCTGGCTACATCCGGAGCGGCTGGTACCCCAGCAGCGGCTGGTACGGCGGCCACGGCGGGTACGGCGGGTACAGTGGGTACAGCGGGTATGGCGGGTACAGCGGGTACGGAGGGTACGGCGGGTACGGCAGCTACAGAGGGTACGGCGGGCACGGTGGGTACGCCTCCGGCCTGTACTCCCACCCCGTGGTCTCCTCATACTCCGGCTGGCACAACGGCTGGAATAGCGGCTACAACAAAGGCTGGTGGTAGACCACAGTTACCGACCACATCATTATTGTAACTTCAGTTCTACCAAATACTACTTATTCTTCTGCAATTAGAACTTCTTAAGTTTCTTTATATTAAGTAAATGGATATACCCATTGTGTTTCGGAACAGAGTACACACAGTCGGAACACAATATATCACAGGACCTAACCACCGATGACAGCATCTCATGTGAACATTGAAAAGGATGTGGCATTAACGCTTACCTTTGGCAAATAATAGATATTGACAGCTATTACCCATATATTCAAATATCGAATCATCAAATGGTAAAGAAGGTACCACTGATTCAGAAAATTAGTCCTGAAGAATCAGCAAGAAAGAAAGAGGATATTTTAAAATGTTTTAAAATTTGTAACAATTCGATTATGGTGACATGTCAATCATTGCCGTGCAGGCTCGTTGCTCAACGGTGGCTACACCATAAATGTACATTTTTTGTCAATCTAATACTCCTTAATTTGTACCTCTGTGTATTTAAATTTATATATACACATTAACCGCGTAGTATTTATTATCGCTATACAATACTTAGCTTGACAAATTAAAGGTAATTAATTTAACTGACAATATTTTGTCAGTCAAAATTAGATATTTTCGGGATAGTGATATATTCAAACTTTCTACAACAAGGCGCCAAGCCTTCCCAGCAAATGTCACAAGTTGGTGATTACTTATCTATTACCAGTCTTAAAGTGTTGTCGCCTGTCCTGCACTTTACATTACATTTCATTTTATTTGGACTTGTTTTATATATCTTAACCTTTAAAGATCTTACCTTTAAAGGTTGCCATGTGGAAGGCATGTCACTGTGATTATGTAAGCTGCAACCTGAAAGCGAGTGTGATATGTGTATTACTATATCAATAAATCTATCTCTACTATTGAAAAAAGCTTTTATGTATTTATTTATCTCTTACCTCTGACTCGCGTATCGTTATCCTACTGTATGCTGTTTTAAAACTTATCGTATTTTGTACAATACACCTCATAAGTATAGCGGCAATCACTCAACGGGCGATGGAGCGACCATTGCTTAGGTTTCACGTGATTAATTCAAGAATGATTAATTTCGAGGAAACGAAATTTCCAATGTGTTGCTAAACTACCAATTGGTGCGGCACATACGTTTGATCTAAGGACCTTGAGGTCCTAACACAATGGAATATCGACTCCAAAATCGAAAACGCAGGCTTTCTTTTCAGCCGAAGACTCTTCAAAGACTTACGACTTCAAAAGAGTACCGAGGAACCGTATCAATTCAACGGCACAGGGTCGTGTTATTTGGAGATCTCTTGAAGAGACCTACGTCTTAGACATGATGATGACGAATAAAAATTTGTTACAACTAACATAGATATAGGCGAACTCATACTGATTTAATGAGGTTATTCTAATCATAGGCACGCGTCACTCCATGCTTGTATTATAAATGCAAAAGGCTGTCTGTTATGCTGTACTACCAATCCGTTGAAGTAATATTGATGAAATTTGATACAAATTAAACGTTCTACACTAGGCTTACACATTGAATAGGAAAAATTCCTGTTTTTCCTTCTGGGACAAAAAGAAATAAAGTACATAATTGAGGCTAAAAATGCCTAAAGTAGATGCGAAAGACGTTGTGGACTAGTGGTATTATGTGTCCGCATAAATTTTGCACTTTACTCATAAATAATGTTTATTACACCGATTTTGCGTAAACACATCTGTGTGGGAAACTAACGGTACTACATTTTGATTGAACCGTGGGGCTCGACCCTCGATACTGACCAAAGTGGAGCATGAAGGTATCAGGTAAGTGGTTCACCTGCCTTCTCATCATTGTATCCGGGATGCGATCCGGGGCCTTCTGTACCTTCCAGGCAGTATACTTTAAACGACTCTGAGGACGTTACCGCCGAGAAGTGCAAGTGCAAAAATGAATACAGACAATTTTGTAACTTGTACCAGATTTTTAAGATATTGGATAAATAGGAGAATTATTACGTAGACTGGCCCGTTGGCACGGTGGGTACTGGCCCTGCCTTCAGCTCCGCGGGTTCGGGTGCGATTCCCGCCGAGGGCCAACATTTTCTATAAACAATTTGTTGGTTCTTCAAGTCTGGGTGTATATTTGTATTTAAGAATGTGAATAAATATAAATAAGACACGTACGATCTGTAATGTCTTTGTGACACCTCTTACACAAGACTACACAGTACAAGGTACATCAGTGGCAAAAGATCCTCGCCGATGCTTTGAACTACGAGTACTAAAAACAAGCCGACATTAAATGTCATCGGCCGAGACGCGGTTTATCGAAACGTTTCCAGTTAATAAACTCTGCTTTCTCAAACTATTGTTACTGATAATCAAGGTAATAATAAGCACCACGTTTAAAAGGACTACTCTGGACAAATCGCTGATTCCAATGCTCGCCAAATATCTCAGACTATACATTTAATGATTTAACGATGCGAGTTGTACACAGGACTTCGAAAGCATGTACTTTATTGGGAAATAACCTCAATTATGTGCTTTATACTTTTGTTCTGTTAGGAGAAAAAGTATTTCGAACTTGTAATAGACAAAAAATAATGATTGCTAATGCTATGCTGATTTTAATTTATTCGCACGATCGCGTTGCTACCGGTGTTCGTAGATGGCTGCAAACTAAGTCACTATATCTGACGTGATAACGCACCGAAACTTCCTCTTGTTTCCGAAGAAAAAAGGGTAGTTTGGTTATATATTGTTTGGGTATATAACTATAGTTTGGAACAAACTTCATCTTTATTACTTCAGCGGATTAGCCATGACAGCGTGACAAACATAAAGACAAACAGACACATTAAATCATTAATATTAGTTCTGATTTTAGAAAGCGACGGTGTCTACCTACTGCAGAATAAGTTACATATATCTCTGTAGTTTCTGCAGAGACCAGCAGGCTACCAATCCATATTTCCCTCATCGAAAAGCGCGCTATATGTTGTAAATAGCAAGTTGATCACAATGCTTTGTTGTGACCTAAACAAAATGCATAAATAACAATCAGGCTGTGTCTTTCACTTATATCGTACTAGATCGTATACAGGTGATATATTTTTTCTAATAAAGAAATAAACCAATCTATACCTTTCCGAAATTTTAACACTAAATACATCGCGAACAAATTCGTGGATACCACTAGTCTGATATATAAGTATGAATACATTTGCATATATTCATAATAAATGAGTATAAAATTAAACTTTTGAAACACGAAACATGTGTACATTTCTAAAAATAGTGTACATTTACAAAACACAACTTTTTAATGCTAATTGACCAATTTAATGTGATGTTAGTAATATAACAATGTTAAGTTAATTAAATAATTTACTCGTATGTTTCCCGACGAGCCACCGATGCTATCTGACGGTTGCGGCAGGTTGCGACACGGCACTCTACATTTTGCGAACAATAAATCATAACCACGTTACGCACTCGGTGCTAAAAGTAAAACAATCCAAATGATACCGGTTATTTAAAAATAGAGTAATTTGTGACAACCAGTAATATAAACGTGTCCCACAACTCCACCTGCACGATGACTGCTAATTTCGGCATCTCTACTTTAACATTAAATCTTCGTATAAAGAGGCCTTAAATTAATTGAGTAGAGCTCTTAGATAATTATTTATGAAGCTGTAGTAGTAGTAGTAACGGCCTGTTACTATCCCACTGCTGAGCATAGGCCTCTTCTCTCTGTTTTTTTTTTTTGGAGAGAAGGATTGGAGCTAATCCCTACCCCACCTCGGTCTCGGCGGTTAGTCTCGGTCTCGGTGTAATGAATTACAAAGTACATATCTTTACAAGTCAAAAAGTAACCCAGAGTATCTACGGTTTACTGGGAGTGCGTAACAGTATATTGGTTCTATGGCATTTGGCAAAATTCATGTTAATGATATCTCAGACACCACAAAGTTGGCTAGTAAATATATAAAAATAAATACATGTATATATGAGACACTACACACACGGTCGTCCGTCCTCAAAGTAAGTACTAAGTAAAGTATTCAAGTTAACGTGTAAACAAGTTGGATCGTTAACTTTGTATCGAAAGTTCTTATACTAAGATTAAGCATTTCTCTAAGTTTCTTTACCAGTTATAAATAATGACGATATTTTAACCATTTCCTTTAAAAAGGCATGCGAAAGATAATTATTAAGTTAATTTTTTATATTACAATTAAGACGTATACCTTCTCGCGTGCAAATAAATACATATTATATTTATTACATATGTTTTAAGAGACCGGCGCCGCAGCGCCTAACGAAATATAATCGATACAATCTCCGATGGACCGCGGGGCCGCCGCGTCTCTGGAAGGCTCCTCACTTTAGTCGTTATTTATTCGCCTTCATATCACCAACGGTATAACCAAAGCAAATACACAGTATTAATAAAACGATTGGATTCCAATAGCTACTACAACCCAATAACAACGATTCACAATTCTCTACTTTTGATTGATGAGTTATTCCAATTATTTATTTTTTTGCGCCATTCCGTCTTCGTTTTCAACAACCATTGTGCGAAATATATATTTCTAATCACCAATATTCAAAGTTAACGCATGTAGATGGGTAATCCGGTCCGAGGGAAGCGAAAGTCTGCCCGCGAAAGTGCCAACGCGAGCTGACGAACTGCGGTCGAGGCGGAAGAAGAGCTCATCTAAGATTACTTTAAGTTTGACACGTTACAACACGAGCCTAATATATTGATACGCATTTGAGTGAATTTTGATAGCGGCCCACCGCGGGGACATTATGAAAAACCACAAGTTAGTCAACACATGTTAACTCGAACCGGTCGTCAGCTTGCGACACGCGGCGCAGATTAGATATATAATCATCAGGGCGCATCCAAGGGCCACCATTACGACAGGCCTCCGCGACGCCTCGCCCGGGAACCGAACTCACGGCCATGACGAACTTCGTAAGTTTTCGAGCATTTTACTGATACAGATGCAGCGACCGATCGCCCGGTGCAAACTTTTCCATTAACAACTTACGGACCTACGGTTAATTTCACAATTTTATCGTACTACACTTCTGTTCCATTCATTTTTTTTAGAGAATCGCCCCAACTGCCCGCGACTGTCTTTCCTGTAACCGATAAAGAAACTGTATTTCTGTCATCTCGTAAGTTAGCCCCATAAAAAATCTTAACTGTGTAATATTTTGATAAATATTGTTTCAACGATTTACCTGCGAAAGCTTAACAGACAGACAGATTTACACATCTATAATATTAGTTTACATGATATGCCCTTATATAGCTGACACTAGATGGTCGAACACCCTCAACAAGGTCACAGCGAGTCACTTAATGTCCTCCTTCTTGTTTTGATATTGTACGTAATAGAAGAACTAAGCACAAATAGCAATAATACCCAGGTATTCCCGCTGCTGCTGGCGCTGGCGGCGAGCGCGACAGCCGGCGCTGCGCGCGGCAAGCGGGGCGCGCTCAGCGGGCTGCACCCCGCCGGCGGGCTCGCTGCTGGCGGCTACAGCTACCCCGCGCCCGCGAACCCCACCCCTGCTGTGTCACATTCCGCTAGTGCTACGACGTATTCTCCACCGGCTGTATCATATTCTGCACCGGCTGTGTCATATTCTGCACCGGCTGCATCATATTCTGCACCGGCTGTATCATATTCTGCACCGACTGTATCATATTCTGCACCCGCCGTGTCATATTCTGCACCGGCTGTGTCATATTCTGCACCGGCTGTGTCATATTCTGCACCGGCCGTGTCATATTCTGCACCGGCTGTGTCATATTCTGCACCGGCTGTCTCATATTCTGCACCCGCTGTGTCTTATCGTGCACCGGTTGTGTCATATTCTGCGCCTACTGTGTCATATTCTTCGCCTGCGGTCTCATATGCTGCCCCCGCTTCGTCATACTCCGCACCCGCTATGTCATATTCCGCGCCTCCCTTATCGTATTCTAGCCCAATAGCATCTTATTCCGCACCTGCCGTGTCGCACTCGGCACCTGCCGTGTCGTACTCCACTCCTGCCGTATCGTACTCGGCACCCGCCTTAAGCCTCCCGTCCACATCGATCCTGTCGGCGCCGGCGTCCCTGAGCTACCCGGCTGCTCCGGTAATTGCTGCATCGAGCCCTAGCATAATTTCTCGTCCGGCAGTAGCCGCTCCTGCCGCCGCTTCTGCGACCCGCGTCGTGACCGTCAACAAAGTGGTGAATGTGCGGAAGCTCGTCACCGTTCCCCAGATAGTGAACGTACCGAGAGTGGTGACGGTGCCCCAGGTGGTGACAGTCAACAAGCTGGTGTCGGTGCCCGGCCCCGCGGCCTGCGGCGGGCGCTGCGGCCTCGCCACCGGCTGGTGATCGTTCCATTGTTGTTTAGTCGATACTAACACTCTGTTATAGTTTTTATTCTTTCAATAAATATTTTTGGACTTTGTTTTCTACTCAACCTGCTTTACATCGAACTATCCGCCACATTTCTAGTATAGTAATAGTAGTAATATAAACTAAACATATTTTACATTTAATCAAAATTTTAAAAACGAACAAAATAGCTTTGTTCACTTTAATATCATTTTTTAAATTATTTTAAGTATATAATCATAATATTAATTACATAATATGGCCATTGTTTCTTTTTTGAAAAACGACCAAATACCATGCAACATACTTGGAAAGCTTTTTATGCGAATATTAATCATTATCATCAGACGTAGTTCACTACCTTAAGTATTCCTTGTTTAGCATTGCATTTCTTTACGGCATACTCAACTCAATTGAATACCTTAGGAGTTGTCACAAAATCAAAACTAATGCACCTAAAAATTAAGTCAGGCGTGAGTCCCATTGTAGGTACAATGTTGTATAGCCGAGCTGCCGGCCGGGTCCTGCACGTAATATAACATTCTTAATAACATTGTGCAACAAATGCTCTCCCTCTTTTAGCGAGCACGTCTTATCTTAGACTAAATCTTTATACAGATCTAGAGATGACATCTAACGAGCGGGCGATAAAAACCATTAAATATAATAAGAACAAACGTGAGTCACCGATTAAACTAACAGCATATTTCAATACTTGATATATAAAAGCTTTCGAGTGCTATACAAAGTGCGACCTCAGATACAACTACTGAATGAGCTAAAACTGTAATACGAGAAGGTAATTGTGGATAGATGTTGGGGTTCCGCTCGCAGGCCGGCGCCGCGCTCACATCAACGGGAGCTAATATTTGACGCTAATAAAAAAGCTAACTGGTAATAATGCACAATAATTTTTGGGAAATCCATGAGGTTAGAGCCTCAGTATAATGCTATTCCTGATATCACTTCCAGCATGTATAATTTATAGATTTAGGCGTTACTTTACTCCTGTAAAGTAACGCCTAAATCTATAAATATAGTTATATAGTTTTTTTATTATGGACCTCATGGTCCATAATAAAAAATAATTTGTAAATTTATTGCGGATTATAGCAAAATAATATTTCCATTACTTTTGTCCGGCATATATGTTCACACATTCTCTATCTCGTACTATTTTTATTTACTTTGTATATTATATGTATACATCTCATTGGAGAAGATAAACGACAGATATTATCGGTAAATCTGTAATAAAGTATCGTGGTGGGACTAAGCTACGAGCTGCCGTTCCAAGGAATGAAAACAACATGACATAAACAACATAAACAAGAGGCTACTAATGCTAGAATAAAAAAAACAATAAACTAAATATTATATAATATGATACAAAATATGTAACTAAACTGTTAAAGATTTATTGAACGCGTTAAGTTTAAGGTATAAGGGAATTGTATTTAAAATACTGTCTCTTCTCAGTAGAAACAATTTTCCGAAACAAAAGTATTTATTTAAAAGTATTTATTTGTATGAATAATATTTGGATTTTGAATATAATCGGACAGAACCATAGACTCGCTCCGCGCCGGTCGCCGGCCCGAGCCGTTGCCCAACCCGACGCCCAGCGCCGTCCTCCGCGGCCGGACGCCGCCGCTGCAGCCGGACTATCAAATTATCGATTACTTTCATGATTCTCGTTACTGTTGCCGTACTAAAGTCACTTTTATTATTGTCGTTGGTGACGCAACACTAAATGTATGAAACTTGAAAGTGTATCCAAATTTATACTGAATGATCCTTCTTTATAGCCTTAAAGATTTAAATTTACTCAACAGGAACTTGTTCAATGAATTAGTTTATTATCATCAGTAATTGATAAAAATTTTACAAAACAAATTATAATAAATAGCATATAGTCACACTTCTAACCATACTCTAGGAACTTTTCTAGTTTACATGTCGAGATTGGTGAATCGGAGCCGTGGTTGCTGTTTATAGTAGGTATTCTTGTTTAAAATATAATAGTCTCGGTTCCACGATTATTAGATATTTGGTAAGATTAATACATCGTTCACCCTTTCGCTATCAATTGGTCAAGCAGAGTGGACCATTCGTGCACTTCATGCATTCAAGGACTTGTTTACAAGTTTATGGATATTTTGAATGTGAATTTAAAGTGATACATTCCCGGCACTGTAATTTAATTGGGCGCAGTAACCTGACTTTTAATTTTATTAATGGTAATTTAGGATTTAATCTAACTTAAAACAAAGGCAAGCTATCAATGAATTCATTTTCTTTGAAGGAATATTAAAGATACATCATCTTACATCTTGTGAGGTCACGGTCGAAACACTTTAGGTAATAGAGTCCAAATGTATATATTTTTGACCGTCGGCTCAAAATTGTCTGCAAGGGATCTGCACGCCATGTTCTCTGTGAACTATGGTGGCAACCGATATGGGTCGGCAACAGATTCTTTTTTTCATTATTTCAAATACCAATCACGGTGCTTTATGGTCAACAGTTATTGCCTCTCCAGCCCAGCGTAGCAGACATCTAGGGAAATGGTTCGGCGCCCGACGCGTCGGTATTGGGACGATGACTGTCCAAATTAACATAATATCGGTTGGAATAATCATTGGAATGCTCTATTTTGTATTCTATTTCAATTTTATTTGTACCTTAATACAAAGATTACGCTGAGTAAACCATGCGTCAGTCCTTAAATCAATGGTCAGTCTTCCACCTCATTAAATCCTATAATTACATCGCATAGATCCGGAAAGCTGTAAATAACAAATCAAACCACTGCTCGTATTGCTTCGATAACGAGAGAAACAGCTGTTTTAAGATTCAATAAAATGCAATTTTTATGTATCTCCTATATAGACATTACCCCTAAAGTCACTTCATGATGACCACGACCGCTCTGACAAGATTGATACGTCGAAGAAGATATAGACATTCTGTCAGCATTCAATTTATGGTGGACTTACAGTGGCCCATTACCATCCCACAACTGGGCCCTCTCTTTTCTTCAGAGACAACTGTACGAGCATAGATCACCCCGCTGATCTAATGCGGTCTGGTAGGTTACAAATACCAGAATGGTAAGAAATCAATGCAAGATATGCATATTACCTCGCGATGTTATTCTTTGTTAATATCGTGTTATGAATTATAATTTTGCATTACTTCTGCTAATTACTCAAAACTTACTAAATAATGAATTGATATTAACAAGCTGTGCGTAAGTAAATAATAAGTAAGGAGCAGCTAACGGCTGCGCAGGAGCTAAGGCCGAGTTGCGCCACGGCCGCCGCGCTGCCTTATATATACCGAGCCGAAGCACTACAAAGCATTCACCTCACCACTGCTCACCACATCACAACAATCACCATCATGAAGTCCTTTGTAAGTATCGCAAAACTTCTGTCGACCGCCGTCCGCGGGATCGCCGGCTGACTCCAGTGAACGTGTCTCCTGTCAAACACTGATTAACGCGACAGACGATAGACTCCAGTTCTGGTTCTTTATTTAACTCGTGGATGTTGAGGCAGGAAATACAAACAATCCCAAGAGCAGTCGGTGACGATCGCTCTGTCGATTTCATGGTTAAAGACGGTGGCTGAAACAAACTAGCATAACGGCATCAGTCGATCACTAGAACCTCGGTTATCACCCGGGAACTGCGGGAATCCAAGGGTGAAAGGAATTCAGGTTTATTGCGAGATTTAGTAGCTATGTGCGTTAATAAGATCTTTACAATTCGGCCATACGAGAACTGTCTATAGCGCTCTGTTATTTATATCTAATTGCTTGGCTGTTATCTGAAATATCCTTGCATTAGTTACCACGCTTTGGTCGTCTAAACATTCATTACATTTTAACATCTTTTCATTTTATGTTGCTTTCGCAGGTCGTAATCTGCGCCGTAGTGGCCTGCGCCCTGGCTGGCAGCGAGCCGCGCGACAAGAGGGGCCTCCTCAGCGGCGGACACGGTGGCTACGGGGGCCTCAGTGGATACAGCGGCCTGGGCGGACACGGCGGTCTGGGCGGCTCCGGGGGCCTCGGCGGGTACTCCGGCTACTCGGCGCCGGCCGCCAAGGTGGTGACCGTCAACAAGGTGGTGAACACGCAGCGCGTGGTGGAGGTGCCGCAGGTGGTCAACGTGCGCAAGGTGGTCAACGTGCCGCAAGTGGTGTCGGTGAGCAAGATAGTCTCCGCGCCCAGCTACGGCGGCGGCTCCGGCTACAGTTCGGGACTCGGCTCCGGCTATAGCTCCGGCTTCAGCTCCGGGCACGGATCGGGCTCCGGCTACAGCTCCGGCCACTCCAGCGGCTGGTGATAGATATTACGAAAAATCTAGTCTTTAATCATTTGTGATCTTATTATTAATGTCTCATTCATCAATATGTAAATAAATATATTTTTTCTTATAATACTTATTGCATTTTTATCATCATCATCTGTTACATCAACAGAATAAAAAAACAACCGACACACGACACGTCTGTAACGTTTATTCGAAGAAAATTATTTTACTACCATTAGGTACTCGGAACACAAAATAATAACAAAACAGATAAAAATTTGAATCAACTATTGTACGTCAACTATAAATATAATATAATACACAGGAGTATGTAATTTCTAAAACAATAAAAGGGCAAAGTGTCGTGACCCCTCGATGAATCGACAGGTTCTTTGCAATAGCGGGGTCACTGTCAGTGCCATGTTTACATGTAATATGAGATACGTGCCGAGTGCGAGTCACAGGGGGTCTGAGTCATCGCAGTAGTACCATGTTGACAGCACTACAGTAAGCTCAACTGCGTGCAACTTAAAAAGCGTCAATAAAAAGTCAGGTAAAAAATTGGAATGTAGTCCAGGAAGACCGCAACGGAGACAACATTAAGACTATCACGAATTACACTTGACATAGTCACTTGTTTAGTGACACGGCAAAAATTGAATAAGCACAATATTGAAGTTAGATTTATTCATACTTACACAAGTCTAAACAATCTGCTATATACTTGAATACATAAGGCACCATCACTTTCGAAGGCATTTTTGGCTGGTAGCTTACTGATGTCTACTAAAATACGTGTAACGATTTAATAAATTTACAAATTTTTGTGACCGTTATAATTCATAAATTAAAGTATTTATCTACAACTTTTTAAGCAAATAGCTCGTGCGAGATGTGTGAGATTCGAAGTTAAAGTCAATATACAAAAAAAAATGAACAAATCATTTGAACAAATCATTTTAAATGTAATGAAATTATATTTTGTAGTCAGTGGCACTTGGGATGCCGGGAGATTATTTAATTCGTATCTCGTCCTTTATAACACTCGGATGATTAATAATAATATTAAAATTTATTATTTATTTACAGCAAAAATGTACAAGTTATATCTATCTTAAATTACTTACACGCTAGGACTATACAAATCATGCCCACGTGGAATGGTCCCAAGAATGCTGGCAGCGTTTCCGCGCTGAATCGCTAAGCTGATTCTTTGTGCGAAAAAGGAGATATTAAAATATAATATAATATTAAGATAGGCATACATTAAATAACGCCCCGAGTCAAAGTTTCGCCCCATAAAGCCCACAAAGCCCCAGTTTCGGTCGCTGGGGCGAAACGCCGGCAGCCTTTTGTTCACCCATTACCAGGGCAGAGCAACAGCTCCCATGGCGACCGTTTGGTGTCTATTTATAGAGAGAAATTAAGTTTTTTTTTTCATTTTGAATATAAATATAAATAACCATTATCTTATTAATCTACATTCCTATTGTTTCAGCAATATAGCACTTGTACTAACATGCCGTTCGTTCTCGTCTGAAGGTTGGCTCGCAGAGAGCGGTCAGAACATTGTCTTGCAATTATTATTTCAGAGATTACGCCATGTTATATTAAAAAAAGTTTTAAACATCGCGTACGGTAGTGTCGGTTGTCACGGTTTGTAACTAGAGCTTGAAGTTAAATAATAATACCTGATATGTGGCCTGTGGCTTCTTGAGGAAATGACTAGTCCGAACAATGTCTTTTCAAACGAGAAATAGTTACCACGTATTATTAATAATATATAAATCCTGTACAAGTTATATCTATCTTAGATTACTTATACGCTAGGACTATACAAATCATGCCCACGTGGAATGGTCCCAAGAATGCTGGCGCGCTGAATCGCTAAGCTGATTCTCCGTGCGAAAAAGGAGCCAGCCCTCTTGTCACCTGAAGAGGCAATCAACCGAGGTGTTAAATCCTTGCGGGCACCAAAAATTAAATTCCGACTCTGTATAAATAAATATAGTTAACATACGATAATACACAAACGTTCATGATTCATTTCAATCAGTCTGTCCGCGCAACTACATATGTTCACGTTCTCTCAATTATACATTCATTTTTCTTAAATATGTTTTTCCCCTATTCTGAAAAACAGGGTTTTTTATATTAAATGTTGCTTTGGTATATAAGCTTCACTTGTACCAAATTTAATATATATGGCTCTAACAGATTAAGCGTGCAACCGTAACGGACAGACATATAGAATTAAAGAATTTTGCTTTTATAATATTGGTACCGGTGTTTATGATTAAAACTATCGCCTTTCGAGGGTCTATAATGCTGATGAATATGATGTCCTGACGGTGATTGTTTGTCGATATTGCGAGGATAGCCCTATGAAATGATGCAAGTTAGCTATTTCATTAGAAGACACACACCGCCGTGATGGTCCGACCGTGTGATCTTCAGCAAACATTCACTCGCTTAACACTTCACCCTCTCCTCTTCTCTTCTCTTTTACCTCCAGATAAGTGTCCGTGAGTCCGTGTCTGTAAAAATTTTAAGTGCTACATGCCATATCTAATCCGTCACGTTCTACCATAAAGGAGAATATCGCGATAACATTATGGTTCCATCCCAGAGATCAGAGCCGGCGCCGACTGTGGTTCGAGTTTTTTTTCCGGTGACGATTCAAAAATTTTCAAAAAAGAATCTACTCTTACATCTTTTGATATAATATAATAGATGACGATTTTTTTAATTTCAACAACTTAGTCTTAACTAACCTATTGATTCAGTAACTGATAAAACTTTTGAAACATGCTTTGCAATTTTATCGTGGAGCCTATCTCATGATGATCTTTGTAATGATTCGGTGACGAGGTGACACCAGCGTCGCTATGTGTAGTGCTAGTGTAGTGTGCGGATTGTATATTCTACAGTTAAAATACATTTTCTTAAACCGCGGACGGACCCGCGCGCCCGCAGCTGTCGGCCGCGGCACCGCCACAGAGCGCGCCGATCAGTCTCAGCGATAAGTCTCCGTACTGACCAACTCGGTCATATTTTTTGTATTTTTCCATTAAATCTTGCGTAAACTTTTATCTTATCTTAATCTCGACTCAGAGCCATTTATATCCTCGTCGTTTCATCTAATAAATATACTCAGGTTTGAAGCCACGTCGGTGTGTAACTGTAAACCAAACAGAAAATAGTAAAAGTAAGAAAGTGGCCTGCTGTCCTCTGCTGGGCGAAGGGATCCTCTATTGTAGAGAGGAATCTGGGAGCTGAGACCGGCCGCGACTTTTAAAAGAGTATTCGTCGCGTTTGTTGCTGCTTCTTCTCGGTACGTTTCAAGCAGTAGTGTCTTCTTTGAAAATATTTGACGATTCAAAAGTACTGAAAACAGTCTACATTAACAACGAATATTTGCACTTGGGATAGCGCGCTCGAGCCGTGCGGTTGCCATGGCTTTCGAATCCCGTGGCGACATTATGAAATTTAAGTACACATCTACCATGTGTACTTAAATTCCATTTTTCAGGCTTCATCGTTAGTAATGTAAAAATTTCAGAGCCTTCATTACTTTTGAATTTATTTAACGTTAAATTATTGAAAGTACATTTTTATGTACGAAGAATATAAACTCATCTCGATATAAACATATTCGATACCTCCTTCCTCTCTCAGAGGCTCGCGAGACACTTAAAGTCGAATAGCGCTCGTAATAAGTAACAAGCATGTAATGCACAATAAAATATCAATTAATTTATTATACATGTTTGTCGGTTGCAGATGTGAACGGACGCAGCGCCCCTGACGCAACAGCCCGCCGCGTACAGACATACACGCGTACAGTTATTATACGTCTCTATTTGCTGTCCTCGCTACGGATAAGTTTGCAATTATTGCTAAGTAGTGCGGCGGCCGCCCCGCCCGCTGAAATATCTCTCAAGTATTGTACGCAATCGAGGTTATCTAATATCAACCGTTCGGGCTGTCCGTGTGTATATATCCGCAGCTCTGACTCACTTCTCATATACAGGGTTTGACAAACGAACAGCCAAATAATAAAGCGAATATGTATTCGCTTTATTATCGTGTGAAGTTTAACGCTCGATTTATCTTGAGAGCGAACTTGGTAAAACAGCCAAATATGTATATCGCATTAATTGCGGGTATGAAAAATATTACTGCACTGTACTTAATAATAGACTTATTTTCGACGTCGAGATCGTCGACGACGTCGACTACCGAATGCCAGATATTGAAGGGTCCTCAACGGCATCAGCATGAGTCCTCGGTTGATGAGATGGCGTCAAGTCAGTTGTCAGTCAAGTTGCCCTCTGCGAGCAAACTGTTGTACGGTAGCAGAATAACAACCCAATGACACGTGTAGATACGAATATGTGACATTCATACAATATGGTGGTCGTCGGAACATACTCGTAAATTAGCATGTTACAATAAAGTTTTATAAACATAAGAGAGGATAAGGTTCCTGATCTGAACAGTGACTGCACCAGAAATAAATAATAATGGACATTCTACATACAGTCCGTTTAAAGCTAAGCTTAAACTCATGTCCATGAGTAGGTCAATGAGTCTCGTTATTCCATAGCGATAGCTAAAACTGGAAAGGTGTCGTCAGGGGTGTGCGTGATGATGTTAATCATGGTGACGAGTAAACCTGATTTACTTAATATATAACTCATAAATTTGCTGCGGGCAGAGTTACAATAATACCGCGAATTCTTTTGTGTCAACATCAGTGTTCAAATATCCACAGCTATGCATTTTTTGTTTTTTGCATCCTTGGAGAAAAACTGTTATTTTTAAATCCTATATATCTAAGCCTTCATATTTACGTATAGAAATGGATCATCGCTACTTTGTATATTTCTCCGATACAAATAACCTTAATTAGATACATACTAGAAGCTGCACGGCGATAACTGCAACGCCAGTATGCATATAAGAATATTTATATTTTGGGTGTGTTAAAAAATGTAATGCCTACTAGTATATAAAATTGTACAAAACATTACAGAGCGACGCAATAAATGGCTAGTTCTTAAACAAAATACGATTACAAATAAATCATAACATGAATCGCTAATTCGAGCCCTCAGGATCGGGTTATGATATCAGTGCGGAAGCTTCGCAAGGACGAGGCTGGGTTGCAGCACCACCACACCACCACACCACCTCACCACCACCGCAGCGCACCACGCGGCCCGTATATAACGACGAGTGCCGAGAGCTACCCACATTCATTCAACGAGCGTAACACCTGACCCAAACACCAACATGAAATACTTCGTGAGTATATTCAACCATTTGCGTTTTAGCGAAATGATGAAATCATTATTTTAGGCAGCCAATTCATACCGACGAGACCTACGACAATATTTTCTATATAAAAGTAATTAAATATTATAACTCATAGCGTAGATTTCAATGAGTATACTTAAATCAGAAAATAAATCAATAAAGTCTGAATAAAGCATTTCCTGATAATTTCGGATCCTACCGGGACAGAGAACTTTTAGAACAAGTGTTAGAAAAAATATTTTTCGTTTGAACATTAATGTGGAGTTGTAGAAAATGAACTGATGGGTTTAGATTAGGTGCGGCTTAGATTAACGTTAACTTAGCGAAGAGCACGATATGCTTCCTCTTCTTTTTATGCTTGTATAGTTTCTTAGTCGCACTGACAGCTTTGGTGAGTGGATAAATTTTTATAAATAAGCTATCGCTCGCGTCACCTTATATGTTCAAATTCTTTAAATTGTTTACTCTTTTTTTATCAATAATGTGTTTTATCTGTTCCCTAAAGACAAAGGCAATTTTTTTATTCTAAATTTTAATGGCATCAAATCTTTAAGGTCGTACTAACAATGGATTAGACATAAAAGTCAAAAAACATACAGACCGATGGAATATCAAATTATAATATCAGTTTGGATTGTCAATATTTTAAATTCCTGTAACAAAATTAAAGTTAAGCGGAACGGTTATCGTGCTATATCTCAGGGAGACAAAAAAAATGTTTACAGGTACGTTTTGTTTCATTTCAGATCGTTATCTGCGCCGCGCTGGGCTGTGCGGCCGCCGCCGACGACAAGCGGGACAAGAGGGGCCTCGTCAGCAGCGGCTGGGACTCGCTGGGCTCCGGGGGCTCCGGCGGACACGGCGGCTACGGGGGCCTCAGTGGATACAGCGGCCTGGGCGGGCACGGCGGCCTGGGCGGCTCCGGGGGCCTCGGCGGGTACTCCGGCTACTCGGCGCCGGCCGCCAAGCTGGTGACCGTCAACAAGGTGGTGAACACGCAGCGCGTCGTGGAGGTGCCGCAGGTGGTCAACGTGCGCAAGGTGGTCAACGTGCCGCAAGTGGTGTCGGTGAGCAAGATAGTCTCCGCGCCCAGCTACGGCGGCGACTCCGGCTACAGCTCGGGACTCGGCTCCGGCTATAGCTCCGGCTACAGCTCCGGCTACAGTTCCGGCTACGGGTCCGGCCACGGGTCCAGCATCGGCTCCGGCTACTCCAGCGGGTGGTGGTGAACGCAACCAAAATAAAAACTTTAAACTACGCTGTGATTCTTCTTTCTCTTTAAGTTCATTTTAATTTTCACTGTAAGTGTTTTTACACATATCTTTTAAATAAATAATTACATTTGTAAGTTTTTATCTACCTAGTCTTTATTTACCTACCATCCATAAAATCAAGTAGTTCAAAGCACATAGTGTGACTTCGAAATACATCTCTTGTTAATTGGTTTCTATGAGGGTTTCACTATTCTTTTGTATCACATGTTAGCATAAACTAAATGTGATTTTGCATCGTTCAAGTTGAAACACGCTTTGGCTTGAAATTAAAACTGCCAAAGAATACAAGTAGCTTCAAATTGTCGATTTTCTCAAAATCTACTGAACCTGATTTTTGTACGCTTTTTCCTAAACGATAGTGAAATTCTTCCGAAAGGTTAAGGTTAGTAGTGCATTACGGGTTTATGTAAATTGTGTTGAAAAGGACGCGCAGTTGTAAACAATCACCTACTGGGAGCTTTAGTCGCGTGCGCAGCATAAAACAACAGCGATACACTAAAGTGATGTACTAGAGAATTGTAGAATTACAAAAATACTACGATAGTAATCATCGACAGGATGTCTTTACCTCTTATGGTTAGCTCACAATAACTGCTTTTATGTTAGAATTTCTATAAAATACACTGAGTTCCAGGCGGGAAAGGCCGCAAGCACAACTAGTTGAAATATAATGTAATCTAAATATCATTGCCGTTTAAGAGCTTACACCAGATCTGAACTAATTTCAACTCGGCTGAGTTAACCGGTATTCGTACCCGGAACCTTTTACCTTCACCGCAACACCCGCTCTAGCTAAGCGCACGTCGTTCATCATTCCTTAGATCCAAAATTGTTATTATTTATAATTTGATCGAGGTTTTAATTAAAATAACGCGCTTTGTGCGGGCTGATTTGAAGTCTATACAACTTTTGGTAATCTATAAAATATATGATAATAAAAGCGAGTTGTTTTATGAACAAAAAAATACAATAGAAAGAAAGAAAAATATTTATTTAAACACTGCATAAGACATACATAAATACTGTACACTTTTAACAAAATACAATACTTGATTACAAATAACAAGTCTAAATTTTATACGATCTTTAATCTCCTAGGCCGCCGGCAGCGTATTAAGGTGGAAGAGAGATGTTCAACCTGGTGTGATATTTGTGCAGGCGTGCTTCAAGGCGACGTGTTGTCACCTTTACTCTTTTCTATTTTCATCAACTCAATAACTCAAAACATTTCTTTTCTCTATAACATGTATGCAGATGATGTTCAGTACATAGTATATACTATTTGTATTATATATATCAATACTTTTTTCTACAATAGACACAGCCCATTATTCCATATATCACCCACAGCTATGTCCTTTCTCCGACCTGGTTGTCTGGAAGAGATCGCTATGTAGCGATAAGAAATTGTAGTATGACCATTTTTGTAAATATTTATGATGTACTATAAAAGTATCTTCCATTCAATCTTGAAAAAGGCAATACAGCTCGGCGTAAACATACATAGGTAATTTAATTTAATTTAAATTTCAAACAACTAAGGGGCCATAAAAAAAATAACATTACATTATATAAAACTAATATAATCTAATTAATCCTAAGACAGGACCGATTTGCCAGCACGTGTACCTTTGCGCAATGATTCAAATGCGGACAATCGATCCTGTCAGCAAATGCCCTTAGAACGCTGTTGGAGTTTGCCCGGACTCTGCGCAGCAAGGATGTGCACCGCTTATGCATGGTCGCATAGAAACAATCCACACCTGTCGGCGAACATTCCCGACGCACTGCAAAATCGTAATAATATCGTAATAGTATCGGTAATAATACTAGTTTTACTTGAATTCCTAAATTGAAACGCAACTATTGAGATTCTCGAGCTTTTTGCTTTATTCTATCAATTATACAAGTCAGTAGCTACATTAGTTTTGTAATTATAGTAAAATATATTTTATTCGTCTCAATAAACAAACTGATTTCGTAATGTTACAAATAAACCTTCAGTCCCATATATTTGTTGCAGCAAAACTCAAAAATTATTTAACAAATTTATTACTAACTTTCAACATGGCATTTATTTTAATAGTATAAAACGAATAGGGATTAAACTAGATCGATTTTTCTCCCCCAAAACCCCCTACATGCTGAATTTCAGAAAAATCGTTGGAGCCGTTTCGGAGATTCCGAAAATATATATATACAGACAATATTAACTCCTTTAAATATTAAAGATATTAAAGAAAGAAAGATGAAAGTAAGTTCATAATTCGAAACTCTCAAAGTTGAAACAAAAGTAATAACGGCTGCGGACGCGTTGATGTCTTTTTAATGGCAGGCGTCGGGCGCCCACGAGCTTTGTCAGAGCTGCATTACGACCTCAAACGCCTGATAAAATACTGTCTCTGCGATCTCTGTGTCAAAACTAATGTCCAATTTATTTATATATTTAACACTAGTTTCCATTCAATTCATTAAATTTACAAATTCATAAATAGCTTGAACTGGAACCGGCACCAGCAATTAAGGCGTTGATTCAAATTTTTCTTCATTCCAGTTGTAAATGAATAATAATACTATATATAAATATTATTACTAATTTTATGTGCAAAAAAATGAGGAGATTTGTATTAGAACAAGGGGACAACATACCTAGTAGCTCAATTAGACGTTAAACTAAACTGGCGATGTACTTGGCATTGTTGTATTACACCGGATACCATCCGGTCATAGACAATGTTTCAATCCGTTTTGCAAGTGATATGCAGTACCACTAATCCACGATCAAATATGTGGCCATATATATAACCGAGAGGGTCACGGGTTCAATCCCCGGGCGGGCATTAATGAGTTTTCTATTAAAACTATTTAATAGAAAACTGTATCTTATTGATAATTGCAATTTATCACAGGCTTTTCGGTGAAGGAAAACATCGTGAGGAAACCTGCATATCTTTAGAGAATTCTGGGGATGTGTGTAACCTACCGATCCGTATTGGAGCAATGTAGTGGGTTTTAACTCCAATCCTTTTCTCCGAAAACGGAAAGGAAACCTATTCTCGGTGGGATAATATACTGAATCTATAAACAGTATAATATAATTATACTGAACAAAAAGATAAAGATGTCAATATTTGTAGCAAACATCGTGTCACATTCTGTAGTAGCTCACACGCCGGCTCCGTCCGCCAGCAGAACATGTCATGGCCCGCATGAAATTGCCCGCCATTGATTAATTTTTGTGCTCCTTTGATTACATTTCGAAATAACTTCTAGGATTTAATATTTATGGTTTAAGGGACATTAATGGTATGATTAAAGTAACTAACGTAATAACGGTGATAAGGATTAATACTGTATCCATTTAAAAGGTTTCCATAAATGAATACAACAAGCTATTCTTCTAACTATATATATATGCCATCGCGGGCTGTCCTGCTTCGCAAGCTGTACTGAGGAATAGTCCACCGCATGTTTATCTTATATATCTTAAAGATTATTCAGTGTTTGTCACGAAAACTGAATATCCGTTGAATAGTTTTTGACGGACAGACAGATAGACGCAGCAGAGGACTTTTTTTCTTTTTTTTAAGGTGTGTAGCAATTTGGGTTACAAATTACTAGTAAACTTGTTAACCCCTCCAGCTAAGCTAAAATGCATGTGTGAGGAGTTGGTTTACGTCGGTAGTGTAATGGCCGGGATTCGAACCCACGATGTCTCGATCGCAAGTCCGCTACTCTAACCATTGCGCTTCAACTCTGTTCATTAACATGTAGTGATAGTGATGGTCCCCGAACGTCCGCGACATGATTACCATAGTACTGGTCAAGATTATTTTTCATTTCGTAATTTAATCTAGGCCTTGAATATTTATCATATGCAATGAGATGTTTCATTATTATTTCAAAATGAATGATTTCTCAATATAACTAATATAGCCGTCGCGATGCTGACCCGTCCTATTTTACATTTGTTCTTTTTTCACTAGAGATGCGAGATTCAATAGAGATGAGAGAGAGAGAGATTGGACCGCTCACCTTTCGTACACCCTCGGGTACACCCCAGGTACACTGCGTCGACGGTGACATAATATTCCTTACTTACACACGTGTTCCTTAATATTAAATTAACTCCAGACTATTCTAAAATTATTTACACTGTATCAATAAACATGTAACTGATCGCATCCAATAAAAAGAAAACAACCATTGCAGTTGACGGTTAAAAAAAACAACAAATTTTTATATTTCATTATATTTATGTTCATTATATAATTATATAATCATATAATTAGTTATATAATTTATATAATCATTCATACATTCATATATCATTATGTAATTATAGTTCATTGAATTATATATATTTTTTATACATCTAATTTATTGATATATCTATTTAATTAATTACGACATTTTTTACCCTAGTCCGATTTAAGTATTTAAACTTTCGAAATTTAGTAATAATTTATTTCGATTTAAATTAAATTTGAATAATGCATAAACATAAACATAATGTTTGCTTGTCTTTTTTATACACTATAGAATAATTTATTTCAAATATTAAATTTCGTACAAGTAGATATTAGACATTCTTTATTTTTAAAAATAAATTGATGTTATGTTGGGACACAGAATTATTTTATAACGTGGGAATGGTACCAGTTACATTTCAAAGAGCTTTATCTTTTTTCACTTTTTTTACATATTATTATCTTGTAGTGAACATTATATCCATAATCCTTTACTCCCTTTTACGCGTATAATGCTTAAATACCGGCATTGGCGTTGGACAGAGTGCGCGGGCGGACTCTCAAATGTCGAGATTAGCCAACGAGAGCTCACCGACGGCTCCTGTTACCTTCTCGTATCTGGATCATTATGAAACTGCGTGTAGCTCACGGACGAGCAGCTGCACCAGGAAGACACACTCGTTACAACCGTGTGAAACGGTGTACAGTTACGGCACCCACAACGCCTAGTGTTCATGAAGAGAGTTCTTAGCACCTCATTATAATGAAAATCTAATTTATATATTTTTATATAAGTAATGGATTTTTTTTCCAAATTTAGACCCACTTAAAAATAACTACACTTTGCACATTGATTTAATATATAATCGTGTTGTAATGTGATGCAGTGTGTTTAAAATAAAAATCCCTCGTCTTATAATTAATTAGCTTCTCACATTCTGAATCACTCCATACACGCTTGAGAAGTTTCAAGTAGCTTACATACCTGTATAGGTATGTAAGCTACTTGAAACTTCTCAAGTGGAGGACGTCCTCCTATAAGTGAAGGACGCCGCTAACTCTCGTTTTTGAAACATATAACTAATAATTCTTTTTTTATAAGTTGAAGTTTGAATGAACTCAACATAGTGCTTGACGCTCCTAATATTGTCATCGAGTCCGTGACAACTTATTGGTATAGCATTACCCAAGCTATAATATAAATACAGCTGTTATTTAATGTTAATACCGTATTAATTTATTACACTATTTTATCTCAGAGCCATATGTAAAGTCATTTATAAATTCAAACATAACGCAAAAGTGTGTGGCAAAATTGAAAGTTAATTAATTATTAAAAGAACCCAGATTAAATCTAGTGTTTGACCAATGATCTTACTATATTTTGACAAATAATCAGATTGATTAATATAATAAAATAAATTGACCTACTTTACACTCTATGGATAAATTATAAAATATTATTATACTACTATGTGTACGCTATCGTTTGTGTAATTTGTTGATCGTTCTTATCTGGATGTATTTATTTAATATTTAGAAATTACCTTACATCGCCGGGCTGCTGAGATTTCAGCGGAAGTGACACGAAGTTACTGTCACAATCTAATACATATTTATAAAGTATATTCGCATACTTGAAAGAATTATGACTTTTAATTTAGCGGACACTCCTGCCATACACGATAAACACCCGGCCGCACGCAACGCTTTGTTACCGCGTTTCCAAAACAGATAACCATGTTCTACAGATAGTTACAGAGATAGTACATTCATTCAGTATGAAATTATACATATAATTAGTAATGCTTTATAACTCTAGGTAGCGATTTATATTCATACTAATATTTTGCTGTGTATTTCGAATACTAATGTACTATGTCACATAGTGCGGAGACCCGATGGCCGTCTGGGTCTTAAGGTGATGGCGACCCCGCACCGGCAGCGTCGGTGGTTCCTCTACGAGGTGGACTGATGACCTCAAAAAGGTCGCGGAGAGCCGCTGGATCAGAGTGGCACAGGATCGTGTGTTCTGGAGATCCCGCGGAGAGACCTATGTCCAGCGATGGACGTTCATCGGCTGAAGAAGAAAAAGAGAGTGTTACCAACCGGCAATATACGTGCGTATGTCCGCGACTGCATCGGCAATTCAGTATCGAGATATTAACTGCATACACAGCTCCAACTCTTAACTATTTCAGAATCAAATCAAAACCCATAATTGAACGATATTAGAACAATGATAAATTACCAAACAGACACATTTTGCTTTGATAATATATATTAGTGTCGCCAATATTAAGGTTATAAATGGCTGCAATATTTAATGAAATCGTATAATACGAAGCTATCATAATATTTTAAGCGATAGAAATAAAAACATAAACCGATATACGTATCAAAGATGGCACAATAAACCTCGTCAATTTTCAAAGTCATCTCTACAAATTTGTAAATATATTTATTGATTAATTTTTTTACAAAACATTAAGATGTCGCGTGAGATGTCGGGAGAATAATAACTAGTTATTGTAACACCTTCATATTTAGTCAACGGAAGGCCGAATGTGATTTAGCACTGGTTATATTTTCTGGTTTTATTATAATAAGAAACGAGTTAAACGTTGCAATAATGTGGATCTTGAAAGTTATTTATATTAAAGAAGGATAAAGGATCCGTAGCTCCATGCAGGGTTAGACATCCATATAAATGAAATGATAGAGGTATGTCTTTTATCGCGCACAGAAATACTACTGGCCGGAGTTTAACCGGAATTTCAGTATCTTAAGGAACTAAGTTCGATTCATAAAAAGATAATTTTAATGTAAATTTTTATCATTTCCATCATCGTTTTTGAGTCATTAGCTAATGATGACCAGCTCGGTCAGATAAAATTTCACTCGATTTAAATCTTTCAGTTTCTATATTCTATCCCCATTGTATTGAATCGGTGGTGGATTGCAAAAATTGCCATTCGAAGGACCTCGTGGATGTCCCGTTGAAAAACGATAACTAACAAATCGAATTCTCATCTGATTTTGGGAGACAAAATGGTGAATAAAAAATGCTGTTCTAAATTGAATACAAAAACCAAAAAACTATCCATACAGATCGGCGAAAACTTGCGACTGGACTCAACCAAACTGACTATAAAGTTCAGATCAATACGTGGAAAAGATGTGTGCTAGATGTTCCCCATCACACATGAAACTAATCGAGAATCAACTAATGTATTAATGAACCGCGACTTGCGCAATGACCCGGCGTCGCCCGCGCCGAGGTCTCGCGTCTCCTATATAACTGTCGGTGCCGTCACAGACCGACACACTCCTACAGTCTACTGACCACGGTTTGCTCTCGACCAAATACCTACGATGAAAACTTTCGTAAGTGTCCTGCCATCTCGTATAAATTCCCAAATAACTCAGTGAGGACAGACAGAAAATAAATAAACTAATTTTACTATGATTATATCAACGCTTCTATATTAAACTCCTATTTAGCATTCGTTCCATTCGATAAGGACGAAGTGGGCCTGTCAAATATGAATCATTCTCTTATCCTCTTCATAATCTGATAATTTCCTCAGGATCGTCAAGGATATGTCCGCTCGTTTCGTACATGTGATGTCCGGAGACACTATGTCAGAAGTCGTAGCGCTGCAGTAACATAGGAAACAAAATATTCATCAAATGTTCATAATTTATTATTGGTATAAATTATGTATAAATCTACAATGCAACACCTCACGGTAGTGTTTCTAAATTTCATATATTCAGTTCATTTATTCATCAATATTTACATCGAGTGAGGAAATGAGCAACGACGTTACCGTTGTCATCCGCAAAAAATTTAAGATGCATGCAGAAGTTGGCTCAGTTGTCTAGTCTTCGCCCAATTACTACTGTCTACTGGCTGTACTTCTCGATAACCGCTGCCGATAGCGACATGTCCTCCGCGACCTCTGTATGACCGACTTTTCTTCTTAAGATTAGATTACTTCGTAAGGACCGTTCTATATTTTAGTGTATATTTCAGGTGTGCGTGGTCGTGCTCGCAGCAGTCGCGCTGGCGGCGCCAGGCGGGGGCCGGCGGGACAAGCGCGGCTACCTGGGCGGCTGGGACTCGGGCCTGGGGCTCGGCCACGACTCGGGCCTGGAATTCGGCCACGACTCTGGCCTGGGGCTCGGCCACGACTCTGGCCTGGGGCTCGGCCACGACTCGCTCGAGTTAGGTCTCGGCCACGGGCTCGCCGCGCCCGCCGCACGCATAATCACCGTCGACAAGGTGGTGGAAGTTCCCAAGGTGAGATCCATTTAATGGTTTTTTTTAATTACACCACATAATTTTTATAATTAAAACTGTAAAGCAAGCTTTTTACACATATGAACAAAAAAGTTATTGCATTCTGACACATGCTGATTACAATTTGTTTCAAGCAATCTTAACTTTTACTAAAACTAGCAAAATATTTGATCGTTACCTACAAAAAAAAATCAGTGAGATATAGCCGCCCATTTTTACAATGTATTGAATGTCTTTGATTAATTTACTTGAGTACTTTGTAGCACAGCATTCGATAGATTCAGACGTTTACTAGAGCAAGATATATCAGTCTACGTTGAAACATTACAGGTAGTGGAGGTCAAGAAAATCGTATCGGTGCCCAAAGTAGTGTCGGTGCCGCAGATCGTGAAGGTGTCCAAGATCGTGGAGGAGCCGCACTACTCCCCCGCGCTGTCGGCGGGCTGGTGGTGAGCGCCGCCCGCCGCCCGCCCCGGCCGTCGGCGAGCTGCGACACGCTGCCACGGACGCCACGACTAATTACAAACCGATATTTTGTCTACGTTATACCTACATTAATGAACATACCTTTGACGAGAATAACAACTCGTGTACTCTCTTAATGACCGGAAACAACAATACATATATCAATATTGAGCGGGAAGCGTTCGACTGAAGAAAAAGAAACCGGGATAAGTATATGATCGCTCGCTGCCCCTCCGAGCGTGGTGCTGAAGCGGCATCAGATGCGATCGTAGTCGGACGCTGCTCCCTACACATGGTGAGAGAATCCACAGTCAGCATCGTGTCCACAGAGCCGTTCAGTAGCAGCCGACGTCCAGCGATGATCTGGGGCTACGTGTGACCTGAACTAGTTCTAAGTTAATATAATTTAGTATATTCAAACTGTTTTTTTTTAACGGAAACGAAACAACAAACAATCAATTATATTGAGTAGTAATAGTTAGTTATATTCAAAGATTAAAAGATCTGACCGTAGCAGTACACCGGTTGACGGGTATCAACTCGGATACAGTACACATATTACTACCATGGAAATAATTAACACTGCTTAAATTTGTAACTAAACCGTAAAGAAAGATTCTTAGTACTCCCGCTTTAGTTCCTATGGTTATCTTCTACGGACATCTAAGGATGTCATTTCAATATTGGTCCGTGGCGCACGCCAGGGGCGCGGTTGACTCGCCAGATGGTGACCATATCGCCGATCGTATCGCCACGCCAGCGGCCGCTCGCTTTCCCTGATAAATAAATAAATATATGGGACACTTACACACACGGTCGTCCGTCCCCAAAGTAAGTAATTTAATACTTGTGTTATGATTGACAGACAACTGGTGAATATATACTTATATATTTTTTAAATACATACTTAAATACAAATATACACCCAGGCTCAAAGACCAACAAATTCATTTATAGAAAATGTTGGCCCTCGGTGGGAATCAAACCCGCGACCCACGGAGCTGAAGGCAGGGTCACTACCCACTGCGCCAACGGCGGGCAGGTGAACTGACGCTCGGGGCACTGGCATTAACAAACGGTAACAAAATGCCCCTACGCGCTCCTGACCAAATACTTTTCTCATACAAACCATCCATCAGTCTATCCACGGTTTCATCCCGGCTACGGGGAGCCTCGGGGTACCTAGGACGGCTTCGAGACGGTCAGGCCGCGGCTCACGGCGCTATGTCGCTAACTCCGGAACTGATGTCGTAAGACATCTGCGGTTCGACCATAGTGTAATTAATTCAATTTATGTTGAATTTTATATTTATTGCTGGCAATGACACACATGTTTCATGTAATTGACCTCTAATGACGACATATCTGTTATGATAAATAGAACTCGAACGGGTGGTAGTGATGTTTGCCTGCGCGATATACGGTTACTGTTCCGCGAAAGTCCCTAATGTATGGAAACAACTGAAGATTGACTGAACTCATAACTGAAACCTCATCGCGACACAATTCGAAAGTAAATTAAGGTAGGATTAGCGTAAAATCTCATAAAAATAAAGTATTTGTGAGAATAATACTCCAAATTTATAATGTAGTCATTCGCTTTGTTTTTTTTTGCTATTTCTATAACTAGTTGTTATTATTGTTGTCTTACTTCACGGTATAGAATTTTACAAATAATCATAAACAAAATAAGAAGTAAAAAATATCCCAATTAAGGATTAAGAAGTTAATCGGATGGTCAACTTTTTAGAAACTGCAGTCTCTTCCAGGAAGTTGAACGCTTCCAATACTTGTGAGGGGGTCAGTTATCAGTTAAACTCAAAACTATTGAACAGATTTATAGAAGCAGGCGTTACTTTGCGGAACTCCATGGTACAGAAGTTACAATAAAATTACTTTGGTCTAAATCGTAATGCACTATGCGTAGTGCGTGGAGCGTATCCTTCTGATGATGCTTCCGTTACGGGGCGAAACGATCGTAGAGATTGTGGTAGTGAGTGGGTGTGATGCTTTGGATAGAGTATCGGTGTTGGCGGCATCTCGTGATACGTGTGGCGGCTTGTCCTTCATGTATGTGATATGTGATAATTTTATTGTAACTTCTGTACTATTGAACAGATTTTCACGTGGCTTTCATCTACAGACAAAGTAATTCGGGATGAAGATTTAAGTGAATTATTTGTTACGGTTTCGTGTAAACTAGTTGAAATATGACAACGATCGTTGATAATTGCGGAAGAGGATAGCTAATTGAGCTATTCCGAAGTGCGGAATGTTTATTGTAATTGTATAATTAGTAGGCCTATAGATTATTGTGAGCGGGCGCACGCAGCGGGAAGCGCCGGCCGCCGAGCTCGCCGGCTACCACGAATGCGGACGTGATGCCGGACAGTGGCCCTCGTCGATACCGCAGATATACTATGACTTGACTCGTTATCTTTTAGCGACACTTTACGAACGAACAATTTTTATTCTTAGAACATAAATACACATAAATAAAACATAATTATGATTGTTTAATTTATTGTTTATATCTCTTTTTTGGATTCCTTGCAAATAAAGCTGCTCGTTCGTTCCTTGCGTTTAGCAGCAGCCACAAAAAAATAAGAAAGACAAAATACAAAATCAACTTGTGAATACAAACTGGACGAAACGGTTAAACAAAAACAGACACTGTAATATGGTCAATAATTTTCAGAGTCTTTAATTTTTCAGAGATTTTAATTTTGTTTTTTTTACTTTTTTGTTAATTTTTAGTTTTGAAATCGAGAAAGAAAAAACAAGAAAATTACTTGAAAGCAAACATGACCTAGTTTATACGAAAGGCCGGACAAACACTATTGGGATCGTAAATTGCTCGGTAATTTTTGAAAGATATAAAATGCAAAAAAAATAATTAAATAAAGGGCCGGTGACGGGCGGGACCGACTCTGGTATATTAACTTTTTAAGTCCATTCGTTTCCCATAGAGCGATCACAACTTTACGAATGACAGCAAGTTTAAGCTTCTGTTTCTAACGGTTCTAGCGTGTCTGACTTGAAAAATCTGACTTGACTGACAGAAAAATCATGATTCGACCGCCGTTACTCATACATCGATATCGCGAACCCTTCGCGAACCCCACATCGTGAACATGTTTCAGCATCTGAAACTACTAGTCTCATCGCGTCGCCACGAACGTCTCACCAACCGGTACCAGCACCACGTGACGTGCGTATATTACGAAACTATAAAAACCGTAATCAAAGTCAGCGTGGCCGTCGATAACATGTTTTTTCCAATGTTATTCTTCGTCGTGAATAGTAAATCAGTGGTATGTAAGCGAGCCCGTCACGCCAGCCGGCAGGAAGCGGCCGCGCACGCGTCCCCGGCAGGCGGCCCAGCGCGGCAGGCGGCAGTCGCTCGGCACCCGGCGCGGCAGGCGGCAGCAGCCAGGACATGGACGGCCAGGTACCGACTGCACACATACGCACGATTATTCTTTTCATAATATTCTTAGAACTTTCACATATTTTTCCCTGTTGTTAAAGTTTTGTCGGTTATGTCGGTGTCGCTCTATCGTTTTTATTTTCCAATCTCACCCACACTTTAAACAGGGGGTGGCTATGACTAGGCCCACGTTAAATTTAGTGGTAAAGTATCCTCAATATTGCACTGTTTGTTTCCCGTTCCTGAAGAAAAACATCAATTTTTATATTTTCTATATCAGCGGTCGTCCACATCAGTAGTAATATTATAAAGGTAAAGTATATCTTCTGTGTATCGATCTTAAGCTGTGGTAGCCCAGCGGTAACACCGTGCGCCTCTTTCGAGGAGTCTAGGGTTCAAACTCCGGGCAGGCACCAATGACCTTCCCGCATTTATCTTCCCGGACTCCTACGATTTGGGAAAGTTTAAAAAAAGAGTGAATAGGCACTACACTGGCAAGCGCGGTCCATCTTAGGCTACATCTTTGCCTTTCCATCAGGCAAGATCGTAGCCAGGCGCTAGCCTTATCATATAAAAAAAAAAAAAATGAGTTTTCTAGTAAAACTTATGTGTCTAATTGATAATTGCAATTTATCACACGCTTTTCGGTGAAGGAAAACATCGTGAGGAAACCTGCATATCTCTAGAGAATTCTGGGGATATGTGTAACCTACCAATCCGTTTTGGAGCAGCGTGGTAGGTCTAAGCTCCAAGCCTTCACTCCAAAAAAAACGGAGAGAAGAGGCCTATGCCCAGCAGTGGGATAGTAACAGGCCGTAACTTACTTACTTTTTT
This sequence comes from Morpho helenor, assembly GCA_029227775.1. NCBI lineage: Eukaryota > Metazoa > Arthropoda > Insecta > Lepidoptera > Nymphalidae > Morpho > Morpho helenor. Next base: position 3,478,185 of record JARGCU010000024.1, read on the forward strand.
TAAAGTGTATCTTTCTGTTACGATTTAACGGCTAATCCGCTTGGGCGATATGAGTTTGGTACGATTTAAGCGCCATTAAGGTTCAAATATATAGGATAAAAATCCCGAATTAAAAATATGATAAAACGCAGCACATAATTATGGTAAGTTTAACATTTAAGTTGACGAGACCGAAACTGCCGGTACGAGTAGTTCTCTATACTAACTATAGTATATAGATATTTATAATAATAATAATAAATATAAGTATTATTTATTACAACATCAACGAAACTGTCAATTCTTTGTAGTACGTTGTTAAGGATTTCACGCGCCTGCGCAATTATAATAGCAAATACGATGTGAGTCTAATTGTTGCTAATTAGGAGCTTCATGTACCTTTTTTTTCTCTCTCTGTCATTACTCGTCGTGCGAACACCTAACACGTTTTTTCAGTATCCTTTTTATTTATTCTAATATTACCGTGAGAGTCCCCTATATCCGTGCTTTACAACAGCTTCATACACCTAAAGGCTGTCACGAATGCAAGCATAAAGTTATTATACCAGAGTAGTGGATCCAGCATAAAATGTGTCCATCGAAGAGACAGAGAAAGCAAACGAGATTACTTGTCTGTTTCTCTTTTTTATGTGCGAGTACACGAAACTTAGTTTGTTCTCTCTCTTATTATTTGTTGGCCTCCACTCGCAGACTGCCCCGCTCTATGTATGATAACTCTATGCGAGCTTAACGAAGGTGCAAATAAAATAATCACTTTTCAGTTGTTCGACAGTTGTTTTGTTATAATTTCTTACCAAAAGTTTGCGGTTGAGACCGAACAATGTTTGACTTTCTTTGACACGTCCTTCTGAATGACTATGCAGACGACGAGCGCTTCAGTGTATACGGCAACAACTGAGGATTATACTGGTCAACAATCTTTTTTTGTCACACTAATACTGATGTCAAATTTTGAATATACTAGGGCCTTCAAGCAATAATATATCATAGTGAAAAAAATGACACGTCAGGTATCCTTGTGATAGTGATAGAATTTCATTTATTAAATGTTTGTAACTTTTCACTCTATAGTTTCCAAAAAAAATTTAACAAAACTTTTCCAGGCAACTCTTTCTAGATCATTCAATTTCTCTTCAGAATCTCTATCCTTTATCAGTTTCCAAAGCCGAGCCAAGTTTTATACGCATCGGTGGTAAAAATATGTCATCAGGAACATTTTTAACATTTTTATGGCCTGTTAATGATTCATACGTGGGCCACATTTTCTATATGTAGTGACTCTTTTAGACTAGTTAGAAATGCATTTATAGGTGTCACTAAAAAACTGGACGTGACTGGAACGAAACTATAGTTTTTTTTTAATGAAGGGTTGCCAACCTAAACAGAAATGACCACTAAGATCATGTGACAAAAACAGTGGTGTCGAACAGTGTAATCTGCCCCGGCGTCCGCTCGCCACTCTAGAAGCCGCGCCCGTATTACTTTGTACAATGTATTCGTTCCGTTTCAGATTTCATTGATGTTGTTGGTGTGCTGCTCGTGGGCGGCGGCGCTCGAGCCCCTCGGCCGGCTGGTGCGGCTCCACAGGAACTCGTACCCCGCGTACGCCGCGGACGCATCGGAGGAGTACGAGCCGTACGCCGTGGCCGCCGTGCCGCTGCAGGCGCCCGTGCCCGTGCTGCGGATCGTCTCCCCGCAGGGCTACGTCGGCAAGTACAGGAAGCCGGCCAAGCGGCCGAAGCCCGAGGCCGACCTGTACGCGTACGACACGTCCCAGATCGAGCAGACGTACGAGCCGTACGCGGAGCAGCTCTACGCGGACTACGAGGAGGCCGAGCCGCAGCCGAAGTACTCCAAGGCGCGGGACCCGTACGCCGACGAGGCCTCCTCGGTGATAGTGTACGCGCGCCCCAACAAGAGCGGCGGGTTCACGTACCGCCGGCCCCCCGCACCCTCCGCGCCGCCCGCGCCCCTGCACCAGCCGGAGGCCCGGCCGGTCGTCATCAGGATCCACAAGTACCGGGTCATTCACTGAGCCGCCGCGGACGTCATGCCGCGTCACGTGCGATATTTATGGAGACGTTCCCTGGGTGCAGAGTCCAGAAACACTACTGCTTCCAATATATGCTGCTATTGTTTAAATTGAATTATTGTAACCTACCATAGTCTAGAGATATAGTACGATTACAATTCTTAGATATGAACTGTACGTAAACATCAGGAATCTCATACAAAATTAATAATCCGTTGATATTCTTATTATTTATTATAATGGATGTTACCTAACTATCTTTTTAAGGTGAAACATACTATTTTTTTTTAAATATGACCATTAGTCATTAAGATAAATGTAATAAGTTATTACAATAAATCCTACGAATTACTCGTAACTATCTGAACGTTTACCTGTAAATAGTGTTAAGTGCACTTCAGTCAGTCGACAGTCAGTAATTTATTAATTAAACAAATTACACTTTATTAAATATTAAACTATTAGATTTATTAATTAAACAACATGGTTATCCGTGACTATGAGAGGAGCAATTCTCTATTTCTGGAGAGAAATTGTAAAATTAGCAAACTTCTTGGATCGATTTATCCAGTTATTTATAAAATAAAAAATATATGCACTGTTTATGTTAATGGTGTTTTTTTTTTATCATATTTGTAAGAAGCTTAGTAAAAACACACAACAACCGCCGGTTCAAGTCGATGTATCGGATGATAACTACTACGAAAACCTGCCCTTTCCTTTGTAAACGTATTCTGCAGTCTTTGCTTTCCCCGTGATGCCGTTTTTACCCACAAATATTGTTACAAATAGTTACAAAGCATGTCATGATTGCAGATCGAATCATCAGGAATCGGGATGATTCGTTCGGCCAAAAACAACCCCGGTTCAAAGTTTAGGATACCACCGCAAGTTCGATTATTCTCACAGTCCCAACCTAGGAACCTACAAGATTAATAGGACCCTATCACTACTTACTACTGAATTTCTTTATCAGAGATTAAATTATCCTTATATATTATATGCCAATAGCAGTGTTGATATTCTAGAAAGTAGTAGTTACTTTTTACTAGAGTGAAGGTCTCATACTTTATCTAATAGCATCTAGTGTTAAAAGACTAGATTCCCCATTGTAAGCTAATGGCTTGAAAAATAATATTTACCATAATTTATAATTTATTAATTCAATTTGCGCTGTACAGGCCATAAACAAGATAATAATTTATTATTACTAATCTGTGGTATTTAAAGACAAATTCAAAGACTTGAATGGACTTGATTTAATACTTTACTAAATGTAATAAAAAGGCCCAAAAACTATTATTTAGAATGGTCCTGATGTTGAAGAAATTATGCCTCTTATAAAGATAGACTATGTGGTTAGCTTTAGCAGTGAAGATCCTGTAAGATAATTTTCAGATTTAATATTTATCATTTCCATTTGTTCGTTTCAGCATAGATATTAGATACTATACTAAACATATTTAATACGTCTTTAAGATCACGTTTCCTGTTTTCATAAATTCGTATACAGTTTACTGCAATGTATGATCATGTACTTGCTGGACAATCATATACAGTGTAAACTCCATATAACGTCACTCGATTTAACGACAAACTCCCTAAAGCGTCCATATCAATTGGCTTTAGTTGGTTTAGCTTGTTTCCTATACAATGATACACTTTTATATAGCGTTACACCCACTCTCAATAACGACTGCAATTTAATAATTTTAAGTTGCCAAAATTAGTAAAAACAGCGAAGCTGGGAACGTTCTTTTGTCGCTTTAGTATCGTACACCGTAATAAACTCGACTGTCGACATTACACATACCGAAGTTTCTAAGAAATCTGTTCTTTTGTTTACAAATTGGGATTGCTTGCACATGTTGACTGCTGTTAATAGGAGTCATGGATTATCTATATGTTGTCATATTCTTAGTTGCTCACAAACTTTCAAACTGAAAACATGGCAAGTAAAAGAAAACCTCTGTGTATTGACAAAAAAGTTTTACTGATACGTGCACAATACAGGCGGGAGAGAAGATAAGTCATGTTGGCAGAAGCTTTGGATTTAGTCGCTCTACAGTGTCTATAGATTTTTCTTCTCCCCATTTAACAACAACTCTCTATATGCACAGTCTCTTGAGGGTCGTTATAGAGATAGAGTATATAGAGTTTGCACTGTATATGTAAAACCACAAAAGTAAAGATATGAAATGAAAGGGTTCAATATATTTGCAGGAAAACCCAGCTAGTAATCTTCTGGTGTCAGATGTGAAAAGCAAATGGCTCTGCAAGAAAGGAGAGCCCTCCTGTTCGGTTGTACTGCAATTGAAAAGTGCATGCAAGGTGTGGGATCATTCACTAAGATGTATTGTAATAGAAAATACTGCAACATGGAGTAGAGTATAAGTAATCATAATGAACTTGCATTTCAGATAGACACAATCACAGTAGGAGCCTACCAAGTGGCTCTGCTAGAGGTACTAGTAGGACTATCAGAAAAACCTAGTGATCCTTTTCAGGTATTTTGCATTGTTCAAGTTCTTAGATCATTCATATGAACTTCTTATACTAAATTTCTGGTTCTATAAATAACTAGTAAGACTTTTGGCATGCTGATTGTATTGTCTAAATTTTGCTAGAGATCACAATATCAATGTTGTTGTGTGTAATTTTTTTTTTTAATTTTATGATAAAAAACATTGTAATGAAATTCTTATTAAAGTACCTGTTTGATAAAGGTAGCTATTTGTAACACAAATTCAATTCTATCTTTGGTCAAGAATTTAAAGTGGTATCTTATTTGTTGGGCATGTTCATACAACATGAGCCTCAATTAGAGAAACCATGAAATAGAAAATCCCATTAACTCTCACCATCAAGCAAATGGCAGACCTTCACCTCAATGGATTGATTTATCATTGTGGTTGTTGCACATTTCACCAAATGTCACTATCACATGTACTAACTTGTTACTATTATGTTGTAAAAGTAAAACAAAATAGGTAAGTAATCAAAGAGTGGAACAAATGACTTATTGTGATGACAATACAGTATAGTTTATTGATGCGTGTCTTCTATCCCACTTAAGTATTGCATACACTGTCAGTGCAATGGTGATCGTGATAGGGTAGGATGGCAACTTGAGGGAAGATTTGTTATAGAAATTGAATTCTGTATTTGTTGAATGAAGCTTAAATTCGATGATTTTAATAGTAGCTTATATATTTTATTTGTTTGTAATGTTTTAGTAGTGAATCGGGCCAAGGTACTTTTAAAGTTCCTGAATTAAACGTTCGGAGGCCCCGTGTGTCCCAATGTAGACGGAGCCATTGTCAGGTCGTGGCTTGCAGGTGCTGGTGCCGAGCTGCGTGCTGCAGGCGCCGGGCGCGGCGCGGCGCGGGCTGTTGGCGGAGTGCGTGCGCTCGTTCGGCGCGGCGCAGCTGGCGGGCGGCGCGCGCGCCCAGCGCTGGGACCGGCTGCGGCTGGTGTGCTCGCAGCCCTACAACAAGCACTGCCAGGTGCCCGACACTCCGCCGCCGCTTTGAAAGTATCGAGACAATACTTTCAAAAGTAATATAAGTGATAAAATGATGAATTTCATTGTGGATTATAGCAAAATAATTTTATTACTACTTTTGTTTTATGAATCTTCACAGAGTAACGGTTGCTTCTTTAAATTACAATACTTTCATGTTATTTTGCATTTATCAATTCATTAGTTTTCGATAATACACAAGTTAATTCACTCATCATATTTATACGTGGATGTTAAATATTTCTGAATACATAGTAGGTATTAATAAACAACAACTCCGTGCACGCCACCAGTATCGTATCTGGCCCGTTGCAGTACGGGCTGGCCTTCGTGCACGTGTCGGGCCCCGGGGGCTCCGGGGGCCCCGCGCCGGCCCTGGCGCTGGCGGCCGACGGGGGCTCCTCGGACGAGGAGTTCCGGCCCGGCGAGCTGTTCGCGCAGCGCCGCCGCTCGCCGGACAGAGCGAGCACAGGTGGGGCGCCGGTATCGCAATATCCTTCATTAAGTATCATAGGTTTCTTGCTCCCGACCGATGTCCCTGCACCAGATTAATATACATAAAGGCAGTGATAATCAGGTCTGAAAACATTTCGCATTTATAATGATATTTCCTTTAATTTTTTTACATGTGAAAGTGTATTTTTCCAGAGTGCCGATATAAATAAATTGTTACCGTTCCAGATTCACAAATAAGACGAGCATCATCCCGAGCGCTTCAAAATATTGAAAATACATCCTGCAAACTTGTAAAAACGCCTATCACTAAGCCTGGCAACGGGGAGCGTGAAGATGCCGGGGAGGAGCTCTCCCGCCGGAGCGGGGACAGCCTGCCCGGAGCGCCCGGGACTGCGGGGGGCGGCCGGGGCTCCCGCGACGGCCGGAGCCCGCCACGGAAGGACGACAACTGTCCTAGCGACTCACGGCAACCGTCGAGTCGACCTGCAGAGAGAGAGAGATCGGACGAGCGTGAGTATTGCGTGTAAATTAAATAATCGCTACTCGCTATTTCTATACCTTGCTGCACTTTCCCAATGACAAAAAATTGTGTATTAGCTCTACGCTTACGCTCGCGGTTCGCTACTTAAGTTGTATGACGATATTAAATGTGTCGCGTGTGGTTAGTGTGAGTTCCTTTATTTCTTTTGTTAGTGTGACGCTAATTCGTACGGCGCTGCAACGGCGGTCCCTAGATGTCGCTGTTGTGCGAACATCGCACAACGTCAAACGAATTGGAATTACGCTGTCGCAGTCGAGTAGGTTAAAAAAGTCACGCCAAGTCCCCTGTTAAATGATGCCCGAGAGAGCCTGCCATCGGGCGCGTGTTATCTTTGCGTATTATATTTCCATCCATCCATTCATTTATTTGAATCGTTTAAAATGACCTGCTCGTATTATCTCTCCCCCTGCGACCCCTCCGCCACCGTCAGGGCCGGAGGCGGGCGGCGCGCTGGCCGGCGTGGTGCTGGCGCTCAGCGGGTACGCCAACCCGCGGCGGGCGGCGCTGCGGGACGCGGCGCTGCGGCTGGGCGCGCAGTACCGCCGCGACTGGCGGCCCGACTGCACGCACCTCGTGTGAGCACCTGCCCGACCCGACCGACCCAACCGACCGGGACGAACTCGAGGGACACGCGGTGCCGTTCCAGGTGCGCGTTCCCGAACACGCCCAAGCTGCGCGCGGTGCAGGCGGAGCGGCCCGACGCGCCCGCCGTCACCGGCGAGTGGCTGGAGCGGTGCGAGCGCGAGCGCCGCCTGCTGCCCTGGCAGTGGTTCGCCACCGAGCCCGAGCGGCGCCGCGCCCCGCCCGCCGCCCCGCACCGCAGCCCGGAGCGCAGCCCCGACCGCAGCCCGCAGCGCTCGCCGGACGCCGACACCGACGACGAAATAGAGGAGGTCCTGCAGCGGCGGGGGCGGGGCCGGGGCGAGCGGGCGCAGTCGGCCAGCCCCTCACCCCCCTCGCCTCCCGCACGGCACGACGACTCGGACGACACCGCGGAGGAGGAGCCGACCGAGCGCGCGGACACCATCGACCCCAGAAAGGTACCGCGCCGCACTCTATGGGTCCTGCGACGTACGCTTCGGAGACGACGCCCGCACCCTGGACTACCTAACTTAATTCTTAAAGGCTGCGAGTGGTCGTGCCGTAATGAATCCTTCACGAAGAAAACGGAATGAAATTAAGGTATAATAAGTCGAATAAGAAAACAAATTTTTATCGTTACAAACACTATGAAAAAATAACTAAACAACGATATGTATGTATTTACACACATTTATGACACACAAATTATGCAAGGTGCACTTCGAGCCGTTCCATACGGGAGCGCCGGTTCGATCGTTTCGCTGACGCTCCCTCCTGTCGGCAGCGGCTGCCCCGCTTCTGGCGGGGGCGCACGTTCGCGGTGTCGCGGCGGCTGCGCGCGGCGGACGCGGCGCTGCTGGCGCGGTACGTGCGCGCGTACGGCGGCCTGCTGCTGCCGGTGAGCGCCTGACGACCCTCCTCGTGTCACCGTGTGTGTCACGCGGACCGTTCAGTCGCTACACGGAATTGTTTGTAACAATTCCGTGTAGCGACAACAAACTCCGACCCCAGCGGCCGCGCACCACACAGCGGTTGCTTTGTACAAGAATTTCTTTGACATGCGCGAGGGGCCACGATGATGAGTGTTTCCGAATTAAAAATTTTGCAATATCTCAAATCATTCATCACCATCCTGCCCTTGTCCCGCTCTAAGTGGGGTCGACACGACATATTATAAGTATGCTGTCACATGATTTGGCTGCGTTTTTACGACCGGCCTGACAGACGTCCGTTTCCCTTAGTCATATTCTACGATACCTGAATAAGAAAGTGGGTGGTTTATTCTACAAAACCGGATACCGCACGACTCGACTTACCTCAGTCGCCTCTAACGACACCTCAGTAAAAAAAGAGTTTTCTGTAGTACTCAGCCGGATGCCACGAGGCTACAATATCTGAAATCGTTGTCGTTTCATAATTTCATTGGGATTCAAATAATTTACGACAAATTTTGATCACCCGCTTAAAATTCGAATGGAAAGGTGAAAAACTTCTAATAAATCTCAAATTTTACTCGCAATACGCCGTACCGTGTGGCTCTTTCTTTGCGGCTTTCGATGTCAGGGGGCCTGTCCGCTATCGATAGCTATCCAAAACTAGCCGGTCGTTTCCATCGCAGACCGGACGTTGTTTACGATCGTGTGACCCACTCTGGGATAACGTTATCCTCGAGTGTATGTGTGTGTGTGTGCAGCCGGCGGAGGCGCAGTACGTGGTGGGGGGTGGAGGGGAGGGCGGCGTGCGGCCGGCCTGGGTGTGGCGCGCGCACCGGCAGCGGCGCCCGGAGCCCGAGGAGCCCAACGACACTCACTAATAAACGTTTTTACCGAACATTCGTGTTTCATTACCTGCACATCGACAGCGACTCGTTCGGGCTCAGACTTGAAATTGAACACACTCGGACGTTTCTAATACAACCACCTTCATAGAGTTAGCTGGTCATTAATATGAAAAAGCATTGTGTGTCATTGAGAGAGTGAATGGGTTGACTTAGGGAATATTTCTTTTTATTTATTGAATCGGAATAAAGGAGAGATATCGTTGTTTGTTATAATATATTGTTGACAGAGCGTTATTAACTCCAAGCTCGCGTCAGAGGCGTGTCATCTAATCACATGTGAATTTGGAACGTCAGCACGTCGACCGACACAGGCAGCGCCCGCGGGACCTTGCCCACTGCGAAACGATTCGTTTTGATTTCATATCGTCTGACCTCGACGTTTAGCGGCTCCGGACTCGAACCGCTGCATCGCCCTCGACACGTAGGTTCTCATCTCATCGAACGGTGGAAAGACTCATTTTAGTAAGTAACTACTATTTTAAGTATGATACCCCTCCCTCGGGGAGAGAGGCCGTCGGACCGTCCGTACGGACAGGGGACGGCACGTCGCTATCGAGACAACATGTTTAACGAATACAAAATAAACACTGGCCGTTTGAAATTAAACTTTATTAAAGAAGATAACTCGATCGCTAGCTGGGGGCCCGCGGCGCCCTCACTGCGACGTGAGCAGCGTCAGCTTCTCGTTGAGCTGCAGCTGCGTCTTGATGAGCTGCGCCAGCGTCACCACCTGCGGCGTACGAAGTAAATAGGTAGCTCGTTAGTTCGCGCTCGATAATCTTATATAGATCTCGAATAAAACAATGTCTACAATTCCTATTGACTTTGGTCGCTTCGACGTAACACACGTATGATAGCTCTCCGACGGGACCTCGATTTATTTATTCTGATCTCCGACAGAATTACGTATTAAATAATCCAATACATGTCCTGTATAATTTGAATTCATTATGTAGTACCGATTATAGAAGATCGCGTCATTGTAATTTGTGTAGAAAAGAGATAAAGAAATTATATTCTCTATTGTCATTCTTAGTTACAGTGTTACAATTAACCTAAAAATAGAAAAGAGGATAATGAAAACATAAAAAAAACTGGGGTTCAAATATTACAACTCTGACATTAGAATTTTAGTACATTGTTTCGAAAATGATGAAAGCCCATCGCGACCGATACTGTTTCCTTAATGCAGCTACTGTATATCGTACGAGAGCGAGACGCGCTAGTGCTGCCGAGAGATATTGGGGTATTCTGCCGCAGTTTCGTTTCAGCAAACTCCCTCTTTAAGAACGGACGTGGAATGCGAGGAAATTTTTCGACGTCCTCGCATATTAAACGTACTTATCGAACGATTTCGATAAGTACAGCGATTCGCGCCGTCCGAAAAATTCCAACAGTCGTGAAAACGTGACACTCGCTTCGTGTCAGACGAAGCGGTCGCGGCCGGAGAGCGGAGCGGCACCCACCATGAGCAGGTCCTTGACGCCGGAGTTGAAGGAGTCCGCGAAGGTGTCCGCGGCCAGCTCGGGCAGCGCGCTCACCAGCTCCAGCAGCTGGCGGCCCACGGCGTCGTGCGGCGCCGCGCGCTCCGCCAGCACCTCCTCCACGTACTGCACCACCTGGTCCAGCAGCGCGGCCAGGCGCGAGGCCGCGTCCGCCACCTGCGCCAGGTCCGCCGCGGGCTGCACCTGGCGCGCGCGGCCGCCGGCGCCCGTGGTCTTCTGGCACAGCTGCAGGCCCACGATCTCGGGCTCGTAGTGCGTGAGGCCGACGTCGACGGGCGTGAACATGCAACCCTGCTTGCCGCGCGGCACGCCCAGCGCCACGCACACGTAGGCGCGCAGGCCCATGCGCGCGCCGGCCAGCGACGTGTCCAGCGTCACGTGCACCGGCTCGCGGCACTCGCGCGAGTAGTACTCGTGGATCACCGACGAGTGGTTGGTCACCTCGTTGCCGGTCGCCCACCAGCCTTGAACGGATCGCATCTCGATCGTAACGTACGGAACTTACGCGTGTACTTATGGTGAAATCAAACAAACGCTCAATATTATGTTCGGGCCCCGGACTTTATTCATAATTTGGGTAATTGAAAGTGTATAAGGCCTGAATAAATAAATGATCATCATTTATTTTATATGAGTGGTGCATGCACAGATCGATTAAATGGATTTTATAATAAATAAATAGTGATTACAGTGGTCACCATTTGTTTAGGAGAGAAATGAAGTAAAGTATGAAGGTGAAGGCCTGGCCAATGCCAGAAAAAGCTGAAACATAGTTGTTTAACTATTTTATTCAGTCATTCCTTAAAAAAATAATAATAAAAAATTTAAAATTATTAAAAATATTATTAATTGTAATCTATACTTATATTGAAAGCTAAAAAGTTTGAATGTTTAAACACGCTAACCTCAGGAACTCAAAAAAAAATTCTTTCAGTGTAAGTCATGTATTTCCATTTATTTATTGAGGAACGCTGTAGGGTATATAACATCATGCTAAGATGTATAGGAGAGGAGCAGCAATAAAAAATAAAAAACGGCAAAATTTAATCCTTGCGTGTGCTGAGTAAATTATTATTGATTCAAATATTATGTCCTACAAAATTGTTCCTATTCATCTAAAAGTCTGCAACAGCAAAAGACAAAAGATATGTCTAGCTTTTAAGATTGACCCACTTTAACCATTTTTATAGTTATCAAAAGGCTACACAATTTCTTGTCTGCCTGCTTGACATGAAATGCCCCAATTTGTCAGTTGTAGACAACTATATATTTTATTCATTATTCACTAGGTATGCCAGTGCCTTCGCCCCCATTTGGAAATCAGTGTGTCACAAATTTTTTCACTAAATGAAATTTTGAACATAAAAATAGTTATCATAATTTAATTATAAGAGATTTTTTAATAACTTTCACCCATTTTTGCGCATGCAAGGAAAGTGATAAATTATTTTGCTGTTTTTCACAATATTTTTATTACTGCTCCTCACCTATTGATTTTAGCGTGATTTTATATAGTCTATAGCCTTCCATGGTAAATGGACTATCTTACACTTAAAAATTTGTCAAATTGGTCCAGTAGTTCCTGCAATTGACATGTTCATACAACCAAACACTCTTCAGCTTTATATATTAGTATAGAATAGGTAATGAATGATATATATGAATCATTTTAAATGACTTTTTAATTTAATATACTAAACAAGATAAGAAAAATAACTGAAAACACTTTTCTAGCTAAATTCAATTTTTATGGAAATGTTTAAGCTAAGTTAAAACTTTTTGATAAGCTATGTGACAAAATTGACTAAAGCCACCTCAGTTCTTATTTTGATTAACTCTGTCACACTTCTACTGAACTACATTATCTATTTGATCTCCAGACTGCCAAATTCTGCATATGAAAAACAATAATGATCCAAATACGAGATATTTACCAACGATATTCTCAGATGCATTGACTCTTCTATTTAATTCGTACACATCCATAGCATAGTTCAGCTCCGCCTCGACCTGGTCTGCGTGCTCCTTATGTGGGACACAAAAGCAGTTCGTGACTTCCACGACGCCCTTGTCGGAAGTACCTGTGCATCGTCACGATTAATATAACCTCAAACGAAACAAATCACAACATAACTTTTTCAACTAATGCTGAAGACTGTTTAATTAGCCTTTCATGCTTTCTAACAGAAAATCTAAGATTGATGTTTTCCCAATGATTAAAAAATTAATATAGAATACACTATCAAAACACAGACTTACTATAGAATGTATTTGTCGGAAAAGCGGTAACAATAGCGTCATAAATATAGAAATATTACTCACCCAATAAGGTACCAATAACACGATGTGAATCTGCATTACGACGCTCGTATGCATCGACAATTTGAAATAAAACAACGGGATGAACCTTAACCACTAGATTTAGAGCCATGTTGATTTGAAAGGTCGACACAGACCAAATAGAAGTTGAGAACTCACAACACTATTGATTGGGAATCATAGAGTAAACATCCTTTGGTATGACTGATGGAAATAGAAAGAAATGGTAATAATCGTTTTTTAAATTAATGATTAATTAGAATAAACCCTAATTAAAGGTAAACTAGTTAGATTAGTAAAAGTCAAACTAGTAAAAGTTAAATGAGGAAATAAAATAGATGCATTGTTTGCAAAATTTGATTAATATGTGTAGTTTGGTTACATTGATTTACCAACAACGCATTTTTAATCTTAATAAAATAAAGAAAAGAAAGCGTGTAAATAATAAATCGATTTTCTTATCGATTTATAATGTTCAAAAAATCAATTCATAAATCTCATTTATAGTTAAAAGAGCAGCATAGCAGTCGTTAGTTAAAGTAGTTTAGTAGTGCGCATTCTTTTATTGAAAGGACAATGACGCGAGTCCAATAAACGACTACACTATTAGTAATTAAGGTTACTTACATAACTTACACTAATCCATGACTTAGACTGAATATTTTAAAAACTAAAAAATTTTAATTAAAATTTGACTTCTTCTATCCAAAGGTCGAACGCTCTTAATGTCATATCATATCATATGCATCATCTACTTCATCTTTTGACTGTTTAGTACATAATATAGGGTAGTTTAAGGCTAAAGTTGAAGGATGAAGTGGCAGCTACAGCTAGTTAAAACAATTTTTAAATTAAATAAAAATTTAGTTTTCGTCGCGATAACTTCGTGTAAAGAGCTCATGAATAAGTGCTCAGGATGGGCTTCAAACTAGTTGAGCTAAACCGATAGAATAAGACGTGAGTATAGCCGGTTTCTAAGAAGTAAGAATTAAAAATGTGTAGATTTCATGTTATTATGAATGTTACAATTCTAGGAATAATATAACATCATTAGAAAAATCATTCAGACTGTTTATTAAGTTCTATCTTTTCTGAATGAAAGCTTAACAGCCCTCTTTCTTTCTACATAGTATTTATGAAGTGGGTAATTATAAACTTTACTTATATCAAAAATTTTATCTAGAGAACAAATAATATTATTCAGGATTAGTAAAACTAAGGAACAATAAATCATGAACTACATAAATGTGCATATAGCACATAACACATATCACATGTTTAGTATTGAAGTGAACAAATCCAAATTAGTCTTATTGAGTTAGCTGCATTGCAATCCTTATGTCAATACCATCTAGGACATCACAGCACCAACTATTAAAAAAGCTAGTGTTTTCATGCTCTTCCATGTTGGTCTCTATAACACTAATCAGTTTTGAATGTGCTACACTATTGCAATTTGTCACAAAACAAACTTATTCAAAGTCCGCCACTTTAATACTAAGCGTGCGACAGAAATGTTATAGATGTAGTTAACAAAATAAAAGGCCTGCTTGACCTGATTTTTATAAAACTATTGACATATTAACTAGTATGATCAATGGCCACTAGAGGCAGGTGAGGTGTGGATCCTGATACCGTGCATTTCAGCAATTTCATTTTTCAAGGAATTCGTTACAAGTTGATGTTGCTTAACTCTGGATAAACCAATGAACTCTTTAGCTTCTATACTTATCTGAAATAAAAAAAATAACAGATTTATTTTATTATAAATACAGTTAAATATAAACATAATTTACAACTCTAAAACAAATATTGGTACTAAAAAAGTCTGTATCTTGCCTCAAACATCGCACCACAGCCTCCTGATATATCTTCAATGCTCAGATAGGTTATACCTGGCAGAGACGTTTTTAATACCTCGGTAAGTTTCTGTTCCTTAGAAATACAGTTTTTCTCAAATGTACCATTACCACCAACAGTGCGACTCTAAAATAAATAAATATATGGGACACTTACACACACGGTCGTCCGTCCCCAAAGTAAGTAACTTAATACTTGTGTTATGGTAGACAGACAACTGGTGAATATATACTTATATATTTTTTAAATACATACTTAAATACAAATTGATGAAAAAATGAACAATAATATGTATTTAATTATGTGTAAGTACTCATGAGTATTTTGTAATAACAGAGTAAAACTAAAAGCTTTATATGTGACACTATTCGCTCGGCAAAGTGTAGAGCATTATGTATTGACGAAAAGCCGCATTTTTATTTAGTAGTATAACGTTCTTGAAAGCTTTTCTTTATATATTATTTCATTAGTCGTTAACTTTTAATATAAATAATATTGTCACTACATTACAGCGATGGAATAATTGTTAGTCAATGACAATCAGGATCACTCACAAATTTGTCTCTGTAAGGCGCTAATACTTTAATAAAATGTCGGAACATTTTTAACTTAAAATATTTCTACGAGCATTTCCCAATTCAACGTTATATGTAATGAAAATACTTTATAAAACGTAACCTGAAAAGTAACGTTTTGTTTTTACAACTATATCAAAGATTACAACCATACAATGTACATAAAAAAATAGATGGGTAACTCGCATTAATTTTTTGTGATCCGTAATAGCGCCATCTAGGAGCCAACCTCGCTACTAAAAAGGTCAAAAGGGTCATATATATATACATATACTAATAAAATAATTATAATTTTTTTTTTTTTTTCCATTCGCCCGTTTCTAAACGAGCAGGCTAAGGTCGTTGACCATACCGCCTTGTCAATTGTCCATAATAATAAAATGAGTTTTCGTCTTTAGTATATTCTTCTTTCATTTTAACTTTTTCATATTCACTTATTAAATCTTTGAAGTCATATCCAATAATTTTGTCTTGCGTAAATAATTATTTTTCCTAAAATAATTATAATATATATTTTGCAGTAGGGTGGGGTAAAAATACAAAAGAAATGAAAAAACAAAATAATTGAAAATTTATCTATTGTGTATAAATAATGTAGTAGTTTTAACAATAAATTACTTTTTATTTGAATATAACGACTATTACAAATATTTTAGTATTGCAGGCTTTTAATAATATATGCGACAAGCTTAACTTTACAATATAAAGCTTATTAATTTACAAGCAAAATAAACAAGTAATATCTACAAATTATAAATACAAATCAACCCACTATAATAAAAAAGTATGTACTTTAAACATTAACAAAAGAACATCGTAAAGTATCTGATATTCTATTGTTTGATACACCTAGAAGCAATAATGCATATGGAGAAAGTCTCGGCTTTACTACTTGCCTTGTGTATTAAATAACTCACCAAAACAATCAAACAAATTTAAAATAAATGGAAAGTATTTAAGGAAATAAAAACAATATTTGCAGTGTAAATTACACAGTTTACAAAAATGGCAGGTCGGCTAAAGCACTTAATTTTTTCGGATATATGTAAACATCCGCAAAATGTTTACGACAAACAGTCGGTTTCTGGACACGTAATCTGCTTCTTAATTATTATATTTAGCAGACCTCCAATCCTCTGTATCAAAGTTTGGAATAGATCCTTATTTCGATATCGATCATTTCGATACGACAATTTTGGAAGAAAAAAATCGATTATTTTATTATCGATGTCTTCCACTCCACTACACTATCTTGTGTATGATGGCAGAATTTTAAAGTTAGTAATCTATGGCAGAATTGACAAAATCATAATATAAAAACACGTGTAGTTAAATAAGTTAAGTGTTATTTATGTATTACTCATTCAAATGAAAATGCCTCCGTATAAAGCGGGATTATTAAAAAGAAAAATTGGTACCAATGACTTGGAGAAAAATTCTACAGCCGATAAAGTATGGTATCTGTTCTAACCGGTATAAATTGAAATTTATTTTATTTTATACTATAATAATTATATAATTTATAGGATTCAAGTAATTCTAATGACGAAGAAAATTTATTTTATCGCGAGTTGAACGTGGAAAATGACGTTACGGATTCTGAACATGAAGAAGAAATTTCCAATTCAGATGGTGAAAGAGACGTATGCTATCATGCTATTTGATTTTTAGATTACATAGTTGTGTATGGTCAAATATTATCTTTATTATTTATATTACATATTCTTTGCGCTAATATTAATTAGAAAATGTTTCACAGACTACATGACACCTATAATTTTATATATCTAAGGTACTATATAATGTCTACTGGCATAACTACTTATTTTTAATTATATGATATATTAAGACTTACACAGGGGCCTTACATATAGGATAGAACCGTTTTTCCTGTGGAAATAGAAAAAATGATAATGTTTATACTTGTGACTATTTTATATTATTATAGTTGTCAAAAAGTTGCAGGTACAGTTTGTAGTTATTAGTTTAAATTGTAATATTGATATTTATATTATTCCTTTTAGTATTTTTTAAATTTCATTACAAATATATGAGCATACAATTAAAATGTTACTTACTGTAATTACCTCTATTAATACATATAAAGTTCTTCTACTATTACTTCATTTATTATTTACTTACAGTGTTACCTTACCTTGTATATAATTTTTATTAAATATTTCAGGAAGTTGTATTTGATGATTCTACTGACTCCTTGCTAAGTGATGATAATCAATCTGATGCATCCCTTGAAGAGTCATCTGTGAGTGTTTTATCATGTTTTATTAATTGATTGATTATTAAGAGAAATTATATAAAAATTGTGTTCAGGACCTAACAGATAGTGAAGATGATGAAGAAAATATTGAAACCGTAAATGTGGACAAAAGGTATGTAAAACCTGCTGACGAGCAGAGTGGCGATAGTGGAGCCGATGCTGGAACTGTATCACCATCAGCATCTCGTTCCAGCGATGAATTCACAAAAAGGGTCAATAGAAAAGCTAAAAAGAAGCAAAATGAAAGAAATATAGAGAAGAAACAGGAAAGCAAGAGTAGTATAGATATTCTGACTGATAAAATACAGGAAGCCTCAGTTGCAACAGAACCAGTTCAACTCCAAGGTAATATACCATCTCATTGCACTATATATAAGTGTAAATATGCTCCAAAAAATTATTAAAAAAAATTATTACTAATCTTTTGTTTTTTTTTTCATAGATGAATATGAGTCTGGAGATACGTCAGATGAGGAAGACAGAGTTAACACAGTTGGGGAGGTGCCCATGTGGTGGTACAATGAGTACCCTCACGTAGGGTACGACCTCGATGGCCGCCGCATTATCAAACCGCCACAGCGCGACCACATCGACGAGTTCCTCCGGTATAAAGACTACGTATTAGTTTCAGAATCCCAAAGTAAATGTAACTATATCGTTGCCCCGTTATTAATAAATATAAATTAATAAAACAAATTCAAAATAAACTTTGTAAACAAGTGTTTTTGAATCGTCAACTCTACTGCTGGTTCGGAAAGAATTTAATTA
This sequence comes from Morpho helenor, assembly GCA_029227775.1. Lineage (NCBI taxonomy): Eukaryota > Metazoa > Arthropoda > Insecta > Lepidoptera > Nymphalidae > Morpho > Morpho helenor. The sequence goes on from JARGCU010000024.1 coordinate 3,496,464, forward strand.
ATCATTAATTGAGGAATTCAATTGATACAAAGGCTAACACACTTAATATGAAGAAACTATTTTTTACAAACCACCTCGCTACAATCTTGTCCGAGGGAAAGCAAATTCTGGATTCAAAGGTGGATCATGCTCACAAAGATAGTGCCTGTTCAATCTTTCCTAAACATACTGCTTGGAATTAAACACCACCTTAGGTGACAAGATAAAAAATAATTTCACTTTAAATATAATTTTTTTTATTATTTAGGATTATCAACAGGTTTTATACATATCTTACTAGCTATAAAAAGTAAAAATACAAGCCTAAATTTACAGAACAATTATGTAACCCTGCTTGCAGATAATCACAGCATGCATAAGAGATTAATTTAATTAGAAGTAATAAATAAAACACAGCCTACAGCGATTTTAAATATCTAAAAAAGATTATTATATTGAGTAAAAAAATATTGTTTCAACTCGGTTTTAAATGTGATGATATTGTTTCTATTCTAATGATAATGTTTATTAATAATTCTAATGATAACGTTTCATTCCTAACACTACTTATTTAATGGAGAATTAATATTGCCATTGATTTTGTATATTATTTATTATGAAAGATCTATTGATTTGAAGTAGAATTACGAGCGTTCGTTGATTGTCTGCCTTCGTTCAGGAAATGCGAGGACCCGGAGTTCTGGCGCACGGTCCGCGACCCCTCCACCGGCCAGGACGTCGTGCTCTCCAAGGAGGACCTGCAGCTCATCGAGAGGCTGCGCGCGTCCCGGACGCCCGGCGCCGCGCGCGACGAGCACGAGGTCGGGCGCGAGGCGGGGCGGGCGGAGGCGGCCCGGCGCGGCGCGTGACGCCAAGGCTCCTGTTGCAGCCCTGGGTGGAGTGGTTCTCCCGCGAGGTGCTGGCGACGCCGCTGCGAGCCTTCCCCGACCACAAGCGCTCCTTCCTGCCGTCGCGCTCCGAGCAGCGCCAGATCTCGAAGATCGTGCACGCGCTGAAGATGGGCTGGACCAAGACGCGCAAACAGATCGCAGACGAGAGGAGGAAGAAAAAGGTACGGAGCGCGTCCCGGCCGACCGTCACTCGCGTACGGTACCGCAGACGAAATAAGGACGAGTGTAGAGACAAGTATTCTAATCGTGTCTGACGCGGGCGAACAGGAGCGGCAGTTCTACGACCTGTGGGGCTCCGAGGCGGCCGAGGAGCGGGAGGCGGGCCGCCGCGCCGCGCCCCGCGCCCTGCCCGCGCCGCGCCGCCCGCCGCCCTCGCACGCCGAGAGCTACAACCCGCCGCCCGAGTACCTGCTGGACCGGCTGGAGGCACGCGTCCCCCGCCCCGCGCCGCCCGCCGCGCGCCCGCCCGCCCGCGCTCACCCGCCGCTCGCCCGCAGATGAAGGAGTGGGAGCGGCTGCGCGAGACGCCGTGGAAGCGCAAGTACTCGTTCCTGCCGCGCGCGCACCGCAGCCTGCGCGAGGTGGCCGCCTACCCGCGGTTCGTGCGCGAGCGCTTCCTGCGCTGCCTCGACCTGTACCTGGCGCCGCGCGCGCTCAAGATGAGAGTGAGTCGCCGACCGCTCGTTGCCTTCGCTCGATTGCTTCTATCCTGACCGTTCGCGGCCGCCGACGGCGGGCCTTCTGATAGATCGAATTCGAGCGTCGACTCGTACGAGCCGAGAGCGACGTTCGAACTCTACGGGAACCCCGGGCGGGTCCGGGACGTGGCCGGATATTCGGACGGATAGTTCGTGAGATAGCGTTCGTTTCGTTCGCAGCTGACGATATCCGCCGAAGACCTGGTGCCCTCGCTGCCCTCGCCGCGCGACCTGCAGCCCTTCCCGACGCGCGAGGTGCTGTGCCTGCGCGGGCACTCGGCGCTCGTGCGGGGCGTGGACTTCGACCCCTCGGGCCAGTACGCCGCGTCGGCCTCCGACGACGGCACCGTCAAAGGTGACGCGCCCGGCCGGGGCGGCCCGCTCCCCGCGCCTCGCGCCGGCTACAGCAGAGCTCTCCGCCGTCGACAGTGTGGGAGATCGCCTCGGGGCGCTGCCTGCGCACGGTGGAGCTGGGCGAGGCGGCGGCGGGCGTCGCGTGGACGCCGGTCGGCGGGCTCAGCCTGCTGGCCGTGGCGCTGGGCCGGCGGCTGCTGCTGGTCAACCCGGGCGCGGCGGTGGGCGCGCACCGCGTGGCCGAGCGCACGGACGGCCTGCTGGCCGAGGGCCCGCCGCAGCACGACGCGCGCAGTGAGTACCGGCGGCCGGTGGCGCGCGGCGCGACCGCGGCCCGCCGCCGCCCGCCGCCGACTGACCGTCGGCCCGCCCGCAGTGGACGAGCGCACGGCGGCCTGCGTGCGGTGGGAGCCCGCGGACGCGGCGCAGTGGGCGCGCGGCGTGCGGCTCGCCGTGGCGCACTTCAAGCCCGTGAGCCACGTGGCGTGGCACGCCAAGGGGGACTACGTGTGCGCGACGCTGGCGGACGCGGCGTCCCGCTCGGTGGTGGTGCACCAGCTGTCGCGGCGCCGCAGCCAGCTGCCGTTCCGCCGCTCCAAGGGGCTGGTGCAGTGCGCGCTGTTCCACCCGCACCGGCCGCTGCTGCTGGTGGCCGTGAGTAGCAGTCGCAGTCGCGGCCGCCCCCCCCCCCCGCGGCGCGCTGCAGGTGTCCGCTCGGTCCGCAGACGCAGCGCGTGGTGCGCGTGTACGACCTGGTGCGGCAGGAGCTGGTGCGCAAGCTGCAGACGGGCGCGCAGTGGATCAGCGCGCTGGCCGTGCACCCCGCCGGGGACAACCTGCTGGTGGCCTCCTACGACCGCAAGCTGGTCTGGTGCGTGCGCCCGCTCGTCCCGCGATCTGCGGACGGTTCGGTCGTGTGACGTTGGGTTCGTCTCGGGTGCAGGTTCGACCTGGAGCTGTCGGCGCGGCCCTACCGCACGCTGCGGCTGCACGGCGGCGCGGTGCGCGCGCTGGCCTTCCACCGCCGGTACCCGCTGTTCGCGTCGGCCGGCGACGACCCCTACCTGGTGGTGTCGCACGGAATGGTCTACAAGTGAGTGCGCGCCCCGGCCCGGCCCCGGCCCCGGCCCCGCTGCGGCCCCGTCACCGCCGCTCTGCTTGCAGCGACCTGCTGCAGAACCCGCTGCTGGTGCCGCTCAAGCAGCTGGCGGGCCCCGAGCGGCGCGGCGAGCTGTGCGTGCTGTCGCTGCGCTGGCACCCCGCGCAGCCGTGGCTGCTGGCCGCCGGCGCCGACCACACGCTGCGTCTGTACGCCTGACCGCGACTCTCCGTCTAATAAACTCGCTACTACGGATTATCGTTTGAGTCTCTTCCACGGATCCCTCGGTCTCATCCTCGCGTAGTTTAATAATTAACCGATTCAAATTGTAGCTAACTACACATTTTTAATCGAATTTTGCAAACAGTGCTGTCTTGCATAGTACAGTGTAATTCGGTCTTATTTTCTCAGGACTAGTAGCCTTAAATTAGTATTTATTATAATTTACAGAATTAGGCGTTACTTTACGGAGATTCATAATACATTCAAAAAGTAATTAAAATACTTAAATTTATATGATTATACACAAATAATATTTTCATTGCTCTCTGTAAAAAAAGAAAAGGAAATCATTTTCTTTTTAATTCTAGTTTATTTTTTTACTAATTGTTTTATTTTGAAGTGAGAAAAATCGATTATTTAGTAATCAAACAAGTCAAATCCCTACACCATATCGCACTAAAACATAGTTTGTCATAAAAAATGTATAATCGTATTTAATAAAACAGAAAATTATATTTGTTAACGATAAGTAATAATTTTCTGATACAGTGAACAGATTTAAGAGTTCTCGTGGTAAATGTTTTCTACAAATTACAAAAAAATTACGTTTTCCACTAAGTAGTCTGTGATCTTCATGTATAGTAATCTGTATTCTGTACTGCTGTAGACGATAGCTACTCTGTGAGGTAACGCATTCATATTTCATTGAAATTCACTTTTGTAACCGTATTGTTAGACGCTGGCTGCTTCGGAGCATTGTGCGAGAACTTTGTTTCCTTTATTCGGCGCGCTTTATAATTTTTGTTAATAGTTGTAGAAAAGTGTCAAGAAACGTTATTTCTTAAGTCGTTTATGCGTTACGTTATGTTTTTGTCCGAGTGGAACGTCGGCTTCTCGGTTGTTATTAAGTGATTTACTATGATTGGGTCGTTATTTTTGGTCGAACCGGACGTATTCGAACGTGTGCTACGAATTTCTGTTTTATAAAAAAAGTCATGTCAATATTGACCCAATAAAGGGTGTTAATAAAATAGCAATCGAAAATATAATCTGGCTACTAAGATGTCGGCTTCTGGAACCACGACGCCGACGTTAGGCGAAGCGCCCGCCGCGGACGAGCGGGACCTGGAGCCTCGGACGCCCATGAAGCGTCTCGGCTCTACGAGGAAACTGGCCGCCTTCAACAGTAAGCTTCATTTCCTTTTCAACATCGTTGAAATACACGTATTTAACATTCATTTGCGCGCGACTTGTTATTATCCAGAGCATAATGTATTAGTGAAATAAGCATACGTCCTTATTTTAATGGTTCATATGAGAAAAAAAAATACGTTAATAGCAGTAATCTTCATGAAATTCTTTTTTCATTAGATAAACATTTACTGTTGGAACTCCAGTACCCTGTAAAGATAATTTGTAAATAACTTTTTAAGAGTAAATAACATTCCCCTGTTTGTTATAAACTAGGACACTTGTACAACAACCCAACGTTGGTTGTAGAGACTATGTCCAAAAATAAGTAAAGCAGCTCTTTACTCATCCGATGTATTTCATGAGTAACAAGCTAATTGATACTTGCACCCGCCCGGCTGTATTTGGACAAATATTTATATAGCCATATAAGAGTAAGTGTCCATGAATTCAGAAAAGATTCTCTTACTGAGAACATCCAGCAAGATAATAGTATTTATTTTCATTGTTATTATTGTTTACATAATCTTCAATAGTATTAGTATACTTTTTATGAATATCAGACTTTTTATTAAAATTGTATATTTTGTGGTACAAATAATACAAAATAAATGTAATGCTAAGCTAAGCTACAGCAATAATAACAAGCCAGTCACTTTGATGATGGCTGTGAAAGCAAAAGCTGAATGTTGAATAAACAGACTATTTAATTTTACTTATAAATATTGAAACTATGTAATTTCACTATAATATGTAAAAACTTAAGTTAAATTATACCATTGGATGTCCAATGGTATGAATGCCCAATTGTGAGACTGGAATAGAATAAACTAACGTAGGTCAAAGGGTCCTTCTGGTGATGAACCAGTTGGGATAAGGGTGCATGCCAGATAGTGGTGTGCCAGGTCATGGCCACAGAGACATGTCCGGGTCAATACCCTCCCACTACACTAGAGCAGAGATAACGACCAGTGTTTAGTTTTATAATATTCTATAAATCTATGGCTGCCCTGGCGCTGTCTCCTTCTAAAATATTTATAATATATACTTAATGTTGTTTATTTTAAACATTCCTCGGTCATCAACAAATGAATCACCTGTTTAAGTTAATACGCAATAAATCGTAAAATACGGCTTCAAAGTGAGCTCGAGTAGAGTAGAGTTAAGTAGGAGTTACTCGCGCTACTAATCGCTGAAGTATATGAGGCGGGAACCGAACCCGCAATCGTTAAACAGCAGTCGCATGCTGTCGCTCGTCTGTTCAGACCGAGGCCCGGTCTGTTCGCCGAGCGACACGGGCATCGCCGCATCGGGCAGGACTGCTCCCGCCCTCCTCGGGGGAGCGCCGTGCTGCTCGCACTGGGCCCCCGGGGTCGCACGCGGCCACGGCACGTGCTGGATGGTCTACCGGCGAGATTCGTTATAGTTACAACCATATGTAATGTAGACATATCGTGGTTAAAGAATAGACGAGCGTAGCGATCACGAACAAATGTACCGGATCGTGTCTCGATATGTTCTCCAAGGATGCGTCTCGAGTTTAGGACGTAACCGAGACAGAGTACTGGGTGACGGCGAGCTTTAGCAGGTTCGATCAGTGATTAAATTGATATATAAAAGGTTTAATTTTCAATAAGAAATAAGTCCTTTAAAAGTAGTACAGTTTCCATCGCAATAAGCATCCAGTAGCTCAGTGGAGCGAGTCGTGTGAAGCGTCGCCGCGGGGCGCCCGGCGCGTAGTGCGGACAAAGGTTTCGAATTCGAAGCTCGAGCGATCGCGGTCGATGCGAACGCCCCGCCGCCGCCCGCCGCCGCCGCACCAACAGACGTCGCTCTTCCCGTTTGATAGTTCGCATCTGGCGAGAGCGCTCCCGGCCCGCGCCCCCCGGCCGCACCCCCTGCCACACCCGCTGCCTCAGATCTCGACTTGCGAGAAATCGCTATCCTTAAATTAAACTTACAACTCCACGTCACTTCACAAAAGATCAACCTGGCCAGAATTTTTTAACTTTTGTTGTTAAGTCGTCCGAGTTACTTCAAGACGTTGTCTGCTAATTTAGAGTTCATACGGTTAGTACAACGGAGCACCCAAAATTTCATAATTTATTACTTATACTTAAGTTTCGAATGTCGTTACTTTCACTATTTTAATTTCGGAGGTGGCATACGCTACCGTGGCTTCACAGGTTTTGACTGAAAACCGGCACTGCGTTCGTGATGGTAATACAACTGCGGCACCGCGCCGAACCGAATGCCTTTGGTTGTTGCGTGGTATGGGGCGGTATATTTAATGTGTTTAGTCTTAAGCTTTTATATGTTACTTTGAAGGACCGTGCGTGACGCGCGGATGAATTGAGATGTTTTATTTGAATCAAATGGGTAACACTAATCGTCAGAGATCGACAGTGTAGATTCTTCGCTTTCCAATATCGCGTGTCCTCTATCGCGAGGATCCGACTGCGTCGCGAGTGCCGGGAGCGGCTGCGGCCTTCTCGACGGAATAGGTCGCGACGCTTAACACGCGTCTCACACGCACTCCCCGACGGACGGGCGGCGCGGTAAATTAATGTTTCCGCCGCGGAGAGCGTTTCCTTCGTGGTAATGAATAAATGATGCGCCGTCAGCCGGGCGCGGGGAGAGGGGAGGGGCGAGGCGCACCGCGGCGGCCGAGCTCCGGTCGCCGCGCTAGGCCGCTGGCTTTCGGGGCGCGCTAAATACTGGGCCCCCGTCGATGTTTACCGCTCGCTAGTAAATTCGATGGCACGCATTGGCAGCGGCGACTGCTGTATCCGACCGGCTCCGCCAGCTAGCCGCTCGCGCCTCCCCGAACGGTTCGCGGTAGACTACGATGGATGTAATTGGCGTTGATATGTTGCAAACGTGTACCGACTGTGAAGCTGGTGTCTGTCGATGATTTCATAGTGGATACGTCACAGACATATCGGTTCGTTCGGTACGTACCGTCAATCGTTATAGATTGCAGTTTAAAAAAAACACATCGAGATAAGATTTGCAATATTTTGAGAATCGGAATATAAGGAATATTTTTCGGTAACGAACCATAGAACTCATCATCCGAGCCATACGACGAACGTCCCGTTCCGTCCCGGCCCGTCAGGACCGTCGGCGACCGCCCTCGCGGATACCGAACGTACGCCGTGCGTCCGCGACGCCCGCGACGGGCCTCACTCCGCGCGCCGTGACGCTGCTTATTGCGCTTCCTTTGCACCGTAGCGAGCCCGATCACGCGGCGGTCGCCGACCTTCCCGGTGGGTGCGCCACGACCGTCACTTATTTAAAGCTAATCAATCACAGACAGTTGTTTTCCTCGTTAGTGCGATATCGACCGCAGCGTCCCGCGAAGCACGCGTACTCGGTGCGCTCGGCGGATCGACACTCAGAGTCGGAAACCCTCAGTATGTGCTGTCATTACACGATGAGGATCGGTCGAATTGTCTTAACTGAGCGAGTACGTTTCATCTCCTCGATTCGATTCAAACTCAAGTCGCTACGCCGTGACACCGCTCGGCAGTCGGCCGTGCTCGGGGCGAGGTCGCTCGGCGCGGCTCGAACGTAGGAATACTCGTAGATGGGACGCCGGCGGCCGGAGTCTAAAACATACACGAAGTCTCCACGGAGCACAATTTTGCATAATTTTTCAAATGAGACGATATGACTACTGTACTTCATAAAAAAAGGTACAGCCGAATTAAAATCCTCCCCTTTTAACTTTTCTTTTGAGTCGGTCCAAAGCTAGCCGCCGCCTTCGTGCGCGCCGCGTCGGCCCGATGACTCGGCAGCCGGCGCCGCCGCGGCTATATATAGCGAGCGGCTGGCGGGTAAACGTTTACAAATGACTTTATGAGATTTTACATTCTTAATATTATAAGCTTTTCGGGGTCCGCGATCAGAGGTATCTGACGCGTTCACGACCGCTCGTGCTCGGCGATCGACACTATCAGATACTATGCCACAGACCGCAGAGCGGCCTTCGTGAGCGATGACCGATATGGGTATCGAAGTTCTGCATCTGCAGTGTGCCGGCGCCGAGCGTGCCGCGTGCGTGCCGACGGCGGGCCGACGCCGGAGTGGCGCGTGCCGCGTGCGGAGTGCGGAGTGCGCCCTGCGGTGTGAGTGCACTCGCGGTGCTATAAATAGTATCGAGTTAGGGAACCGTCCCGGTCGTAGGGGCCGTTACTTCAATTTCGTAATATACCTTTTCCGAGTAGAGTGTATCGATAAAATGTTATTGAAGAAGTTACCACCGATTCGAAAGTTAATTGCTACTGAGGTAAGCGGGCTTCAAACTCGGTGAATACTCTTATTAAGAAGCGATAATACTATTCGATACGATCACTTGTCGATCGTTGCAGACTGTTGCGAACCTTACTGCAGCAGGAATATCTTAAGATAAGATCTATCTAAGATATTCCTGATATCGTATAGTATGCTCGCTATAGGTACGGTTTTCAGATGTTTTATAAACTCGTGTAGAAGAGCAAATCTTATTTTCGAAATTCTAGAGATGTCGGTCTCGTCTACCACTATTTTTACTATATAAGCAAATTTTTTGCACACAAATATTGCAATACTGTAGATATATCGTGAAGGTGTGAAGAAGAAGAAGCGTGCGGGATGCCTATTTCTTTATTTTCTCTCTCTCTACTCTTATCTACCGGCCTAGCTGATGATGACGTCGGTAGGAACTACCGACGTCAGGAAGGTAGGAAGACAGATGTCTTCCTACCTTCCTGAGGCTACTCTATCGACCGATCTGATCGGCCACCATTAAAGCACAGGTGTTGACTGTATGTTGGAGCGACAGTTCAATAATGATCTCCGCGTCCATGATGCACAATTTGGTTTTAGACCAAAATTATCCGTCCGTCCGATGTAATATGCTGGCTCGCAAGTAATGTAAGTGTAAAAATTACACTGTTCTAGTCACTAGTTTTGCCGAACACTTCACACGTGCGGTCTGTGGGTCGTCGTGTGGGCCGTCGTGCGGGCTGCACGCAGAGCGCCCGTGACGCTCGGAGCGATGTCGGGCTACCGCGCTGCTGCGGCGCGTCTGCGATGTTTGCGCGCGCATACTAATGACTTTTCTCTCAGGCGCAAACGAATTGCATCGCCGTCGCGCAGAGCACGCGAGAGCTCCAACATCAGGCCGAGGGTCGTCAACGATGAACCGGATTGTCCCACATTGAGGCACTGGATACGGACTCACGTACGCGCACCGCAGCCTCCGGTTACGAGGGGCAAATATTTAAAAGAAGTTTTTTTTGAAGTTTTACTAACGTAGCTTATAAGAACAATTGTTACCGATGCTTAGGGATCTCGCGTAATTGTGGACGGTCTGAAATAAATAAATTGTTACAACATGATTAATATGAAAAAGCATTGTGGCTGTCATATTTTTATGTGTCATTCGTTGAATTGTTGCGAAAGAGTAAATGAGTTGACTTCGGGAAAATTGCATTTTATTTATTGAATAAGAATAAAGGAGAAATATCGTTGTTTATTATAAAATATTATTATTATACTCGACGCGGTTTCATATCACAAGTATAACAAATACACGATATGCATATATCGGAATGAACTGTCTATTTCTCGATCGGCACCTGAATTGAGGTGTCCGATTTATTTTTCTATCTAATATCCGAGATATTAGATAGAAAAAGTGTGCTCGTGCGGCCGCGCCGCAGCGGTGCAGAGTCGTGCGTGCGGTCGGGCCGCAGGGGGCGCGGCGGCCGAGCGACACCGATCGCTCAATCACAGTCAGTCATCGAACAAAGATCGATGCTTCAGAGATCGTCGGAAGCCCTTCCGCAGCGCCGGCGGAGGCGAGACGTGCGATCGCGGCGGCGCGGTACGAGAATACCAAACAGTTAGGGCGTTCGTGGAAGGAAGGCGTTGAATAAAACATAGCTCGGACGCACGCGAACGATCCGGCCGCAGGGGCGGCGGCAAGGGGAGAGGCTCCGCTGAGTCAGCGGCGCGCCCGCCGCGAGCCGAGCCGACCGAATGATCGAAATTCAATAGATCTATAACCTCGGGTACTGAGTGGAAATGTAACATTAGCCGTAGAGACCGTGGAGAGGGAATAATAGAACGTCAGGTGCACGAAACTATGTAAGGATCCGATAGGACGACACGAACGGAAATTGTATTTCCAAGCATCGTTTTGCCGCCAGTCGCTCGCAGCCGACCGCGGCTCCCGCCAGTCGGCGCCTACCACGGCACCCGACCACCGTAAGCTTTGAAAGGCAGTGGCGGCGTTGTTAGGAATCCACGCTAATATTATGAATGCGAAGGTCCGTCTTTCTGCCGTAGCGCTTTCGCGGCAAATCCACTGAAGCTATATTGATGAAATTCGGTTCTATTGAAACACACCGATATCACTACATAGTATAAAACGAAGTCGCTTTCTCTGTCTTCTATGTGCCTATATCCCTATGTATGCTTGAATCTTTAAAACTACGCAACAGATTTTGATGCGGTTTTTTTAATAGATAGAGTGATCGAAGAGGAAGGTATATGTATAATAACATTCAATATGAAGTATTGATCGATATTAAATGAACAATGTATTTAAGGTACTTAATTGGATTAATGCTAAAATAAGGCATTATTTTTCGTAAAAAGTGAATGACAAAAAAATGCTATTGTGAGTTGGTCGGTCCTGTCCCTGGTTCGTGCGTAACGTCGACCTACATAGAGATTTAGGTCTTCCCTCCATAGCACAGTTATTCAAAAGTCTCTCTAAGAGATACTTTGAAAAAGCTAAGGTGCATCCAAACCCGCTCATCGCGGGGATGGTTAAGTACATCTGCTATGATAAAAATGTCATGAGATTGGACCGCGGCGGGGCCCGGGGCGGCGCGGACTGCTGCGACCCTGAAGCTACGAATGGCGAGCGAGATGACGATTTCACGTGCTCTGTGGTGGAGGGAAAAATTGTAAGGAAACTCGTACGTCCCTAGAAAATTCCTGGGTCGGGAGCGACCCGCACCACGCGTCGCGACAGCAGGTGAACCGACATAGTCGACGGCCGCCTCGGCCACTGCCCACCGGCCGAGTAGTGGCGCGCCGCGCGCCGAGGGGTACTTCGTAACCGGACGACCCTAGCGAGGACTCGGGAATCACGTAAGGGTGAGGCGCGGCGCTCGGCCGACCGCCCCCGCCCCGACCGTCGTCACCGCTCTCTTCGCTTTGAAATTTATTAAAAGCGACATCAGAACCGATCAGGCGTTCGAACCGCGACAGCCACCGCGGGCGGCGGCGGGAGGGACGTGCGCGCGCCGGCCGGAGGCTGCGCCGAGCGCTCAGTCGGCCATGTTCCAGTGCATCGTGCAGCCGCGCGCGCCCGCCGGCCCGCCCGCCGCGGCGCCCGCCTTCCCCGGTGCGTGCCCGCTGCCCGCCACTCGGAGGGTTGCGCTCGTCCCGAATGTGCATGTGTGACGGTCGAGATAGCATCGGCAGCCCGTTCGCATCGGGCTGCCGATGCTATCTCGACCGTCGTAGCGCGTCGTGCGTTTCCCGAGCGTGTTTCAGGGGATGATTTTTTTTTTTTGCTATTTGGAAATCCTGCCGGTCGGAAGCGACTCGAGAGTGTCGTCCGATGAAACTGTCGTATCCCGCGAAGGGAGCGGCCTGCACGAAACCGGTCCCTCTGCTTACACTTCTTTATATCATACGCAGAAATCGAAACAAAACTGACCTAGGTCAAATCGTACCGTCGCGTCACTACCGGCGCCACCGGATGCGCTCCGGACGCAAGTTTGCCGCCGTGTAGTCGAGCTAGTTCGATTGTACGAGTATAACTATGTTCAGATATGAAATTACTACATTTTATTTTTTTAACGATTCAAAAACTACTGCTTAGATACTCGTATCTATTGGTAGGGAACAGTCCGCACGTCGCGCGCAGGGGAATTGTTTCACTGTTTTGCGACTCGGCACAGAATATCATCCATTGGTTTAGGTGTTCGCCTGTGCTAGATTACTGAATGCAGCATATTACTGTGTTCGAGATTATATAAATATTATAAAAATGCATATTACAACCTAACTTAATATAGATTTATCATGTATAAACAAACAAACACACACACACTGATCGCACCCACACTCGAGCCACGAGGAACTTTGCGGATTGAGTACGTTATCAAAACGTACAGTCGCTGCTCGCATCGGTACGGAAGAAGTTCTGTAGTGGCGCATCTCAGTGACGATAAATATTTTTATTAGATTTTGTCGATGTTGATATTTTACATGACAGAGTTCACGCGCGTCACGTACAATATGACGAGCGCAATTCTGATAAATAATTCTGTCGGCTCACATAATTCAATATAGGGGGTCGATCCGAGCCGAAAGAAACTCCGGAAACGGTTCGAGCCGTCCTCCCGGAGCGGAGCGGGGTGGAGTCGAGTGGAGTGACCCGAGACGAGCTCCGTCCGCAGACATCCGCGTGCAGCTGTCGGAGCAGACGCGGGTGCTGGAGGCGCGCGCGGAGGCCGCGGCCGGCGTGGCGGGCGAGCTGCACGACTACTGCCGGCGCCGCGCCGACCTCGAGCACGAGTACGCGCGCGCGCTGGACAAGCTGGCGCGCGCGGCGCAGCAGCGGCACAAGGACCAGAAGCACCGCCGCGAGCAGTGGCCGCTGGCGGGCGCCTTCGCCTGCTGGCAGGCCGCGCTCGACGGCACGCGCGCGCTGGCCCGCGACCACGCCGCGCTGGCCGAGCTGTACGGCGGGCCGCTGGCCGCGCGGCTGCAGCGCGCCGCCGACGACGTGCTGCGGCTGCACAAGAAGTGCCGCGACATCGGTGAGTGGCGGCGGGCCGAGCCGACACGGTCCGCCGAGCCCGCCGTGACGGTCCGCCGGTCGGTCGGCAGTGGCGGAGCGGCACGAGGAGCTGGGCGCCGCGCTGGCGGAGGCGGCCGCGGGCGGCAAGGCGCACGCGGCCAGCTCGGCCGAGTGGCGCGCCGCCGCGCTCAAGCTGCGCAGCGCGCACGCGGCCCGCGCCGCGCTGCTGGCCGCGGACCCGCCGCGCCACAAGAAGGTCAAGGCGCTCGACAAGGAGCTGGAGAAGGTGAGCGCCGCCCGCCGCCCTCTCACCGAAAAAAATGATTAAAATCTACGAATGAGTGGATGAATGAATGAATGAACACCTTTATTGAACACCATATTAAAAACAGTAAAAACTAAAAATAATAATAATACATATTAAAAAAGTAGTGCTACAATCTGGCGGACTTATCGCTAAATAGCGATTTCTTCCAGCCGACCAGGTTGAAAGACAAAGTTACAGATATATAGTAGGTGGTGTGTGTATATACAAAGAATAATGAATATTAATTTAGATATACATACGAATACATACATAAACATAAATATATACGTAGATACATACAATTTTGGTCAAATTTTGTCGGTGCATGTAGGTCAAAGAGTTGTGTGAGTAAGGAGTTGAAAATATTCACTTTTTGATCGACAGAGTTATTAGTTTCAACAATCGACCAGTCAATTTGCCGAGCATCGTTGCGTAAATTATCAAAAAAAAAAACAATCTATCTATCAAGTAGTTTAATTTATTAATTGCTGCTCCTGACCTGCACGCGTTAAATTTGGAGTAAAACAATTCCTTTCTCCCATATACCATGAAGATTTACTGCTATCTTTGGAATATGTAGATTCATATACATTTTTACTTATTTAATTTTACATTTTTCCCTATGTATTTTATTTTTATAATTAATTACAGAATGTCGTTATATACAACATTAACGGCTTTTTTGTCATTATACAATACAAACATGTTTTCTTTAGAAGTTACTCTTGAAAGAGCGACATATAGTTGGCCATATTAAAAACAAACCCGTCCGATCGCAGCTAAATTCGAAATGGTATAGGGCGAAGCGCGCAATCATAGTGAAGTCATAGTCTTTTTGTTATACCACGTTTTACAGTGACTTGACGGAAACGCGGTCGAACGGGATAAAAAGTAGTAGTAGTAGTATAACTATATCCGTCTCCCGGTTTTAAATATCGTCTCCACCAATTTTCAGCTAAATTGGTTCATCCGTTCTTATAAATAGTGTAACTAAATACCACTTTCTTTTATGCCGCTAGTCTATCTATCTATCTTCTATCTATACTTATAATAAATCTGTAGAGAGGTCAATTCTGTAACTGGAATATATTTGCAAAATAACTATCAGGGGGTGATTAGGGATCGATACTGATGCCAAAAATGCAATCAGTAAAATTTTTGTCTGTCTGTCTGTCTGTCTGTCTGTCTGTCTGTCTGTCTGTCTGTCTGTCTGTCTGTCTGTCTGTATAACCGTTATAGAAACAAAAACTACTCGACGGATTTTAACGAAACTCGGTACAATTGTTTTTCATACTCCTGGGCTGGTTATAGTATACTTTTCATCACGCTACAATCAATAGGAGCAGAGCAGTGAACGGAAATGTCGGGAAAACGGGAGAAGTTACTCCATTTTTTAAGCTTCCGTCGCGTGTGCAACCTTGATGGTTAAAGCTTCTGTCTTACCTCGAAGATCATGAGCTGATCAACGACCGTCAATACGGTTTTCGACGCGGCCGATCAGCTGGTGATCTTCTGGTTTACCTGACTCACCGTTGGGCAGCGGCTATAGAAAGCAAGGGGGAAGGTCTTGCGGTTAGTCTGGATATGGCGAAAGCCTTCGATCGTGTATGGCATAGGGCACTTCTTTCGAAGCTACCTTCCTATGGGCTTCCAGAAAGTCTGCGCTTTTGGATCTCCAGCTTTCTCACAGGACGTAGCATACGTATCGTTGTCGATGGTTTCTGCTCTAATCTTAAGCCTGTGAATGCCGGGGTTCCACAAGGATGCGTGATATCCCCAACACTGTTTCTTCTGCATATCAATGACATGTTAGATGACCCTAACATTCACTGTTATGCAGATGACAGTACGGTGGATGCCGTATACACCGCTGGCGCAAGACTTTCTTGGACAAAGGTCGATGAGTGCCGAAAAAATCTTGTGTCTTCCGTTGAAGCCACCTTACGGAAGATCTCCGAATGGGGTAAATTAAATTTAGTAAAATTTAACCCCCAGAAGACGCAAGTTTGCGCGTTAACCGCAAAAGCAACACCTTTTGTCGCGTCACCGTATTTCGAGAATACTCTGTTACGTGACTCGAGTAGTATCGACATACTGGGTCTCGACATCTCCAATAGCTGCAAGTATCGCGATCACTTGGAAAAGAAGGCTAAGTTGGCCTCCAAAAAATTGGGTGTTCTCAATAGAGCCAGACAGTACTTCAAGCCGGCTCATAGACTAGCGCTTTATAAAGCACAAGTCCGGCCTCACATGGAGTACTGTTCTCATCTCTGGGCCGGTGCACCCCAGTACCAACTTAAGCCATTCGATCGCATACAGCGTAGAGCAGCTCGAATTATTGGGGATAAGGTGATCTGCAAACAGCTTGACTCGTTGGCGATGCGTAGAGACGTATCATCACTATGCGTTTTCTACCGCATCTTCCACGGAGAGTGTTCCACCGAACTACATGACCTGCTTCCTGCTGCTAAATTCCATAACCGCACTGTACGTCATAGATTAAAATATCATCCCTACCATCTGGATGCTTGGCGATCTACTACAGTGCGGTTCTCAAATAATTTCATTCCGCGCACCACAGTTTTATGGAACGATCTCCCTTTGGCAGCGTTTCCAGATCAGTATAACATGAGCACCTTCAAAAAACGTATTTTCCACCATCTTAAAGGACGGCAACGCACTCGCTCTGCGAGAGGTAGTGGGCGGCGGTAATTACTTGATTAGTAAGCCGCATGCTCGTTTGCCATCCTATGCCATAAAAAAAAAAAAAAAAAAAAAGCTACACAGAAATCATGTATGACGGAAATGTTCTCCTTAAAATTATATAAAAAATATCCCACGACAGCATATGTCTATCTTTAATGGTTGACTCACAATAACACGTGTAACTCCCGATAGCTTAGCAGTTCGAAGCTTTCTGGTTATATTTGTCTACTCCTACGTTTATATCACTCTCAGTCATCCCTAAATAAAAAAGTGAATAGTATTAACCATTATATAAAAAAAGAATCATTGAAATCGGTATAGAAACACCAAAGTTATACATGAAATACGCTAATAATAAGCCATCGCGCGTGAATAATGAATAATGCTATAAGGATTATCACTACATAGTATAAAACAAAGTCACATTCTTTGTTTGTCCCTATATCCCTATGTATGCTTAAATCTTTAAAACTACGGAACAGATTTTGATGCGGTTTTTTTAATAGATAGAGTGATTCAAGAGGAAGGTTTATATGTATAATAACATTCAATGTGGAGTAGAGAAATACTGTAATTTTTGAGGTTTCTAATGTGATGTCGTAAATAATTACTTTTTTTTCCGCTTACATTGCGAACACAGGCTAAGCCCTACGAGATTTATCAAAATGATGTACTAAGTATTTGTACACATTGAAAAGGTCTACAAAAAAGTCCGAGATGGTATATGACTATCTGTTATGGATAACCCACAATAGCACTTTTTGTCATTAACTTACTTTTACGAAAAATAATGCCTTATTTTCGAAGCAATTTTTATACAATATAGCATTAATCCTTATCCAATTAAGTACCTTAAATACATTGTTGATTTAATATAGATCAATATGGCCGTTTACAGCATGTAATTTAAATAAACATTTTCGAAGATATCACAGATTTAAAATCCCGCGAGGAGGCCGCGCTTCGCCCTATAGTACTCCGAATTTAGCAGCGACCGGACGCGCAACTAAATGTCGCTCTTTTAAGAGTAACCTCTAAAGAAAACATGTTTGTATTGTCTAATGATAACAAAGCTATGAATGTTGTATATAAAGACATTCTGTAATTAATTTTAAACATAAAATATATAGGGAAAAATGTAAAATGTAAATATGTAGTATATGAATTTAGATATTAGATATAGCAGGAAATCTTCTTGGTATAGGGAGAGGGGAATTGTTTTTCTTCAAATTTAACGCGTGCGGGCCACGGGCAGTAATGAATACCTAAATTAAAACTACTGGATCAATTTTAATCATTTTTTTCACTGAGTGGCATAGGCTATATATTTTATACCCGTGCGAAGCAGGGTAGGCCGCTAGTATTAAATAAAAAGAAAACGATAGTGTAACGTTAGCGTGCGCGTGTACGTGTCTAATAGTGCGAGCGTAGTGTTGCGGCTGTTAGCAAAATATGGTAAAGGTTAATTCAGTTGAAAATTTTCACTATCGTCACATGTTTATTTTTAAGGTAAAAGAAATTACTTTTCGTTCACGAATGGCTAATGGAAAATAATATATAGGTAATATCGCATCGAGCTTATAATATCGATACGGGCCGAGGGACAAAAATAATAGGTAGCCGCATTCCACCTCGCGCCCCTCGCGCCGAGGCTGCCGCCGTTCGCTCTCAACGTAAAGTCGGGCCGGGTCCGGTTCCAGAGGCGCGCGCGGCACGCCGAGGCGCGGGCCAAGGCGCTGCGGGTGCGGGCCGACTACGTGCTGAGCCTGGAGGCGGCCAACGCGACGCTGCAGCGGTACTACCTGGACGACATCGCCGACATCATGCTGGTGAGCGGCGGCCGGGCCGGGGCGGGGCGGGCGGCCGGTACGGGCCGGGCTCCGGCGTGACGCGGGCCGCGTGTCGCAGTGCACCGAGGTGGGCTACGAGGCGGTGGTGGGGCGCGCCGTGCGCACGGCGGCCGCGGCCGAGGGCGCGCGGGCCGACGCCGGGCGCGCCGCCGCCGCCGCGCTGCTGGCCGCCGCCGACTCGCTGGACGCGCTGGCCGACCGGCGCCGGCTGGTGGCGCAGCACCCCGCGGCGTTCGCGGCGCCGCGCGCGCTGCCCGCGCAGGGCGAGCCGCCCGCCGCGCAGGACCGCGCCATGCGCGAGCTGCTGGGCGGCGCGGCGGAGGACGCGGACGCCGCGGCCGAGGCGGCGGGCCGCGAGCTGCGCCAGCGCCTCGCGCAGCTGGAGGCGAGCGCGCGCGCGCTGCGGGCCGAGTGCCGCGAGGCCGCCAAGACGCTGGACGCGGCGGAGGCGGAGCTCGTGCGCCAGATGGAGGGCCCGGACGCCGCGTGGCGCCCGCAGCCCGCGCCCGCGCCCGACGACGACGCGCCGCGCCGCGACCAGGAGGACTACTACCTGGCGGTGAGTCCGGCGAGCGGCCGGCGTCCCTCCTTCGAGTCTTCGCGTCCTCGAAGAATTTCCGCCGATCTCCTATCCGACAGATCGGGCTCTAGTGATAGATAAAAAATCTTTCTCTCGTCGTCCTTCGTCGACGACTTCGCCCGGGTCGAGAGGTCATCGGACGGGGACGCCGCGGCCGTACTGAAGATTCACCTCGAAGTCATCGAACGTTCGGGTATCCTATCTACAAAACGGTAGGCGGGCTCCTAGAACGATACGCGTCGCGAGGGGCCCGAAGGTAGTAGAGAGGAGGAATCGCGTTCCGAAAACCTTTTGTAAACGAAGCCTTCTCGAGAAACGTTAGGGGCACGTAAATTTTCGTCGCGCCGCGTCCTCGCGACGGCGAGCCTCGTCGCGGCCGGTAGGACACGCGCGGCGTTCGTATATTTATAAAACGCTAGGTTTCACCCGCAACTTCGTTCGCGGGAACTGCTGTCGCGCTACATGCCGATAGTAGATGCCGCTCCTCGTCGTCGATTCGATTCCCGTAGAGCTGACAGGAGTTCTATAGCCTATACGTTACCTCGGCGTACGGGAGGTAGCCGTGCCGAATTCTATCGGTATCGGTCCGGCCCTCCAGCTAGCAGTCCCCGGGGCCCGTTGCAGAAGTTCCGGTGCTACGTGTCGTGCTCGGGGCGGCTGGCGCGGCTCGAGAGCCGGGCGGCGGCGGCGCGCGAGCGGCTGCTGGGCGCGGCGCCGCGCTGCCCGCCGTCGCCGCCGCGCCGCGCCGCGCGCCGCCGCGGGCTGTTCGCGGCGCCGCTGGCGGACGGGCTGCCGGCCGTGCTGACGTCGTGCGTGCGCGTCGTCGCCACCTACGGCCTGGCGCACCAGGGCCTGTTCCGCGTGTCGGGCTCGCAGGTCGAGATGCAGGCGCTGCGGGCCGCCTTCGAGCGCGGCGAGGACCCGCTGGCCGAGGTGCGCGACGCCAGCGACATCAACTCGGTGTGCGGCCTGCTCAAGCTGTACCTGCGCGAGCTGCGCCCGCCGCCGCTGCCGCCGCCGCTGCAGGAGCGGCTGCTGCGCGTGGCGGCGCTGCCCGACGACGCGGACGGGGTGCGCCGGCTGCGCGAGGCGCTCGCGACGCTGCCGCCGCGGGAGACGGTCCTGCTGCGGTACCTGTTCGCGTTCCTGGCGCACCTGGCCGAGCACGCGCCGCGCACCATGATGGACGCCTGGAACCTGGCCATCTGCCTCGGGCCCACGCTGCTGGCGGCGCGCGGCGAGGGCGGCGCGCAGGTCGCCGCGCAGAACCTGGGCAACGAGCTCGTCAAGCGCGCCATCGTGCACCACCTGGAGGTGTTCCCGCAGGACGTGGCGCCGCACGCGCTGTACCGCCGCGCCGACTTCGCGCCGCCCGCCGCCGCGACCGACGCGTGCGACGCGCCCGACGCGCCCGACCCGCTGCGGTAATCGGTCCTATAATAATAGCGAGCTAGAGTTTAACCATCGTGCGGTGCGTTTCGAATCGTCCGTTCGGGACGATCCGCGGCGGCGGCCCCGAGCGCCCGTCGGCCCCGACGGTCGCGGCCGCCGCTGACCGCGCGCCCGTCTCGCTGCAGCGCGGCGGACGCGGCCGACGCGCCGGCCGGCGACGCGCCCGACGACGACCTCGCTCGCGATGACTCGCTGTACGACGACGACGACGACGACGACGACGAAGACGACGATGACGATGGTACGTCACGAGCTACGTTCTACTTTCATTCATATTACTAAGTTACTAAGTATCGGCCCATATCGAAGCTGTCGGTATTTCCTAAAATTTTGGAGTCATTATTATGTCCGTACATTAATTGGCACATGAAAACTATACTTACCTCTAAACAGCATGGCTTTTACAAATACAGGTCGACCTCAAGTAACTTGACAACTTATGTGAATAGCCTATCTTATTTTCTTGATAGAAATGTTCAGGTTGACGGGCTCTACACGGATTTCTCTAAGGCATTTGACTTGGTTGATCGTAACATTTTAATTTTAAAACTAAGAGCTTATGGTTTTGGTGGCACCTTGCTCAGTTGGGTAGGCTCATATTTACAAAACAGAAAAATGACAGTTGTACTAGGAGGTTTTGAATCGTCAACTAAGTACTCTGCCAAATCAGGAATACCTCAAGGATCAATTTTGGGACCGGTTCTTTTTAACATCTTCATCAATGATATTGTATTTTGTTTTATTAATTCTGAAGTGTTGTTATACGCGGATGATTTGAAAGCGTTTCGAGCTATTGATGGAATTAATGATTCAATTTTACTACAGGATGATTTGTATAGACTATGTAAATGGTGTGAATCAAATAATATGATACTTAACTACCTTAAATGTTACTGTGTGTCGTTCCATAGAAAGGTTAACCCAATTTCTTTTACTTATAAAATTAATGGTATTGGCATAGAAACTTTACATTCCATAAGAGATTTAGGTGTAACTATAGATAATAAATTAAGTTTTATTCCTCATATTGAACATATTTGTAAAAAAGCCTCTAAACTTACTGGATTTATTAAGCGTAGTACAACGAATTTTCGTAAATCTGACACAAAAATTCTACTATTTAATGCTTTGACAAGAAGCATATTAGAATATAGTTCAGTTGCCTGGAATCCACTTTACAAAGTTCATTCTAATAGAATAGAAAGAATTCAAAAAAGATTTGTGAATCATCTGAGCTTTTGTGACAGACTACCTAATAAATATTCTTATTATTATAAACTATGTCATTATAAATTGCTCTCATTATCTGATCGTAGAAAACTCCTGGACCTATGCTCTCTGTATAAACTCATGCGTGGTTCTTTGGACTCGCCGGAACTATTAGGAAAAGTTAATTTAGTAGTACCTAAACCTTCAACTAGATTTAAAAATTATTATTTATTTAAAGCACATTTTTGTAGAACGAACTTAGGAATCTCGGCACCAATCAATAGAATGGTGAAAACTTATAATATATTAAGTAAGAAGGTCGATATCGATATTTTTAGTGATTCACTCATCACATTTAAAACCAAATTGAAACAATATTTTTTTAAACAATATAATAATCTCATCTAGATATTTAAAATCGCTGTTAGGCTATGTTTTTATACGTTACTTTTAATTAAATTAATCTCTTATGCATGCTGTGATTATCTGTAAGTAGGGTTACATAATTATTCTATAAATTTAAGCTTGTATTTTTACTTTTTGTAGCTAGTAAGATATGTAACACCTGTTGATAATCCTAAATAAATAAATAAAAAATAAAAATAAATAAAATAAAACATATAGTTCTCGAAATGTAACTTGTTATTCCGTTAAACGTCCGCGACACTCGGCCGCGGGCCGGCGGGCGCGTCGATCGAGCAGTGATGTTGCAGGTTAATGTACCGCTCGTGTCTGCGCAGACGCGGTCGGTGACGGCGACGCGGACCGCAGCGCGGAGCCGGCGCGCGACGCGGACCGCACCGCAGACCGCACCGCGGACGAGGACGCGGCCGACGCGCGCCGCCGCGACGCCTGGTCCGTGACTGTTATATGTACTGAATAAAATACGTCGGTACGCGGCCGCCGCGGGAGCGCGTGCCGGGGACGGAGTGCGACGGGATGCCGTCGGACCGTACCGTATGCGCTACCGCATTTCAATTAAAGTGAAACACGACGACCGACTCGAACGCGTACCCAACTTATTTTATAGAGTTCCGCAAAGGGGACGCTTCACGTTAACGATCGATCGCTATGACGTGTTTTTCGTTTGTAATAAAATTAAAATAAGCAATTTAAGATGACGGCTCGAGACCGGAAGATAACGAGTAGATCACCGGGAGCTCCGTCCGAAACTCTGCGGCCGCGGCGACTTGAATTATAATTTTAGTTTTTCAATTGACTATTTTAAATTTGAAGCTCCTGTGAATTTCGTCTGTCATAATTTATATTGACACGTAATAAGCACGAATTCGATGGGTTCTCACCGAGTTCGATATCGAGCCGGCCCGAAGCCGCGCCCGGAGCCGCCCGGAGCCGCCCGCGACGGGGTCGGCTCGATCGATGCTCGTCGGCGGACGCATCGCTCTAGTGGAGGGCGGGTGGAGTCGGGGTAACGCTAGTGCGCGTTGCAGCCGGCTGGCGGAGAGCACGCCCGACCTGGTGCTGGACCTGCCCGCGCGGCCCGAGCCCGAGCCGGCCGCGCTGGCCGCCGACACGTTCGCGCACAACCGCGACACGCTGCGCAAGCGCGCGGCGCCGGGCGGCAGTCCGGTGCCGGCGCGCAACACGCTGCGGGTGGCCGCCAAGTTCGCCGAGCTCACGCTCACCGGCGGCTCGCTCAAGCCCGCGCTGGCCGCCAAGCCCGCGCTGCTCCGCCGGCCCACGCCGCACCCGGCGCCGGCCCGCGGCCATCCCGCGCCCGCGCCCCCGCCCGCACAGCCCGCGCCCGCAGCGCCCGCAGCGCCCGACGCCGTCTGAGCGGAGCGCCGCAACGAACGAACTATGACTTTTTATATTTTACATTTTATATTAAGATACTTTAGACGAGAGATCGTATTCGCGTCGGAGGGATTCGGGGATTCGACCTGACGCGAGTCGGGCCGGCCTCTCCTAGCGCCGCTGTTGATGAAGTTTCGTATTTTACGATTGAATCTTTATAGATTGTCTTGAATTTATATAACTTTTTTATATTAAAGTCAGACTGATGTACGAAGATTTGACAGGGAGAGCGTAAATGTCGGAACGCTCTCGCTAGAATCCCCGGTTGTATTGTAAAGGCGGGCGCGCGGTCCGCACGGACGCGAGCCGAGCCGGCCCCGTCCCCGCGGCGAGACGCGAGTACGGAACCTGGAGATCCAACGGAGTGCGGACGAACTGCATCTCCGAATGAAGGAGTTAAAATGTGTTACGTTTGATTTGCTTCTATACATAAAACAAAAATTATAATGAATTAATGTTGCTAAAGTCTGCGATTAAGTAATTAAAAAATATATCGCTAGATGTGGAGTGAGGCTGCCTGTTTTCATACGTAACACCACACGCACGAACTTCTGTAACGCACGCACGAACTTTCGTATTATGGATCTCCGCAAAGCGAGGCTCGCTTCCATAAATTATCTATGTATTAAATTTGTAAGTTATCAGTTCGTAAGCTTACCGGCCGACGGCACGCTGTTTTTTAACGAGAAAGATCATGGGCTTTTCATTGTATTCTTTTCCTTTTAAAAGCTTATAGAATTAGGCGTTACTTTGCGGAGATCCATAGTGCAAAGATCGTATAAGATAATACACATTTTATCACGGATTACAGCAAAAAAATTATTATTACTTTTGTTTTTTTAAAAGCTGCTATTCAACTAACAATGTATGTGAAGGTGGAATCAAAATTTGACCCGCTTCCCGGCGTCCGACCGAGCTTAAATTATATCCCATGACGATGACGATGCACGTTCGCGCCGAGCGTGACCTGATGCTGCGATGCACTTCAATACGTAGTAATGCGAGATGAAAAAACCAACTTTATCTATTAAAAAATCTATAAATATTAAAATCCTCGCTTCGAACGCGACGACACGCGGGGGACGGGGCCGCGGGGCGCTACAGTGTCGGATCCTGTTGAAATATCGTTTTTCGAGCTACAAGACGGGTCCCTCGGAGGCCGGTCGACATCGTCCTAGCTGTATACAATTTTGTATAGTGATATATATAATTTTTATATACCTTGTATTTTTATATATCGTCGCTGCGGTCCGCAATAAACAGTATTACTCACACTGTCTTTCATTGGTTTTCTCGAGTCGAGAGGACTTCGAGCGAACCGCACCGCGTGTGACTGCATCCTTACATAAGTATTAGTTGGAATTACTGACTTTTTTCAATGCATCGCATATGAAATTATTCAGTCCAATTGATCAAACAAAGTATCCGATCTCGAGTGTCAAGGATCAGATTCGATCGGTCAGCGGCGGTCACCCGCCATCATTATCCCTCCCACCCCGTCCCGCCTTCTCCTGCCGTCTGACAGCGCTCGCTTCGCGCGAACCGCAACGTACGCGCAGAAACAGCAATCTGTCAAAAAACCTGTCTTGGGAAGAAGTAAGAAGAAAAAAGAAATTAGGTGGAGCTTAACTATTGATAATTAAATATCGACCAAAGGTTTAACAACATACAACAAACTTTTTCTATATTACCCGTGTTTCACTTCTTGTCTTTTTTCCTTCTGTTACTCAAAGGTCGACTGAAAGAGATCCTTTTTAGGGATAATTTCTATTTCCTCTATACTAAGAATATGTATGAACGTTAAAGAGAGAAACAAATAAATTAAAAAAAAAGGATTTCAACGTTGAATAAAATATAGCGATGCCAATACTGTGTGGTAGCAGCAGGGTCACCTCGCTCACTCCCCGGGTGGGGGTAAGCGGGGTACGAGCCTCGAGGCATACCTCTTTGCCCGGACATTTCCTCACAGGCATTCAGCCGGGACTACCTTCAGGCCGTAGGCCGAGGTCACCTAGGTGACCTAAGGGTTGTCGGTATCCGGGCCGTGAGTCCAGGTCACCTAGGGGATGTCTGATTCGGTGGGGAGGTCTGGGAATGGTAGCCCCCAGACCTCGTAGTCATCGTCAGGAATTGCCAAGTCCGGTGTTGGTGTCGTTATCGGTAGTGCTGTCTCGTCCGGTGTTTTCGCCCTCTCGCCCGTCGCGTCGTCCTCGTCGTCGCCGGCGTCATCCGCATCGGACCGCGGAGACGGTGACCGCAGGAGCTCGCGAGGCAGGGAACGTCCCTCGGGTGGTCGTGCGCGGAGTGGCGCGATGCCGTGGAGGTGTACGTGCGCGCTGTTGTCCGCGCGCGCGAACATCCGGCGCGCAAGGCGACGAACGAACTCCTCCACGGTCGGCGTTCTGGTATCCCGTTGCACGACGTCGTTCCGCACATACCTCGGGGCTCCTATTATCGTCGCAGGCAGCGGTTCTGCTGGACTTGCAGTCTTCGCCTCTGGTACGCCGGACATAGCGCGTACCAGGCGGGTGCCGCGTACGTCGAGCGCGAGCGGACGCAGGCACCGTGATGACCGTCTTGATATGTAATTGGGATGTGAACAGCGTGTGGAGGTGGGACCTGGCAGCAGCAGCTCGGCCCGCGGCACGATCGACCATGCGCAGGCAACTCACACCCCAAAAACCTCACTGTGGTCTTCCACTCTACGTCCTGGCCTCGTAGAGTCAGCTGACGCAGCGGCTCGGAGCGGCCGTCTTCGGTACTGTGCGGTGGCTCGCTGTCGGCGCGGTGTTCCCGCTGGGCAGTAGATGGCGCCGTACCGAATGCTGCTGCAGGTTGGCAGCTGCGACATATTCCAGACATTGACAAGGGTTATGTAGGTTATTATTGTTTATTTTGTCCATGTTTTACTTCACGAAACGTGTATGATGATTTTTAAATGTCAACCGAGTAAATTAGTTTTCTATTTCAAAGGACAGCGTTTTCAATTTAAGCTCCCAGGCGGCTTTACTTTTCCGACATTTATCGTCATATTTTGCCCAATTTACAAAAAACCTTAATAAATTATACCTTCCTTCGCCATTATTCTGTCCATTGGAGAACACTGCACGAAAATCAGCTCATTAGTTTTCGAGTTCATCGCATACACAGACACGGAAGGAAAGTTTTGATATTATAATATATTCTATTATTATTATTATCTTGCTTTATGGCCTGTACGGCGCGAATTGGGCGCAAATCACTCTACCAGTGTCACAAAAATATTTTTTATAATCCCGTAAAACATATTGTTTTGGACAGATATTGAATCTGTAATTATATTTAAAACATATATTATGGGACTATATAGAACCAGTAGAAACTAAGTAGGTAACAGTTATCACTACATATTATAAAACAAAGTACATATTTCCCTATGTACGCATAAAACTTTAAAACTACGCAACAGATTTTGATGCGGTTTTTTTTAATAGATAGAGTGAATCCAGAGGAAGGTTTGTACGTATAATAACATTCAATACGGAGTAAAGAAATACTGTAATTTTCGAAGTTTCTGTAAATAATTACATTTTTTTCCGCTTACATTGCAAACGCAGGCTAAACCGTACGAGATTTATCAAAATAATGTACTAAGTATTTGTACACCGTATATGTCTATCTCTTATGGATAACCCACTATAGCATTTTTTGTCATTTACTTTTACGAAAAATAATGCCTTATTTTTGAAGCAATTTTTATACAATACAGCATTAATCGTTATCCAATTAAGTACCTTAAATAAATAGTTGATTTAATATAGATCAATATGGCCGTTTACAGCATGTAATTTAAGTGAACATTTTCGGAGATATTACAGATTTAAAATGCCGTGAGGAGGCCGCGCTTCGCCCTATAACACTTCGACTTTAGCAGCGATGTCGCTCTTTCAAGAGTTTGTTTAAAGACATTCTGTAATTAATTGAAAAATAAAATACATAGGGAAAAATGTAAAAATAAATACGCAAATATGTACTATATGAATTTAGATATTCAAAGATAGCAGGAAATCTTCTTGGAATAGGGAGAGGGAAATTGTTTTTCTCCAAATTTAACGGGCATTTTGCGGGCCACGGGCAGTAATTAATAAATCAAAACTACTGGATCGATTTTAATAATTTTTTTTCACTGGGCTATGTATTTTATACCCGTGCGAAGCAGGGGCAGGCCGCTAGTTATTATTAAAATAACAAATATAATTTACGAAACACCTTATCAAATGAAACATGTAATATACTTTATAAATGACTCTTTCTATTGAATAAAACTGTAATTAGTTGTTAATTTTATTATAAACAGACAGTTGCTGCGGGGACATTGTTTTATAATTCTCTACTACCAAAGTCTAACCGTGCGTCAGTTATTCTATTTAACAATTAAACTCAGGGGACACACATCAACTGAATTTAATCCCTCGCTTCAAATTAACAATCGTAGAATTATTGTTTTGACATCTATAAGACATCAAACATCCTTCTTTGAACATCAACATTCATTTTTAGCATCCTGTGTATATAATAAGACTAGCTTTTATCCGCGCAACTTCGTTCGCGTGGACTGTAGTCTTGAAATTAAGAGTAGCTTCTGTCGCTGTTTAACCCTGCAAATATCTCCATCACAAAAATCAGATCAATCCGGAAAGAATCAGATTGATTTATCGTTTTATCAAGAGCACAATTTGATAATTTTAGTAAATAACCCTTACTTCTGTGAAATATATATTAAAATAGCTCGGTAAAAGGAGTACAAAAACTTCATATACATCAAAAAATTCATAATGTTTTTCTGGTATTAAATCACTATCACTACTCACTACATATTATAAAACAAAGTCGCATTCATTTCTTGTACGCATAAAACTTTAAAACTACGCAACAGATTTTGATGCGGTTTTTTTTTAATACATAGAGTGATTCAAGAGGAAGGTTTGTACGTATAATAACATTCATTACGGAATAGAGAAATACTGTAATTTTTAAGGTTTCTGTAAATAATTAAATTTTTTTCCGCTTACATTGCAAACGCAGGCTAAACCCTACGAGATTTATCAAAATGATGTACTAAGTATTTGTACACCTTGAAAAGGTCTACACAAAAGTCCGCGATGGTATATGTCTATCTCTTATGAATAACCCACAATAGCATTTTTTGTCATTTACTTTTTACGAAAAATAATGCCTTATTTTTGAAGCAATTTTTATACACTACAGCATTAATCCTTATCCAATTAAGTACCTTAAATAAATTGTTGATTTAATATAGATCAATATGGCCGTTTACAGCATGTAATTTAAGTGAACATTTTCGGAGATATTACAGATTTAAAATGCCGTGAGGAGGCCGCGCTTCACCCTATAGCACTTCGAATCCAGCAGCTATATCGTTCTTTCAAGAGTTTGTTTAACGACAAGGAAGCTGTGAATGTTGTATATAAAGACATTCTGTAATTAATTGTAAAAATTAAATACATAGGGAAAATGTAAAAGTAAATAAGTAAAAACGTACTATATGAATTTAGATATTCCAAAGATAGCAGGAAATCTTCTTGGTATAGGGAAAGGAAATTGTTTTTCTCAAAATTTAACGCTTGCGGGCCACGGGCTGTAATGAATAAATCAAAACTACTGGATTGATTTTAATCATTTTTTTACACTGAATGACATGGGATATATATTTTATACCCGTGCGAAGCAGGGGCAGGCCGCTAATATCTCTATAAATATTATAAACTTTTAATGGGAACGTGCTAGAAAACTTATTTAATAATAACATTTATATTATTATTTTTATCTTGCTTTATGGCCTGTACAGCGCAAATTGAGCGCAAATCACTCTGCCATTGTCACGTAAAATGGCAAACACACGAGTAATGGAATTTAGAAATGGCCGCGAAGAGAATGCACCAAATGAACTAACTACCTAAAATAATACAAAATATATATGATTATGGAATGAAATAAAATTAGCGATATAATCAATGTCACATTTATATGTAATTATGATACGTTGACATTTGGACGTTGGATATGTGCCTAGAGGGAGGCCTAAAAAGAGATGGTTGGATTCTGTGAAGTATGATATGCATATAAAAGGAGTGGCGCCAGAGTTGACGAAAGATAGGACAGAATGGAAGAGAAAAACATATTGTGCCGACCCCACTTAGAGTGGGATAAGGACAGGAATCTTCCTGTCATATATATCTATGTCCTATATACGTATCATATATATCTATATATGATACGTTGACAACTTGTTTTTTTTTAATTACCTATAGATGCGTACGGCTCTGGATTCCAACGTTTTTAGTATAAATACGTAAAATTAAATTTAAATTATGTTTTTGTTTACTTAATATTTTAAAATAGGAATCGGAAAATAATATAACTTCACTTTATTAACTGTAATGACTTTTCGAATATTAAAAATGGTGTTTAAAAATAAAATATTTCTTCATTAGCCTTATGGCATAATCTCTATGGGATTGAATTAAATAAAACTTCCCAATTCCAAAAAATTCCCAACATGTCAATTATTAGTTATTTATTTCGTACTTCTTGCCATAGAATACTAACTAAAAACAAGAAGAAATTGTTAAGGAGAATATAAAGTTGAAGATAAGCGTAGTATTCCTTCATTCAGCTATCCTATATAGTGTATTATCTATGCATTCAGCCGTAGCAGCATCAACGGTGACTGCGCATTTGGCACAATATTGATACAAGACTGCTACGGCTTGCATTCACAACGAAGATAGCTTCGCGTCAACAGCTGCAGCGAGAACTTCAAGTATACTCCTATTTGAAACGAAAGTTACTCTTAGACGATCGCAGATTCGACGCGATCCCAACTCCAGTGTCTCAGTCGCAGTTAGCAGGGACACAGGAAAAAAGAATGTCGCAAAAGGATTTGGGAACTTAAAAGACCATTGTCTGTGGTACTGTGGTAAGCTCTGGACAACGATGACAAGCATGTTACAAACTATTTGTGTGCTATAGGTGTAGCACGCCGGGCCACTTCGCGAGTCGCTGCATGGCCAATGGACCTGCTCTTTGAGGTACCAGTACGGCGACGTGTATTCTGTAGGCCAATGTTTGGTCAAACCGCCATCAGGAACTTGCACACAATTTGGTAGTTTAAAAGAGACTATAGCTAATAAATTTAGTTGAAAAAAAAATAATTGATAATGTTGTCATTAACAGGGATGGCTAACAAGAATGTTAATAGTACCTTGCAAATAATTGTCAAGTAAAAGTAAACGGTTTTACAACTGAAATTATAAGGAGGGGTGAACTGTCGAGAGCATAATATGTTTTTTACAAGAACAAAAACTGACATTCTCGCAGTGAGTCTTCGTAAATTTAAAACTATTTTGCATCAGCATAAAAACAACTAAGTGTTGCCTCCTGTAGTTCTTATTTGTTTATATATAATTAAGTTTTAATTGTTAACTTAGAAATTTACCCTTAGAAATTAACTTTTAACTATAACTCCGCACTTGCACGACATTCAGGCATGCTGTTTGCCAGTAATTGGACGTGCACAGTTTGTAAGTGTATATTATGTGATTTTTAAGGTATTATCTGTGTTATGTCTGTTGGCAAACTGTTTAATAAATAAATATATATATTAGGTCCTTACATATGAAATTGGCGTTTTCTATGGGAGGAACATAAAGTCTTTTTTTTTAATGAAATATATTTATTTAATCAAAGTATGTATCATTGCTATGTATGCACTTTTGGCCATCTCATAGGTAGTTCATTGATCCCCTTACTAAAAAAACCATTCGGGCGGGAATCAATAAAATCTTTGAAGGCGGTTTTGACTGCCTCATCGGAGTTGAATTTTTTTCCTTGCAAGTAGTTATCCAAATTGCGAAAAAAATGGTAATCTGTTGGAGCAAGGTCCGGAGAGTACGGTCGATGTCTAAGACATTCTAATTGAAGCTCCTCTGATTTGGTAGCCGTCTGTTGTGCAGTATTTGGTCTAGCGTTGTCCTGAAGCAGCAGTGGCCTAGAGCGATTGACCAGCCTCGGTTGTTTAGCAGCTAGCTTTTCCATCATGGTTTGCACTTGCTAACAATAGATATCTGCCGTAATCGTCTGGCCAGATTTAAGAAATCTGTAGCGAACGACACCGGCACTAGTCCACCAAACACTTACAAGCAACTTTTTTTAGTCAATTTTCGCTTAGGGCAGGATTTGGCTGGTTCGCCAGGGTTCAGCCATTGCGATGAGCGCTTCCGATTATCGTAGAGCATCCACTTTTCATCACAGGTAATGATTCGATTTAAAATTCCTTCATTATTGTGCCGGTTGAGTAACGTAACGCA
Organism: Morpho helenor; assembly: GCA_029227775.1. Classification (NCBI taxonomy): domain Eukaryota; kingdom Metazoa; phylum Arthropoda; class Insecta; order Lepidoptera; family Nymphalidae; genus Morpho; species Morpho helenor. The sequence continues at coordinate 3,528,021 of JARGCU010000024.1, forward strand.
GCAGTCGACGCGCGTTTGTCGGTTTGCTTCACTCAATTCATGAGGTACCCACCTTTCAAGCTTTTTCACCTTCCCAATTTGCTTCAAGTGGATTAGAATAGTTTTATCACTAACACCGAAGCCTGCAGCTGACTCGGACGTGGTTTTGCGATGGATCCGCTTCCACAATAGCCTTAAATTCTTCATTATCAACTTTGGTCTCCGGCCGTCCACGAGGCTCGTTCTGCAGGTCGAAATTTCCAGAACGAAAACGTTGGAACCAAAAACGCACTGTGTTTTCTTTTGCGACACCGTCACCATACACATCATTAATCCTTCGAGCCGTTTCTGCAGCACTGGTGCCACGGTGGAATTCATACTCCTAAATAACGCGATATTTCATGTTTTCCATTTTGTAAACAGAGTGACACAAAGAAAAAAACAAAAGAAGAAAAAACAAATGAATTAGGGGGTTTGAAACACAAATGCATGAGTAAATAGCTGTATGAATTTGAATTTGGAATTCCTAACCATAAAGGTAATATTTGAGATCAAAGTGGCCAGTACAACAAAACGCCAATTTCATGTGTAAGGACCTAATATATATATAATAAAAAAAATCCATATTATATGTGTATATATATTTTTAAATGTTAACCTAACGTTATTAATTTGTAAACAATGTTTCATTCATGTATGGTCTTTTTTTTATCAAGCAAGCGTCATTCAAATCTACCCTAAGAATCGATATAATTTTCTGGTTGAGATATTTGCAGGTTTGACAGGGTACTTTTTAGTCTGGGACTGTGGTCAACGCGGACGATTTCGCGGGCAAAAGCAAGTCTACCCGTAAAATAAAGTATTAAAAAGGAAAGTCTGTTCGCAATCAATTAAAAAACTAATGAACGGATGGTCGTACTGATTTCACCGTTAGGCAGAGAGATTTACGATGAAAGTTGTAGTTTATACTTTGGAAAGGTTTTGTGGATACGTCGATAGTACTATGGGTAGCGTGCCTCTGACGTAGCTTCGTAGGTAGTCCTTCGAGTGGCGTGCCTCTGACGTTGCGTCGTAGGTGCACATACGATTATTATCGTACACGCTTTATTAAGCGTGTGATAGAAAAAAGTATAGAGACAGAATCGAACAAAAGATGGAGAAACACAATGCTCAGACAAGCAAAGTTGTTCCTCAAATCGTTTGATACAAAGAAGTCTAAACAACTGATGTCTCAGAGCAGGGAAAAAGTAGCAATTGTAACAGGCATTACAACCGGGCACTGCCTGTTAAACAGACATCTGTCAATACTCATTATTGACAGGTGTCTGTTTAATAATAATAACAGAAGATGCTGCGTGCCCAGAGTGTGGAGAGGAAGAAAAGAGTCGTCACCTTATGGCTAAGTGCCTTTTGTACTCGCCGGTAAGATGGGAGATACTAGGTAAGGATGAAATTGAACTTTAGGATACAAATATCCCCTTCAGGGATATTATCAATTTCGTAAGAGCTACGGGTAGATTCGAGCAGGTGACACAGGGACAGCAGTGAAACCCGCGAGCAGGTCGCGATAATAACTAGTTTGGGATAGAGTTGGACAAAATAAAATAAAAAATTTAACATAAAATTAAGTTTTTTATTTAGATATCTGAAAAATGCAGTGCAGATTCTTATTAGAGGTTTAAAACATATTCGTCTTTTTTATCGGACAAAATAAATATTTTAAAGGTTCTGTTTCAAAAGAGATTCGGTTCCCTAAAAAACCTTCGAATTTTCATATATACAAAAAGGGTCTAAATCTCTTTTGGAACATTTCTATTTTAAGGTATTCGTGTGCTGCTATGCAAATGTAAATTTACAATTCAATATACAGTAAGCTAACAAAGAGTGGAGCGACGCGAACGGGCGCGGCGTCCGTCTGACCGCTCGTTCCATACTCGTTCTATAGTCTTCGAGCGCACGAGTCGTACGGGGACTTCACGTGCGCGGGAGCGGGACTGGGAAACGTTCGAGCGGGAGCGGGACTGCCGCTGGAAGAGAACGGGACGGTCGGAGGGGGCTCGCCGGAGGGTCACCGCTCGGGCTCGTCGGCTCCGTCGGACGCCGGCCGTTCGGATCCCTCGGCCGGAGCGAGGGAGGGGGCGGCGCCGCGGCGCTAGTAGCGCAGGCAGTGCTCGTGGTGCAGCGCGTGGTGCAGCGGGGCCGGCGCCGCGTTCTCCTTGTCGCGGGCGTAGTGCGGCGCCGCGGCGAACTCGGCCGGCAGCGGCGGCTCGTACTCGTCGCCGGAGCCGTCCGACGCCTCCAGGTAGCCGAAGAGCCGCGCCGCGCCGGCCGCCCGCGCCTCGCGCCGCCGCCCGCCCGCGCCCGCCGCCTGCGCGCCCGCCGGCCCGGCCGCGCCCGCCGACCCCACCGCCGCGCCTGCGACACCCGCCCCGTGAGCGGAGGAGCGGCCGGAGCGCTCGAGCCGGCGGCGAGGACGACTCCGTAGGAAACGTACACGCCACCGCGACGGTCGCGGGCTGCACGACGCCGACGCCGATGCCGGCGGCAGGCGCGGGCGCGGGCGGCGGCGGCGCGGCGGCCCGCGCGGCTCCCGGCGCGCCCGGCCCGAAGCCGCCGCGCGCGCCCACCGCGCCCGACGGCACTTTCAAGTTGCGACTCTCGATGTGGCTGCGGGGCAGACGACGGGCCGTCAGCGGGCGCCGCGGGGGACGCGGGCGGGCGGCGGGGCGGTACCGACTGTGCGTCCCGCAGGTGCGCGGCCAGCTGCTGCTGGTCGTCGGCCAGGTACGGGCACTTGGCGCAGGCCTTCTTGTTGTGCACCTTGTGCACGTGCGTGGCGAGCCGCTCGGCGCGCGCCGCCTTGTACTCGCACAGCGGGCACGCGAACGGCTTGAGGTGCGTGTTCAGGTGCCGCTTGAGGCACCAGTTGTCGACGCCCGACCACGCGCAGTAGCAGCACGCGTAGCGCCGCTCGCCCTGCGGACGCGGCCGGTCAGCGGGGCCCGGGCCGGCGGGGAGGGGGCCCGGACCGGCGGGCCAGCTCACCTTGCGCCGCGCCGCGCCGGCCGCCGCGGGCTCGTGCGCGCCGCCGGCCGGCTCGGCCTTGGCGAGCGGGGCCCGTTCGGGCTTGGCGGGCGGCGGGCGGCAGGCGGCGGGCGGCGCGGGCGCGGGCGGCGCGGCCGGCTCGGGCCGCTCGGGCCCGCAGTAGGCCGCGCCGCCCTTGCCGCCGACGCGCCGGATGCGGTTCAGGTCGTAGGGCTGGTCGCGGTGCATGCGCAGGAAGTGCTTCTTGACGTGGTCGGCGCGGTTGAATTGCTTCTGGCACAGGTAGCAGTGGAAGGGCTTCTCCTCGCGGTGGATGTTCTCGTGGCGCGTGAACAGGTCGCGGCGGTCCGTGGCGTACGGGCAGGCGCCGCACGCGTACCGCTTGCCGCCCTCGCCGGGCTCCGGCGCGGCCTCGGCGCCCGCGGGGCCCGCGCCGCCGCCGGCCGGCCGCCGCTCGACGCGCGCCGTCTCCACCTGAGCGTTCGCATTGAACTCCCGGCGCCGGCCGGGGCCGGGGGAGGCGGGGAGTGGGGGGGGGGGCTCGTCACCTTGGCCTTGAGCCGCGACAGGTACCGCGTGAGGTCGTCCAGCGCGGGGTTGTCCCGCAGCAGCTGGTCGGCCGCCGCGGGGTCCGAGTGGTGCGCGCGCGCCAGGTGCTGGCGCACGGCGCGCGCCCAGCCGCTGGCGAAGCCGCAGCCGGCCAGCGGGCAGGCGAAGGCGCGCGCCTGCGAGTGCGTGCCCAGCCAGTGCTCGGCGACGCGCGCCAGGAAGCCCACGCACTCGCACTCGGCGCACTTGAACAGGCGCTGCGCCGGGTTGTAGGCCGCCACCCGCGAGTGCGCCCAGGCCAGCGGCTCCTCGGCCGCCGTCCAGCGGTCCTCGGCCGTGGGGTCGGTGCGCGGCGCGAAGTTGGCCTGCGAGGCGGGGCGGGGCGGTGAGGGGAGACCGGAGGGGCCCGACGGGGGCCGGCCGGGGCCCCGGGGGCGTGGCGGGGCCTCACCTGCAGGATGCCGGGCGGCGGGAAGCCGTTCTGCATGAGCGCGGCGAGCCCCCACGCCGTGATGTGCTCCTCGGGCCGCAGCTCGTCGTCCTGCAGCTCGCGCTCGGCCGCGGGGAACTCGACGCCCACCACGCCGCCCACGCCCACGCTCGCCTCCTCCCCGTACAGCTTTTTAGTGATCTCCTTGAACATGTCCTCGCAGTCCATGGTGAGGGACGTCACGCTGCCGACTCCCGCGCCCCCTTCCATCGTCGAGGTTCGCGGCCCGGTGGCTCTGTAACACTACAAACGTCATCGTCGGGACGCCGCCGCCGGGAGCGGCCGCGGGGCGAGGCTAGGGCCGGGGTGAGGTCTCTCGTCGCATCCGTTACGGTGCAATACGTGAGGTGATGTTTTCGTTCGAGACGATGGAAAAAATCGGAAAAAATCAAACGTCGACCCTACGACGATCGATCGTAAACAGAACGGGCCGGGTGATAGTTCAGGATATTAGGACTCGACGAACGGAAGACTCGCTTCCGGTTCGGTTTAAAATCCGAAGTTACGATCGGTCAATAGCAAAGTGTCGGCAGTCGAGCGAGCGGGCGGGTTCGGCGGACGAGCCGCTCGCTCGGGGCGCGCGGGCGGGCTCGGAGCGGAAGGGCCCGCTTCGCCGGGACGGGGCGTCCCGTCCGCGGCGCCGCGCTCGCCGACGAGATCGTCATCCGTACGGCGCTCGTCCTTCGATCGGAACGCAGCGCGGGTCGAGGCGACGTCGCGGTGAGATACGGGCGGTGGTGCGTGCGAGCGGCCTCCCCGCGCCGCCCACCCGGCGGGTGCAGCGGCGGGCGGCTGCAGGCGGCTGCAGAGGAGGCGCTCGCGGGGCGGCCGTACCTGCAGCGGGCTCCAGGCGCTGCCGGCCGCGCCGCGGGTCCGCGCCTACTAGCGCCCGCCGCGCCGCGTGGGGGCCGCCCCCGCCGCCCGCCGCCGCCGCGATCGATGCCGCGCGGCGCGCGCCGGTCCCGCCGCGGCCGCCGCCTCGCTCACCTGTTGCCGTCGGCCGCGTGCTGCGCCGGCAGAGGTCGAGTCTCGAACCGTAGATTTAACTATTTCCGTCATTTATATGAGTAGTTCCGTAGTAATCATCGCGTCCTCGAAGCGCGGTGCGCTCGGAGCGACGGACGTAGCTCGAGTTGGCGGGCATCGATTCTGTAATCGCCTATGTAACTTTTTAATTACTGCATCGTACGAACCGTTTTATACTTGTAACAAAATCAGTACTGTCGCATTATTGAAAATTAGATTACGATCCCTACATACATAATCGTATCGTAGTACGTAAATCGGCAACCCGTCCGACGAGCGCCCGCCGTAAACTCTGTCCGATGGTTCGATGTAAATCACGATTTATAAAAAAATGTTAATATAGAGAACAATTATTAAATAGAGCTAAATGCACTACATAAAATTAAATAAGATTCTTAATTTAAATTCCTTAAATCGTCATAAATGTAAAAGTATGAAAACATCAGTTACCTAACTGATGTTTTCATCAGTAAACAGTTACAAACACAAATATGACATATTATAACAACGATATTTTTCAATAGATACACATTTATTCAATAAATAAGAAGCAATTTTTCTCTAAAATAAATCAACTTGTTCGCTTTCAGCAACTTGTCACTTTGACGAAGACAATGGTTTTTTTTTCATATTATTGAACTAACTGTTTGATGAAGGTTGTATTTGAAACATGTTGCAACAATACATAAAACCCGTTCATCACACCGCGTCGGTACTCGCACTGCGCTCGCACCGCGCTCGCACCGAGCGACGTGCCCCTGACACGAGCGACGTGACCTGACGCTGGACTACCGAAATTACCGATAGTGAACTCTTAACTTTTAAATACTAATTATAATGTGAAAAAATATAATGTGAAAAAAATTCGGTTTTTTTTAAATAATCGATTTTCTTACATTAAAAGTAAATTATTTTAACTGTCCTTGCTCTTTTTTTTGTTTTCTAAAATTTAGATATGCATCGTCGGATGAAACCAATGTAACCAAAGTACACAAGTACAAGTACATTTTTTTTTTTCGAATATTACTGATGCTGTTAGCCCTAATAACTTTGACAGCGTCACCGATAAGACGGGCGAGCGTAGAAGCATCGCCGAGAAGAAATGGATAATACAAGCGGGTGCATTACAAGCACCCGCCCTACAGGTGGCGTCGCCTTAAGGGTGTCTCCTGCGAGACCGAACCTCGGCTTAAGGCGGTGCGTTTTTGGAGGGCTGCATCTAATAAATGACTTGGAAGAAGCCTGCGTCACGGCGGCCGCGGCAGAGGGCTGCGGCCGCTTGACACAAGCAAGCGGGGACCTCGTCTTCGCCGGCGAAGACGCTGTTTGTGTAAATGTAGTGTGTATATCTTGTTGGATGCTGTAATAGCATCGTCGGGGTCGTTAAGGACGCTCTTCGGGCGTCTGTGAATCTTATTCGGGTGCCTGAACACCTTATAGTTGGACGCGGCCACTATAAGTGGGTTTGGGTGGATGGACGCTTTCTCGAAGTAAGTCGTCGAGAATCGTCTGAAAAGATCGGCTATCGTGGGTAGGTCGAGGTCTCTATGGAGGTTCACGTTGCGCACGAACCACGGACAGCCAGTGACTGTACGCATGAATCGATTTTGGAGTGTCTGCAACGGACACAGTCGTGATTTCGGAACGTGCGCGAACGTGACGCTCGCATATGTCATGATGGGTCTGATGCAAGTTTTGTAAAGTGTCACTTTGTTGCGAAGTGACAGTTTACTTGCCTTGCACAGTATCGGATTGAGGCGTCCCAAGGCGAACGCTGCCCGGTTACGGACAACGCGGATGTGTCGGATGAAGAATAGGGTAGGTTGGAGGATGACACCTAAGTATTTGACTTCCTTTTGCCAATCTATGTGTTTGTTGTAAATAGAGACTCTAGGGGGCGTCCGGATGAAGTCCATGGCTCTCCTAGATCTCGCAAAGAACATTGCTGCGCTTTTATCGGGATTAATTTCGATTCTCCACCGGCGGAACCAGCTTCCGAGCTGGTTGGTTGCTCTTTGGAGCCTATCATTCATAGTAATGGGATCTCTACAGGTGGTATAGATTGCGGTATCGTCCGCGAACATGGCTATGTGGGTGACTACACTAGTTTTAGTGGAGAATCGTGGGATGTCGCTCGTATAGAGCGAGTAGAGGAACGGTGCGAGTACCGAACCTTGGGGGACTCCGGCGCGTAAGGTGCGTCTTGAGGAGAGCGCACCATCAATACGATATCTAAATGAGCGATTAGTAAGATAATCGCGAATGATAAGAACGAGTCTATCGGGGATTCCTAGGTTCGCGAGTTTGTATATTAAACCCGCATGCCATACCTTATCGAAGGCTTTGGCGACATCGAAGAAGACAGTACCGGTGTACCGTTTTTTGGCGAAGCCATTGAGGATGGCTTCGGTAAGTCGGTGTACTTGTTGTACCGCGGTGTGTTTGGCGCGGAAACCGAATTGCTCATCCGGTATGAGCTTCATCGACTCCATGAACGTTATGAGTCTAGCGAGGATTACTCGCTCGTAGACTTTCCCTAAGCTGTTGAGCAGACTGATGGGTCGATAGCTGCTCGGGAGATTACTGGGTTTTCACGGTTTACGAATACCTATTACTATTGCTTCCTTCCATTCGTCGGGGAAGGAGCAACCTAACAGGAGGGCATTGAAAATCAATACTAATAGGTTTATGAGTTGGTCGGGGAGGCACTTGAGTGCTTTGTTGGATAAGGAGTCGGGGCCTGGGGACTTGCGGGTCTTCAGTTTACTTAGTACGTTATTTCGAAAAAACTCGTAGGGTTCAGCCTGCATTCCAGGGACGTAGGGGCATGGGGACGGACACAGAAAACGACTTCGTTTTATACTAGGCAGTTATGATAATAAAATAACAGTCGAAAGCCGATAGCGATCCGAGTGAATAGAAAATTTGTTCTATATTGCACTCACCGAACGTAAAGTATTGAATTATTATACTCATCTACGAAACACAGCGTACGTCCTAGTGCTGTAAAGTAATATCGGCCATCGATAGGGTGGCGGAAGTGGAGTGAATGCGTGGAAGTGAATCTTCGGACGGGCGAGTTGGCCGACAGCGGGCGGCGGCGGCGGCGGCGGCCCCCCGCGGCTTGAATGGAAGCGGCGGTGACGCGGGGATCGATACGGAGCGGCGGTCGGCGACCGGCGCGGATGTGGGTCGCGGCCGGCGGCGGCGCGCGTGCGCGGCGGCGGGGCGGGCGGGGCGCGGGCCGGGCGGGGGACCGCGCCGCAGTCGCGCCCCGGCCGCGGCCCGACCCCGTGCTGCGCTGCTCGCCGCCGCCGGCCGCCCGCCCGTGCCGCGCCCGCGCCGCCGCTAGCCCGGCGGGGCCGGCAGCCGCCCGCCGCGCCCGGCCGCCCAGCGCGGGCAGGTGAGCCGCACTCGGGCGGCCGGCTCGGACGGAGCGCGCTATAAATACGCGCGACCCTCGCCCGCCGCCCTCCGGCCGTCCGTTCCGCGCCCGCGTCCGCGCTCGCGCTCGCGCCCGCTCCGCTCGCCCGCCGCCGGCCGTCGCGCGGAGGCCGAGTGCCCCGCGGCCCTCGCGAGGGCCGGGCGGCTGCGCGCGTCGCTCGCCTCCGCGAGCGGAGCCGACGTGACGTCTACCTCGGACGCCATTCGTGGCGAACGAAGTGATATTTCAACGATATTTCTTTTCCGGAAGCAGGTAAAAGCAGCGGACGCGCGCGGCGCGCGACTCCATGTGAGCGAGCGCCGCCCCCCGAGCCGCCCGAGGCCCCGAGGCCCCGCGCCGCCCGAAGTCCGGCCGGCGCCCGGTCGGCGCCCGTTCGGCGGCCGCAGGCGGCTCCGCCCGTCGCCCGCCGCGCGCCCGCCGGAGGCTCGACAGCTCGATTCACTATTTTCACTCCAAAGTATGTAAGTATTCGAAACCATACGCGTGTCGGACTCGCGACCGATCGTGAATTCCAAGCTGACCTCCCCCGAGGCCGCCCGCGAGGTCTGCGACCGACTCGGTTCGCGTTACGACAATCGCGAGAACAGCGTTAAACAAAAAATATTTAAAATAGGATAGAGTAGAATAGAATTTATTCGTTCAACTTTCATACTAGCAATCGCCGGCGGCTCCGCCGCGTGCGATGACTAAAATCGTACTACAGTATTTTGATAAATCGTAAAAATGGTTAAAGTAGGTTAATCTTAAAAGCTAGAAAGCTAGACATATGCTGTCGGGGCCTTTATTTAGAACTTTTAGAGGGAAACAATTTTGTAATACATGATTTTTTAATAACTATTACCGTTCACTCAGCGCACGCAAGGAAAGCTTTAAATTTTGCCGTTTTCGTACTATTTTTATTGCTTATTTTATTGCCTCTCGTATTGATCTTAGCGTGATGTCTATAGCCTCTCTCGAGAAGTCGACAATCATGCACTGAAAGAATTTTCCAAATCGGTTCAGTCGTTCCTGAGATTAGCGCGTTCAAACAAACAAACTATCAAACAAACAAACAAACTCTTCAGCTTTATATATTAAGTATAGATAGATGTTTATCCATTACCGAGGACTCGATATCGACGTCGTGTTTATTTCTAATCTCGATACAATATTCCTGCCTCACCGCACGCGATTTATAATAATATTGGTTTATAATGAAACGAACATCTCGTACGTAACTAACTACTAAACTCAAAAGATAAAACTGATTTTCGGAGCGCGTTCTGAGTTTCCGAAGCTCGAGGGAGGAGCCGCGCGGCGACCTCTCTCACGGAAACCGAAAGGGAACCACAGAAATTAAATAATAGATAAAGAAATCGTAAACCTCCTCGGGAGGGGGGAGGGGCTACAACTTTCAAAGTTTCAAAGTCTTAATTTTACAGTGGCCCACATAGAAGGAGAGCCCGCGAACCCTAGACCTCCGTCATTTTATAAAAGCTGAAATTTGTCAGCGCACGCTCCCGACGCGGGTGAGAACGATGGTACATTATAGAATTTGAATTATAGCGGCTTCGGGAGTCACGCGGCACTCGAGGTTGCAAAATACCGATCTAACTTCGTCAAATTATAAAGTGGGATTTTTTTGGTATCACCTTCAGAATAATTTAAAAATCACGTCAGTCAATGCCACACACTTAGCATAGTGGAAACCCCTTGCCGGACACCCTTAAAGTTCGTGAAATTCGAATTCTATTTACGTCACAGTATAAAAGTCATTGTTTAATATATATTATTCAGATAATTATAAGACGTTTCGTGGTCAGCCAGACGTTTCCGATAGTTCCGACCTCTGCCAGTCGAGCATAAAAGGTAGCGGTCTGGGGTTCGCGGGCTCTTATTCTTATTCCATTACTGACATTGAATCAGGGCACACGGAGCGGCCCGGGCCGAGCGGCGGCCGGCTGCTGCTCTCTAGCGCCGCTCGTGTTGCAGATGTGCAGCCTGGCGGCGCTGGCGCGCGGCTGCCGGCCCGCCGACAAGCCGTGCTGCCTGTGCTGGTGCTGCTGCTGCTCCTGCTCCTGGTGAGGGCCGCGCTCGCCGGGTATCGGATTCCTTCTCCACCGATGCGGCTCCGTTCGAGGGACGGCCGGGACCCGCTCGGATTCACCGGAACTACGACCTATCGAAAGACTCCCTCCGGACCGCCGCTCTCGTCGGCCTGAGCCGAGTCTCCCCGCGCTCGGCTCCCGCCCGCCCGGCGCCCGACGCCCGTCGGCGGACCGGAGGAGGCGCGCCGCCGGCGTCGCGGCGGTCACTATCGTATACTCGATTCGTAACAGTCCGCCCGCCGGAGCGACCGCGCGGCCGCTCCGGGCGATCGTCTTTCTTTCTTTCCGTTTCCGTATTATAATCCGTCTGTAATACGTACTCGTGTAAATAAATTTTATTTTTCGATGATTTTTTCATTCCAGGACTAAGTGGTAAGTGGAGCGGGTCCCGGTGGCCCGCGTGCCGCCCGCGTGCCGCCCGCGTGCCTCCCGCGTGCCGCCCGTCCGCTCCCGCGCGTCTTCTGCTACGTACCAGTACGATACAGAGACGTAGACTCGATCGGACGACGGTATAACATACATATCATACTACTAGTACAGTGAGAGGACCGGTGGGAGGCGGAGGGCCGCTTCGAGAGAATCAGAAAGAATCGTCGTCCGGGCCGCGGCTGCCCCGCCCGGTCTTCGGTCGATAGATCGGGAGGATATTAAACATATGTAGCGAACGTGCGCGTCGGCCGGCTCCTAGTACTGCCGGACCGAATCACAATCACGGCGGTCGCGACGGGCGTTCCGCGGGTTTTCAGTCTCTTTCTCGCTCACCGCACGCGCTGCGGACTCGAAGCTCGGCACGAATTTAATTTAAATTATTGTAACTTTTATGCTGTTAATTTTATTATTTTATTTTTTATTATTTTAATTATAACTGACATAGTTTATCGCATTTATAAATCGCTCCTTGAAGCGAGCGGACGTAAGGTCAGTCGTCGAACGGAGAGATCGGGAGAGCCCGAAACGCGCACGAATGTAACATCGACGGCGACTGTTGTGTATTATTGAGGTGACCGCTCGAAGCAGGTCGTAATCTAAGCGCGCGGTGGCACGCACGTTTCCTACGTTCGGTCAGTACGGTCGGTCGCTCGCTGTCCGCAGGCTGGCCGCGCGCGCTCCGGAGGCCGGCCCCGGCAAGAGGCCGCGCGACGCCGGCCCGCACGAGCCGCTGCTGCTGGACGGAGACACGCCGTGAGTGACCGGGGGGACGGGGAGGGGGAGGGTGTTAGGATCCGAACCCTGAGGTAGTAGAGAGTGATGAAAGCGAGCGGCGAGCGCTGGCTGAATTGGCAAAATATGGAGATAATTACGAACGCGACGGCCTCTCGATATTATTCAAACAAATTTCTATGAAAGTTCGCGTCTCTCGGCCGACACGTGCGAGACGTCCCGACCCGACCGACGGTCGTCGACGGACCCGCAGCGGATCGGGAGCGACGCCGCTCGCTCTGAAGGATGTCGACGAGAATTTATACGATGCTGGGCCCCGAGTGTACGGAAATGAAATAGTAATAATGTAGTAGTATTTTTTCAAACTTTTTATACGTAATTATAAGGATATGTCAAATATTTAACTCGTAAGTACTTATTACTGAGTATAGTTACCGTATAGTAAATTGTCCGCGAGCGATTCGATGTTCTTAATAAAAAAAATTCAACAATAATAATCGTCAACACGATACGTATGTCGCGTCGCGCGACGGCACGACGGTGACGAGCGATGACAATAATAAAATCAAAACGACTGCCGCCGGACTGCAGGCGTAGCGATCGGAAGGAAAGAAGACGCAAAAAGATTGCAATTAAATAAATAAATATGCAAAGTATATAATAATACCCTATATTATAATATGAAAGTATTTATCATGAGTTTTAAGTAAAATAAGGTTCTAATATTATCGATTACCATTACAATTATTGGTCAAGCGTATCTACGAAGTGAGTCTTTGACATTCGCATGAATAATTACACTAAAATAAAAGTAAAATAATTTCCTTTATTCGGGATCAATATAGGAAATAGATTTATTATTTCACCGTATTTTACATTTTTTTCGGTATCTCTACCTCTGTACGGTCGTGGCCCAATTTTGAGAATCTCCTGTGATATTTATAGTAAATCTATCCTATGAAGTCATTCGCGACGGAACATGCATCCCGGAGTCCCGCACTCCTGCAGTCCCGGCCGCCGCGCTAACCGCCGCTCCCTTGCAGGCCCTCCCTGGACGAGATACAGAGCTGGGGCCAGTCCTTCGACCGCCTCATGCGGAGCGCAGGTAGGCCGCGGGAGGCTTCGGTAAATAGACGTATGAAGTAAGTAAAGACGCGGCGGCGGCGGCCGTGCGGCGCGAGCCCGCGGACCCCAGACCTCCGTCATTTTATAAAAGCTGAAAGTTTGTCAGCGCGCGCTCCCGACGCGGGTGAGAACGATGGTACATTATGCAATTTGGATCGTCGTGGCTTTGGGAGATAAACGGTACTCGAGATGTGTAAAATACCAATCTACTTTCGTCAAAGTATAAAAGCTGATTTTAATATATAGTACCTGGGTGAGCCTAACTCGGTAATTTTTTTTAAAGTAATAAAAAAAATAAAAAAGAAAGAAGGCGCCGATGGCATGTGTGCGCTATGTCACATTTACACTATGCCGGTCACTCTTCGGCACCGGAAAACTCTGACGTATGCGAGCTGCACACGTGAGATTCGTGGAATTCTTGCGCGGGGTGCGAGGGGCGAGGGGAGGTTACACAAAGAGTCACAGTCAATATACACTGTTTATTACACTCACTTCACTATAGTCTAATACACAAATAAGTCACTACTGTCTATTGTCTACTATAAATAATTAAAACTTAAACACTTACAATTTTCTTCAAGCTTACTATTTATTACTGCTTCTGCCGGCCGCCGAATGTAGACTGACTATTCGGGCCAAAATGGCCCGTATTTATACAAATTTCTCTCCCTATAATTACGGGGGTCTTTATGATTCCGGTCATACCGTAGGGAGAGCCGCACCCTAACGGGTCTTTAAAACTCGGGCTATACCGTAGGGAGAGCCGCGCCGCTAACGAGTAAAAAATCTATTACAATTAAATATTATGACAACTAATTGCGCGACCTCCTAAACATTTTCTATTTACTATATTCTATAACTATTAATGCTTTTCTATATAATTTACAAGCCTATTATTCCTATTATTATATATTCCTAGCCTATTATCTTATAACTATGAACTTATACAAACTATATATCTATTTAAAACTATATTGTCCGCACATAAACTATACTGTCCCGCACATCTCTCCCGCCGTTCGACCTCGTCGAATACTATGTCGGTGCGGGCTCGTCGACTGTCACGGGCAGGACCACCAGCTTCCTCACCGGCCGCCGCAGCACTCCGCCTCTGGTCTTGATGTCCACGGTGCGCACGATGCCGTCAGGTCCTGGGTACGTTGCGATGACTCTTCCTCGCAGCCACATGTTTCGGGGTAGGTTAGCGTCGACTATTTGCACGAGGTTGTTGACGTTTATTGGGGGGCCTCGTCCATGCGCCTCCCGCCGGTGTTGCAACTCCGGGAGGTACTCCTTCACCCAACGCGACCAGAAGATGTCGGCCAGCCGCTGAGCCGAGCGCCAGGACGCCCTGGAGACCTCGTCCCGTTCGCTGAAGGTCCCCGGGAGTGGTACTCGTCCCGGGCCGCCGAGCAAGAAGTGGTTGGGAGTCAGCGCCTCCGGATCCTCTGGGCTAACTGAAACATGCGTCAGCGGACGATTATTTACTGTAAATTCGACCTCCGCCAGCAGAGTAGACAGCACTTCTTCAGTTGGATGCCGTTCATGCAGAGTGGCTGCCAGTGCGGTCTTGACTGATCGCACGAGCCTTTCCCATGCACCACCCATGAACGGTGCTCCTGGCGGTATATAGCGCCATGCTATTGTCTTCTTAGCTGCCTCTTCTGCTGTGGAGTCATCTATTGCTTTTCTGAGTTCTCTATCAGCCCCTTTCAGATTGGTCCCATTGTCAGACCAAATTTCCGACGGACACCCACGACGTGCTATCATTCTTCTTAGTGCCATTATCGCTGAATCGGCACTAAGTGAGCCAGCTATCTCTAAATGCACCGCTCGCATTGTGAGGCACGTAAATATGGCCACGTACCTCTTCTGCCGCGTTCTACCTACGGCCACCGAGAGCGGACCGAAGTAATCCACTCCCGTAAATGTAAATGGTCGTCTGTGGTGGCCGAGACGACACGCGGGCAGATTTCCTGTTCTGGGATGCGGTGGGGTTTGTGACTTCATCCTGCAATATAAGCACCTTCGTATAATTATTCTAGTTATCGGTCGCAGGCGAAGTATCCAATAATGCTGTCTGCACTCGTTGACTGTTGCCTCAACGCCAGCATGATGTAGCTGACGGTGTACGGCTGCTATCCATAATCTAGTCGTAGGGTGTTCGCCGTCTATTACTATAGGGCTCTTTATACTGTCAGCTATATTTTCTATTGCTCCGATTCTGCTCCGAAGCCTAATGGTATCATTTACATATTCTATACTTAGCTGATTTAATCGACTCTCCCTGTTGGTACTGTTACCCTCCTTCAGGTCCTGCAGCTCCCTGCCGAAGGATTCTTCTTGGGACGAGCGCATCAGGAGTTCCTCCGCTCGCCTCAACTGCTCCGCGGAGACTGCGATGAACCTCGTGCCCGGTGACGTGGTCTTCTGCTTCCTCTGTTGCGGTGACGCCACGGGATTGCTCGTCCTCTTCCAACTCGGGTCGTCTTCTTTGTTCTTTCGCGTTCTTCTGTAGTGTACCTTTTGCCTATGTAACCTGCAAAGATCTATAAACTGTAAAACGCGAGCTGTTGTATACCGGAGCCTCTCCCAGTTTGAGAATCGAGAGACATCAGGTAGAGCTGTTGCGAGAGTCTGTATCTTGCTTCTGGTGACGTGGTGCACTCGTTCTTCTCCAGAAGGCTCTTGCTGTTCTGTGGAGGCATCTTCGACTGGCCAATTTTCTTCGTCTTCAAGTAGGAATTCAGGTCCCCTATACCACCGGTGATCCTTCCCGAATGTTGCCGGGACGTCACGCGTAGCGTCGTCTGCCACGTTCAACTTGGTCGGAACCCAATGCCATTCGTTCACCTTCGAAGATTCTTCTATAGCTGCCAGTCGATGTGCTACATACGGTTTATAAGAGCGTGACCCATTTCTTATCCACGTGAGCACCGTCTTGCTGTCCGTCCAGAAAAACTTGCAATCCGGTTTCCTCTCGGAGTCTTCTATAACTGTGTCGGCAAGTCTCGTTCCCATAACCGCTGCCTGTATCTTCAATCCATGTTCTAGATTGAGGTGAAACGTAAATTCGTCAGTGTTGAGATTCCAATTGACACCTAACACCCGTTCTGTTCTGTCTTCTGTCTTGCCCAACTCCATATCTTCTACTGGTGCCTGTTCTCCTAGAGATTCCAGTAGCGCTGTTGAGTTCGACTTCCACTGTTTTAATTCGAAGTTCGCCTCGGAGTGTACTTCTCTGACGCTTCTCACGGCATCTTCTATATTTTCGGTTTTCTGTTCCGGAGCCAACTCAGCGTATCCTTTACTGATGAGGGCTTCCGTCTGTTCTATATACTTCTGTTTCAGCTGAGGGTCTCGATCTATTTTCTTCTCTATGTTGAAGAGCCGCTTCAATGAATTGCTGTAGTTATCTGGAAACATGATTTCCTCCTTGCACCAGAGGAGTCCAGTTTCATAATTCCCATCTTCTAATTTCCTTGTTCTATCTTCAAGTATACGCAGTGCTTTCTCCTCAGGATCTGTTCTCGGCCTTCTTGGCTGTATGCCGAGCATGTCCATCTCAAAGTATTGTTTCACCATTATGTCGAGGTCATCCTTCTCTCCTTCCACGACATGTGACACGAAGTCGATGCTGCGACCGATCGTCCTAGTTCGGCTTCCATGCAACACCCACCCGAGCGGCGTGAGAGAGGCTACTGGCTGTTGTCTATTTCCTCTCTTCACTTCTGTAGTCAATAGAAGGTGCCAATTGTCTTGACCTATCAATACTCTTGGTTTGACGTAAGCGTATACCAGGGAATCTTTAATGTCTTCTAGGTGCTTGCATTCCTCAACTATTTCCTTGGGAACACGTTGCGACGACACCTGAAGGTTCTTCACTGTTCGTGCCTGTATTTGCTCTTCATGTCTATTGAGACCTTTCAGCTTGATGTTGACTCTTCTCGATGCTGTTTCTGAAGTCTTCATATCATTGATTGTTTCTATTCTCAGCGGGTCGATAGGTCCTGTCGCTCCTATACGGTCAGCCACACCGCTATCTATTAGAGTGACTGTTGATCCATCATCCAGCAATGCGAAGGTGTTGACTCGTCCTTTAGGTCCTTTAATCTGTACTGGTATGATCTTCAGGAACGACTGTTTCTTCTGGGCAGTCCACGCTGAGTTGATTACTTCTGTTGCTTCGTTGTCTTCCTGTTTCTTTTCCTTAACATAGTGTAACATGCGGTGGTGGACTTTCGTACAACTATCTATACCACACACCCTTGCTTCACATGTATGTGTTCTATTTCTGTGCTGAAGACACCGAAAGCACAAGTGCTTGGACTTGGCTAGTTCCCATCTTCTATTCACATCCAAGCCCTTGAACTGTTTACATTCTGTTGCGATGTGTTCTGCTGTGCATACAGGACACTTCTCTGTTAACGTCTTCTCTATATCATTGTTCTCGGCGACGTTATTTATCTTCTGTGGTGACTTCCTATGTTGAGTGGCTGGTGGCGCTGTAGACACCTGTTCGGGCTGCGCGTACGGTCCGCAGAGTTCCGCCGTCTTCCTGAGAAACTTCTCTAGCTTCACAAGTTCTGGATCCTCCTTGGGCTGTGATTCTGTGAAGTCATAATACCTATACCGCAGCGTCGGTGTGAGCTTCTCCACGACAGTCCTTGATGCCTCAGGGTTGTATAAATAGTTCCCGCAGTTGAGAGACTTCAATGTTGCCACGATGTTGGAGACCTTCGTTGAAAATATGCACACGTCACGAGCCGCTTCTGTTAGGCGCGGCAGGGCACGCAACGAGTCCATTTCTGCTATTGCTATTGCTTCAGGTCTTCCAAATCTTGATTCCAGGGTCTTCATTATTTCTGTAGGCGATGCACTGGTAATCAACAATCTCTCCACGGCTTCCTTTGCTCTTCCCTTAAGGTTTCTTCTCAGACGGTTCGTATTCTCCACCGCCGTGAACATACCTTCCGTTTCATAGTACGCGGCACGGAAAGGTAACCACTCGTTCTGTGATCCACCGAAGTAAGGTAGCTCTATGTACTTGGGTCCTTGAGCTGCCTTGACTGCTTTCGTGATGGCCTCTGCTAGCTCCATTATTCCTGCTTGCACTCCCGCCGGTGATCTTCTATCTTCTGGCTGATTCTGTTGTCCCGAGTCTTGATCCACCGGTGCTTCTATTATATTCTGTGGTGCATCGGTGATGGCCAACAAGGGGCGTGGCTGTTGATTATCCAACCAGCTGTCGACTCGTTCATTTATTTCTGTTCTGCTATGAACGGAGTCTTGATCTTCTATTTCCTCATCCGTGAGGTCTTCTGTTTCTATGGTGGCGAGGCGCGCTGCAGCTAATTCCACTTGAAGTCGTAGCAGTTCTTCTTTTGCCTTTGCTATTCTATGAGCCTTTGACTTGCTATACGATGATTGACTCCCCTCCCCCCTCTTGCCGGGGGCGCGAGTTGTCTGTCTCGGCTCCTGTTGGTTGACGGCCTTCCTTTTCACCGTCGATGTTTCTGTATCCCGATTTCCCGATGATTCTATATCCCGATGTCCCCTTTCTATTACTGATACGGCGAGGGGCATCGTCCGCGTCGCGTCGGCTGGCAGCGTCGGCGCGGCAGAAGTGGTCACCGAGGTTCGGTCGGCTTGAGTCTTCGGCTTTACTATAGCAGGCGGCGCGGTAGCGGGCGCAGACATCTCGGAACCCCTATTATTCTCTGTTGATTCCGTGGTGGTGGTACCCGCTGCTGTAGAGTTGCTGCCGCCGCTTGTTGCAGATGTAGTCGCGGCTTCTGATGTGCTTGAAGATTTCTTACTCTCTTGTCCTCGTGTAATGGGCATTCTTCTGATGCTCGAACGTCTTCGAAGAACTTAAACACCCTATTGGTGGTGTTTCACGGAGTCTCTTCCGTCTTCTATTGTTCCCGAAGCACACTATTGACCAGAAGAAAGTTCACGGGCCGTCCCAGAATCTTCCAGAGTTCCCCGATCTTCTATATACACGACGACTCTATGCTCGATGAATTTTCTATGCCTCGACGACGACTCGCAGATCGTTCGCGAAGTTCTTCCAGGCTCGCTGAGTTTTCCAGATAATCAAGTGTATCCGGCTCGAAGGACCATCCAATGTGCGCTATGTCACATTTACACTATGCCGGTCACTCTTCGGCACCGGAAAACTCTGACGTATGCGAGCTGCACACGTGAGATTCGTGGAATTCTTGCGCGGGGTGCGAGGGGCGAGGGGAGGTTACACAAAGAGTCACAGTCAATATACACTGTTTATTACACTCACTTCACTATAGTCTAATACACAAATAAGTCACTACTGTCTATTGTCTACTATAAATAATTAAAACTTAAACACTTACAATTTTCTTCAAGCTTACTATTTATTACTGCTTCTGCCGGCCGCCGAATGTAGACTGACTATTCGGGCCAAAATGGCCCGTATTTATACAAATTTCTCTCCCTATAATTACGGGGGTCTTGATGATTCCGGTCATACCGTAGGGAGAGCCGCACCCTAACGGGTCTTTAAAACTCGGGCTATACCGTAGGGAGAGCCGCGCCGCTAACGAGTAAAAAATCTATTACAATTAAATATTATGACAACTAATTGCGCGACCTCCTAAACATTTTCTATTTACTATATTCTATAACTATTAATGCTTTTCTATATAATTTACAAGCCTATTATTCCTATTATTATATATTCCTAGCCTATTATCTTATAACTATGAACTTATACAAACTATATATCTATTTAAAACTATATTGTC
This sequence comes from Morpho helenor, assembly GCA_029227775.1. Classification (NCBI taxonomy): domain Eukaryota; kingdom Metazoa; phylum Arthropoda; class Insecta; order Lepidoptera; family Nymphalidae; genus Morpho; species Morpho helenor. Next base: position 3,547,713 of record JARGCU010000024.1, read on the forward strand.
CGCACATAAACTATACTGTCCCGCACAGCATGCGTGACTCGAACTCACTCAACTCAAACCCGGATTTGAACATTTTGGGTCCGCCCGTCACCCATCGGCTATCGTAACATTTTCCAACTAAAAAAATCCTTTTCTTTCAATTGTACATTATACCATATTTTTAAAGCTCAAAAACAGGTATAATACTATTTTTTTTAAATAAAACCTAGCTAGATCGATTTTTCTCCCCCAAAACCCCCTACATGCTGAATTTCAGGAAAATCATTGGTGCCGTTAAAATATATTTTCTGAATCTCGGAATATATTTATATACATACAAGATTAACTCATTTAAATATTTTTAAATATTTTTAATTTTGCATAATAATAAGATGATGTTTCGTCACTAGCCAGACATTTTTGACAGTTTCAACCCCCGCCAGACTACAATGGAGGGTAGTTATAGGAGCGAGCGCGAGGTAAAGATACGGGTAGGTGTGAGCCAGGTGGCGAGTTTGGGTTTTATTTGCTGCGCAGTTTTTGTTTATGCTGCGATATATGTACTGAGAGTACATGTTTTCATCAATTTCAATAATTTTATAAGCTATCAAGTAATGATAATTTAATATTAATAATAATAATAAATTCTTTATTAAAGACATCTATGGCCCAACAAATTTACACGAAAAAAAAATAAATAAAATAAACTTATAAAAATTAAAATCAAAATAAAAAATACAATAAAAAATAAAAAATCAAATTAAAATCAAATAAAAAATATTATATAAAGAATGGGTGAATAGATTTAGGACTGCCTCACAAGCACCTTAGTAAAGTGATGCAGCACAGGCGAGTCCATCTTACCTATTAGCGTCTTAAGAATACTGTTGGAACTGGACCGCAGTCTTGTTAATAACGATGCGGTCTTGTTCCTCATTACGGCGTGAAAACCATTTGTATGCGAGTGAACAACCATATTTGACGCGGAACAAAACCGCGGCAACCCCAACAGTATTCTAAAGCCGTTATTATATTGCACCCTTAGGGTATCTAGAGCTTTCTGCGAATATCTTGTCCACAGGCTCCCCGTGTACAGTGTTTGGCAATATGCTTTAAACAGATGTATTTTTACTTGAATGCTACAACGGTAAAACCTGTGGGCCAACATATTGCATCTATACACTGTCCATTATATTAACCATCTTTTGACAGATTGACGATAGTGATGTCCTAAAGATTCTCGTATGCGATACCATTCCGATTATAGTACCTACTATCATTAATCGAATTACGTACCTAAGTAATTCGATTAATGATAACCTACGTAAACTAGATTACTACTTGAGAAAAGAAATTCCAACTTTGAGAAAACTTATTGTTTCTTTGAAAAGAAGTGGTCTATTTCATGGTGAAAAATCTTCTTTGGTCAAAGTTTTGAACACAATTGGCTTTTCATATAAAAAGTTAAATAAAAGAAAATTATTAATGGAACGCACAGATATAGCTATAGCACGTTGTGATTTTTTAAGAGAGGCAAAGAAAATACAAGATTGGGCAAATATTGTTTTCACGGATGAAACATGGCTCAACGCTAACCACACACTATCTCGTTTCTGGACTGATGATACTGCTGATTCCACTTCCTCAGTACCAATGGGAAAAGGTGAGCGCCTAATCATTTGCCATGCAGGTACAGCAAAAGGATTTGTACAAGACGCACTGTTGGCATTTAAATCGAAGAAATCAAATGACTACCACGAAGAGATGAATGCAAATGTGTATGAAGAGTGGTTCAAAAAAATGCTCATTTCATTGGAAGAACCATCAATAATTTTTATTGATAATGCGCCCTACCACTCCCGTCAAATTGACAAAATGCCAACACAGGCTAATAAAAAGCATGAAATAATTAATTGGCTTCGGGACAATGGAGAAAATGTGGACGACTCAATGTTAAAAGTTGAATTAATAAAAATATTAAAAACCAAAAAGAGAGCAAAACGCTATGTAATCAATGAAATGGCAGCAGAATATGGCCATACTGTTCTTCGGATTCCTCCATACCACTGCCAGTACAACGCAATAGAACTTATATGGGCACAAGTAAAAGGGCATGCTGCGAGATGCAATACAAGCCCCCCATTCACAGCGAATAAAATGTTGCAATTGCTAAAAAATGCTTGCACCCACGTAACGGCCGAGAACTGGGCAAGTGTGGTGGAAAGAACTAAAAGAGTAATATTCTCTGATTGAGAACGTGATATTGCGTTTGATAATATATTATCTACACAAGAGCTAATAATAACTGCTACTGAAGACTCCTCATCGGAGGAGTCTAGTGTTGATTATCATTCCGACGACTCGTGCTAATAAAATAAATTAAAATATCCTGATTGTTTTATTTGTATTCATGTATTAACTAAGAAGAAAGTAAAACTTTATATAATGTTATTAAATGTCTTTTAATACTCGTAACATCGATTTCTACCGATTATTTTTAATCTGTGGCATAATCGTAGTAACCCATTATGTGTGACATCACTAAGTGGGCGGTACCCATCCATAAAGTACAAATATTATTTGTATGATATTTGTACGTAAGCAATACAAAACTTAATGAGCGTGAGCTGTCAAAAGACTGATAATATGATGGACGCAGTATAGCCGCTAGTGCCCTTCTCTCACGCTCTATGTCTACATGATCCTTGAGATCCTCCGCAAGACAGTGACCTAGATATTTAACTTGTGTTGTCCTTTTTATTCTAGTCCCGTTAAGTGTAATGATGGGATCGTACACTACTTTCTTGCGAGGGGTCCCAAAGATCATGTATTCAGTTTTTTTAACATTATATACTAAGCCATGTGATTGTGCATAGCGTTCACATACCAATAACATATCCCTAATAGAGCCGGCCGTGGGGCTCAGCAAAACCATATCATCGGCGTAGCTGAGGTTGTTAATACATAAACCGTCTATCCAACAGCCGTGTGGCTTCTTGCTGAGCTCCTCGATTAGCCCATCAATATAAAGATTAAAAATCTTAGGAGAGGTTAACCCACCTTGCCTTACTCCACACTCCAATTTGTAGGCATCAGAGATCTCATTTCCCCATTTTACGTTATTAGTTTGATTGGCATACCAATACTGCATTATTCTGAGAACTGCCGGCTGTACGCCTGCCTTCTCCATCTTCTCCCATAGCACATCATATGAAACTAGATCAAAAGCTTTGGAGAGATCAAGAAAACATGCGTACACCGGTGTTTCTCTGTTGGTATAGTACTGGACAGTCTCCTTCAAACTATAAATTGCAGTCTCAGTTGAAAGTCCGGGTCTAAACCCAAACTGTGCATCGTGAAACTTTAAAGTTTCACTAAGACTTGTGTCAAGAAGACTGTCAAGTACTTTAGCAGTTGTGGTAGCAAGAGAAATGGGCCTATAATTTGATAAATCAGACAGATCTCCTGTTTTGTTCTTCGGAATTGGGATTACCACTGTTCGCATCATGGCCTCAGGAAGATAAGAGTGGCTCATGCAAAGTGAATAGAACAGCGATAGAACCCGTGGCAAATGTGCTCCCGCGTATTTAAAGTGCTCAATACTTAGACTATCGTGACCAGGAGACTTGCCTCTGGTCATTTTCTTAATGACCTCTCCTACTTGCTTATCAGAGAATCGAAGCAGCTCTAAATCACTATCTGATTCAGCATTAAACGCCCGTGCAGAAGGACTCAGAGTTGATGAGACTCTGAAATGAGACTCTGAAATGATCCTTAAATTTGTTAGCTATTATATTGTAACAACACAATTCCTTTATACTTTGCCTAGATTGTTTTTGCCTATTCCTCAAAACAAACCGCTGCCTTTATGTTCGCCGTCACTCTTTCCGCGATCTTCGTTGCTATTTCACATTTTTACAGAAACTGACGAACCTTCAAACACGATAGGGAGCGGCCGCGTGCGCCGGAACACGGCATTCCTTGCTTACGCATACGTGTAATTTTGCGTTTCGGGTGTTATTCTCCGATTTAGTGACGTGTTTAACCAGTGAAGCGTTTAATAAGACGCAACCGTCCGCGGTTTTGATGCGCGTTGGGTACTATTCCCCGATATAGGGACGACTCAATAACGTGTGACCTTACGTAGGTTATGTGCACACCGGGTGTTATTCAGCCGATATAGTGAAGTGTATACTCAGGGAGAAACAGACATTACGTGTCCGTGGAAGAGTGCAGAGGCGAGCCAATGGTTTCGGGAATCGGCCAAGTACACACAAGCACACACGTACACATATACACGCAGTGACTCACGAGGCCGGACCGCATACAGCTAACGGCCGCGTAAGGTAGGTTGAAACGCCGGGTCGTCGGGCCCAGGTTCCGGAGGTTGTATCATCCGTCCGCGCGTTTGCGCGGAACAATAACATTGATTATTATCAATGTTATCATTTTCTTCGTCACTTTTATTGTTGTTATTTTCTACAACATAATAATCTGTAATATTTATCAATACGTTTTTAATTATATTTAAATTTTATTTTATTTAATTTGGTTTTTTATAACCTGTTGTTGAAAACCTGTTGTTACAAAAAGAAAAAAGAAAAAAATAAAAGGTAGTTGTAGAATTAAATGTGTTTTCTTAAACTGCTTTTAAAATCATTATTAGTTAAACAAATCTGTGCCAAAAATTTGTCTCTAAACTATACGTGCAAAGTATAAATAAAAACTGAGCAGTAAGTAACCTAACTCGCCATCTCATTCGCACATCCCTGTGTGTATACCTCGCGCTTGCGCCTACAGCTACCCTACATGCTGGCCTGGCAGGGGTTGGAACTATCAGAAATGTCTGGCTAGTGAGGAAACATCTTACTATTATCCAAGTAATATATCAAATATATATCAAAATCAGCTATTAAACTATGACGTAAATAGAATTATATGAACCTTAAGAGTGTCCGGCAGGGGGTTTGCCACTATGCTAAGTGTCTGGCATTGGCTGACGTGAATTTTAATATTATTCTGAAGGTTATACCAATAGATCAGCCTTTATACTTTGACGAAAGTGGGTTAGTATTTTATACATCTCGAGTACCGTTTATCTCCCAAAGCCACGACGATCCAAATTCTATAATGTACCATCGTTCTCACCCGCGTCGGGAGCGTGCGCTGACAAACTTTCAGCTTTTATAAAATGACGAAGTTTTGGAGTTCGCGGGCTCTTAATCCATTACGGGCGCTGATTTCGTACACTTTTTCTATTAATTTAGTAAAATCGCAGCCAGCCGTCCCCCGTCTGCCGCTCGCTAACCGTGTCCGCCCCCGCAGCGGGCCGCAAGGTGTTCCGCGACTTCCTGCGCGGCGAGTACTCCGAGGAGAACATCATGTTCTGGCTGGCCTGCGAGGACCTCAAGCGGGAGAGCGACCCCGACGCCGTCGAGGAGAAGGCGCGCTTCATCTACGAGGACTACATCTCCATCCTGTCGCCCAAGGAGGTACGCGCGCCCGCACGCCGCCCGCACCGCGCCTCCCCCGGCGGACGGCGGAGGCTCGCCCGCGGTCGGATCGGGTCTCCTCGGGCGACATTCACGATCGTAACGTCCGCCCGAGCTCGCTCCGCTCGGCGCCCGACGTCACGGCCGTCGCTCGTCTCGCAGGTGTCGCTGGACTCCCGCGTGCGCGAGGTCGTCAACCGCAACATGGTGGAGCCGTCGCCGCACACGTTCGACGAGGCGCAGCTGCAGATCTACACGCTGATGCACCGCGACTCGTACCCGCGGTTCGTCAACTCGCCGCTGTACAAGGCGCTGGCGCGCATGTCGGCCGCCTCGGCCGCCGCCTCGCCCGCGGCCGCCTCGCCCGCGCCGCCCGCGCCGGCCGCCGCGCGCCCGTGACGGCGGCGCGGGGCGGCGCGCTGACGCCGCGCTGGCCGCGCGGGCACCGATTCTGTACATAGTTAGGTTAAGCGCGAGGCCGGCCCCCCCGCCGCCCGCCTCGCCCCGCCCCGCCCCGCTCGCGGGTCTCGTAGTTAGAAGCAATAAAGGTGGACCAAGCGAGGTTGCCGGAGAGTCAACGAATAAATCTGTTCATGTACGCCTGTGTTTTATTTTCGATTCGAGATTTACGGAATGCGATATGTCCGATCGGTTCGCTTCCTCCCGTTGTGTTCGTTATTTTGTTTTGTATTTTTTTCCACAGTAATATATCACAGGAATCGAATCGAGGTACGGCTCCGAGCGTGTACCGTGAGAGCTCGTCGAGTCTCGATGAGACCGTCACGCCGAGACGTCGATCCCCGATTCTGATACTGTACGCTGATATTATTCTGTAGTGCTTTGAAATGTTCTGTTATGTTAACGTATCTATTTGTAAAATAAAACTTGTGTAGAATTGTACTAATAAACTTTTATTCGGCTCCCGGCGACCGAAGGCAGGCGGTAGCCAGGTGTCGGTATCCCGTTCGACTTCTATATACTAATGTTATGGATCCAGTAGAGATGTGCAAAAATAATCGATTTTTATAATATTCGATTATTTTGAAAAATAATCGATTTTTAATATTCGATTGTTATTTCATAAAAAATCTTTTTTAAAATCGATTATTTTATTCATCCTTTTTTCTAGTTTATTAAGGTTACTTATGCACTGTCGGATGACACCAATGTAGCCAAAATACATATTTTATTAGAATTTCACAAACAGCTCATCTGTTATTAATTATTGGTAGTTGTCCACTTTAATAAGCCTTTATTCACGTGGTTACACATATCTGTATATATTTTGTTTTAAAATTGTACATAATTAATTATTTAAATTAAATAAGGCAACTATTCATATAGTAAAAAAAACGATAATTAATAATTTATTTTGATACGAAAAAATCGATTATTTTTAAAGGGAAGAAAATCGATATTTTATTAACCGATTTTTCTACTCCAAGTCACATCGCTAGGATCTAGATCTATAAGCTGTGGCAGCCTATACAAGAGAACGGCTGACGTCAGAGGTAGACGTGATTGGACTAGGGTTGCCGCCTTTTTTTCTTTAAAGATAAATATGTATATAGTACAATTGACTAAAATATAATGGCTGGCTGGCTGGCTGGCTGGCTGGCTGGCTGGCTGGCTGGCTGGCTGGCTGGCTGGCTGGCTGGCTGGCTGGCTGGCTGGCTGGCTGGCTGGCTGGCTGGCTGGCTGGCTGGCTGGCTGGCTGGCTGGCTGGCTGGCTGGCTGGCTGGCTGGCTGGCTGGCTGGCTGGCTGGGTGGCTGGCTGGCTGGTTGGGTTAGGTTGGGTTAGGTTGGGTTAGGTTGGGTTAGGTTGGGGTGCCAAAGTGGTCGGCCTCCTCGTGGCGCACCCTGGGCAAGCTTAGTCTTGGCGAACGGACCACTGTGGAGTGGCCAATCCAGTTGTCCCTCTGATTAGCAGAGGGCAATCTGGACGGGCTGGGGACTCCGGGGGGGTTGGGGTGAAGTCCCTAATGGGCGACGGGTTCAGTTGGGCTTACTCTAAGTCTGGCTGGACATGGTTACGGCCACCGTCGGTCAAGCCCGGAAGCCCAGCAATGGGAACGGGGACCTACGGGTTGCGAGGAAGAAAACCTCTATAAAAAATTACCCGGTGGGGGCGGAAACGCCCATTATGCGCGGCGAGCCGTTCCGGCTGTGTTTTTCATGGCATTACCCGGTAGGCTTTTGGCTCTCAACTCGGGAGTCGCGTCGGGCAATCCGTAATCCGCAACCTAATGCGGAACCGGGGGCCGCACTTCATATCTGTGGAGAGGGGCCGCGAGGAAGACAACCTCTATAAAAAATTACCCCAATCCTAAGGTTCGGAGCCCGCCGATGGGATGAATGGCCGGGGGGAATCCGGTCGTTAGGGCTCCACAACTGGGGGGGTTTTTGTGGGGTAAACAACAGAATGGTTAATACGCGCAGATCTCTGACTACCCAGGAGGGTCCCAGTTCAACTGGGGAATCCCTTGCTGCGTCGAGAGAACGGCAATCGGAGCACCGGCAGCCGTCTTCTCGACGTAGTCGCCCCGTCGTATCTGGGGGGGCACCTTCTGTTTCGACGTCGAAGGAGGTTTCTGATAAGGAAGCGGAGGAGATTTTGGTGAGTCCAGCTCAAAGCCAAGAACATAAGCGGCATAGCGCTGATAGGGGTATGGATATGGAATGCGAGGAGATTTTGGAGGAACTGGTCGAACCAGAATTCCGATTTGGAATGACTCAGGCAGAAACTGATGCTTTTGCAGAAAAAGCACTTGAAGCTCGGACAAGGAAAGAGAGTGGCAATCGATTTCTAGCTAATATTGATCTCATGGATGAGACGATAAAAAGCATTGACGATCCCAAATTGAGTAGAAACCATGTTCATAATTTGGTGACCCTAGCTGATTTGTACAGCGAAAATTTATGGGGTGATATTTGTGGGCTGGTGGAAAAATCTGATAGGCGGAAGAAAATGATCAAACGTTATGAGGTTGAAAACCATGATCTTCGTGCAGAGATTAAGGATCTGCGAAAAGAGGTCGAGAAACTAAAGAGGCGTGTTTCAGATTTATCTCAGGAAAGGGAATTAAAGCGTCTTGCTGTTTTTGCAGCAAGGCCTCAAAAAAAGGATGCATCTACCATGGTGGATTCGAGTTGCATAGTGACTCACGAGAAATCTTCGCTAGCGCCTAATCCGGCGCAGAACCCTAGAAGTGACACATGTGGAGTTCCTACCGTTGGGCATACGTCCGATGAGTGGATCATGGTGGAAAAGAGGAATAAAAGGGGGAAGGAGACGTCAAAGATGGTGAATCCGGCTCCAAGAAAGGTGGCGAAGACTTCAGTTAAGGAGTCTTCTGTGCAAGGTGGAAACTGGAAGAAGAAAAAGAGGAGAAAGCGTAAACCACGATTGCCGGACTCCTCCGCGGTTTTAGTCACTCTCACTGAAACTGCTGTGAAGTGCGGAATGTCTTATAGGGATGTTATTGCGCAGGCCAAAGATAAGGTTGATCCCGTAGCCTTGGGGATCCCTTCCCTCACGATTAGACGGTCAGCCACTGGAGCGCGTATTTTCGAGTTGACTGGAATTGAGAATGAGGGCAAGGCAGACGTTTTTGCTGAGAAGCTTAAACAGTCTATAGGCCATAATGTGGTGAAGGTTTCCAGACCCATCAAGTGTGCGGAGCTGCGCCTTGTGGGTGTGGAAGATCTCGTTCCGGGAGCTGAAGTGGCCAAGGCTGTGGCCGAAACTGGTGGATGCGTCTCCGAACAAGTGAAAGTCGGGGATGCAAGATACAATTCTGCGGGTTACTGCACGGTATGGGTCCGATGCCCTGTTGCAGCAGCGCTGAAGCTGGAGGGAATTGGAAAGCTCCGCGTGGGTTTTTGTACGGCACGCGTTGAGCTACTCCAAAAGCGCATACAGCGATGTTATCGCTGCTTAGAGGTGGGTCACTTTCGGGGTCATTGCACCTCGAATGTTGACCGTAGTAACGAGTGTTACCGATGTGGAGAGACCGGCCACATTGCTTCGCGATGTTCACGTGATCCATTGTGTGGACCATGTGCTAGGGCTGGCCGCTCGGCAACACACAGAATGGGGGGCAGATACTGTACCCCCATTAAGAGTAGCGGCGGGTTTTGGAAGGGTCCTATTAGTTCCCCTAAAGGTCCTGCAGTTGTGGCTACGGTCAATCTTCAACCGTCAGTTAACGACGAGATGGAGACCCTGGACGTCGGGTGATGGGAGACCTGGCGCCCAACTTTGGGTCGAGACTGGGGTGCATCTAGTGTCCTGGGTGCATTCCAGAGGTGGTGGGA